>VMQQ01000015.1:0-524433 GCA_008121215.1 Drosophila athabasca
TCGATGAGAGGTAGTGTAGGTGCGGGCGGACGGAAAGGCAAAAATGGAAATAGAAGCAGAAATGAAGGACTTGACTATTTGAATATTCCCAATTCGAGTAAATCTCAAAAAAAGGTTATCCAGATGTTCTTGCAGGAAGCCAAGGAGCCGGAAGCCGACAGTAGCATTGAGCTACTGAGTAGCCTACCGCCGGCTAATGGATGGAGATGTAAATGGCGTCAAAAAACTGAATCGGACCAGCAGCGTAGAGTTCTCGAAAGCCCTCAATCACATCAAGCATGTTAACGTGAGGACTTGTTGCCACTTGAAGAGGAGGAAAACCCAGGCCCCGCAAAGGGAGTTGGAGCAAAGAAAGTTGAAACGCGACAGCAAGGAGAGCATTAAAGTGAAGCAAGATGGCTGGATAGCAGCATTGAACTTAAATCAGCAGTCCCACTTCGGATGATTTCGCGTTGCGAAGGAGAAGGTTTAGGAACAAAACGCAGCTTGAAACTCTGGTTGCGCAGAGACTCCGCCAAAAGCTAACGAAGTCTTAAAATGGAGTGATGATATGCATGGATGAAGATGTACGCAGTGGCCAAGCCCTAAAAGCAACACAAGAAATTAACGATGAATATTTTGCAGATGAGTCAAAAGATAAAAAAATAATATGTAGATGCATGGAATATCGATAATTGGCCCAGTGAAGCCCCAAAAAAGCCACCAATACGAAGTTCTCACAGTAGATTAGAAATAGGTAGCCCTCAAGAAGCCGAGGAAGAGCCCAAAAGCGACATTGCCTGGGATGGGATGATCTCTACAACAAGGATTGCATTCACTGCAACTTGCAAAGCGGCTACAGAAGCAGTATGTGCTGGACGTGGTGCGCTGGCTATTCTGAATTCTACAAGGTTTCCGAGGAAGTTAAACAGGTCGGCAGGTACGTTTTGCCCGCTGGACTGCTACGACACGGCCGTGGAATGTACGAGGTGAGGCAGGTGCTAGTTTTGGCTGGTTGGATTAAAGTTGTTATACCAATTTTTGCTTTTTGCTTTCAGGAATACGCTGGCCTCCTGTTGGCGGAGCACCGCTGCTGCTCAGGGAAATTCAGCAGGAGCAGAACTGATTTTGTGACCCTGGACAGCAGCCGAGAGGAGTGACGACGAAAAGCCACCAGGTGAAGCCAACGACTTCAAGAAGCCCAGATTTTAATATTCATTGATTGCAGAAAAACCCGAGTTTTCCACAAATTTGTATTGGATTGATCGACGAACGAAACTGGACGATGCCATATAAGAAGTCGCTCGGATAAGGTGGATTTTTCAAAGCAACTCAACTGGTCAAAAACAATTCTTCAAGCCAACTGGAGCGATTGGGGCAGGAGTTTCGGGTGAGGTTGGGACTTAGAAGGCTGGCGCAGGTCGCCAAGGTTTGGCAACAAATGCACTGCTCCGTGTAACAACTCTGCCAGGTGGTTCAAGCAATTGGCACTCTCTGGATCTCCAGCAACATAATCTGCTCTAGTGATTACAAAGTGAGATTATGCCGCAATAATATGGAGTTCATTTGGTTGTATTTTTTATTGGATCTTTAGCGCCTGCAGCAGTGCCAGCTTCGGTGATATCGAACGGCCTGCTCGATCAAAATTTGGGAGACACTAAATACGACGTCAGAACAAAGCCTTGCCAGCTGGTGTCCGTAAACGTGATGGAATCTGCGACACAACCACGCGCCGGAGGTGTCACCGTGAGGGCCCTATAAGATCAAGTATCAGCATAATGCCATATCCGATGACTGAACGAGGTGACGGCCAAGCATTGGCCTACTTTGAGCGTCGCGTCAGTGCGTTTCGCCATCGGTAAGTGGATGCAGAAGATAACCCTAGTTCTAGCAGATGAATTAACTGTCTTCCCTTTCGGCCAGGCAACCCGTGTGTTTGCCTTCATTGATGGCACAGCTGGTGGCGTTTTGGCAAGGAGAAGGGCGTGGTGCAAAGTGCCTTTATCCGGGCATCATTGCCGAGCCCCTGAAGCAAAGCCAATCATTTTCGGCTACCTGATATTTTTAACGACGACGGTTCACGGCAGTATGTGCATACAGGCGATGTTGCTTGGTTTTGCCAGGCATCCGAAAAGGTGTGGGAGGATGTGCATCCCGCCTCGCGCGATTTCATCCAGAAGTACGTGGAGAGATATGCTTGTGGGACAGGCCAATGGTGCCATGCACGCAAAAGGACAGAGCAATGGATGACTCGATCGAACGGCCACACTGGTGTATGCCCGGGTCATTGAAGTCGACTGCAGCCTGGTGCTGTGCATTCCGAGGCCGCAAGAACGCACAACAGGAATGGATATATGGCGGCTCCCTGCGCTGGCCCCGGTCTTTCAAGGAAACCCAGAATATCTGATGCTGAACTGCGGCCATCACCAGAATGAGTGGTCAAGGGTGAGTTATGGTCCTTCATTAGTAATTGTTGTATATCTGACAAATTCCGTGAATTCTCCAGCGCACGAATCCCTTCAATACGCTACACCAAGGACGATGGAGTCGAGCAACTACCCAGGTGGATCAACGATACGTGCCATAGCACGGAAAAAGCACTTCGAAATCAAGTCTCGACAGCAACGCACGAGCAGCGCCAACAACTGGATCCTCTGGATCCGGCTCATCCTCCGCTGTCGCGCCACCGACGAACTCCAACAATTTACGTGGACGACGACAGCCCGTCCGCAAGGGTCCAGGTTGTGCACTTTCAACGGCTCAAGCGTATGTGCGCCCAGGAAATTCCAACGAGCCACAAATGCCATTCCGGGTGTTCTGTTCACGATCGTGCACCGTTTTTGGGACAGCTACAGTCGCTGTCCAAGCCACTATGTCGGATGCGGAGCGCAATTGATTTTATGAAGCCAGAAGACCAAGAGGACTGTCGTCTATCGCGGTCCGTGGCGGCCGGAATCTCGCAACATGGCGAAGTGCAACACCTACCTCCGCTTACAATAATGTTCTGAAATGTGACAACTTGATTTCATCGACGAATCTGCGCTGCTTGGCCGAATACTACATCGAGTCGACCATCGTTAAAGAAGGCGGACATCTCCAGGGGCAGGAAGAAGATGGGAATTCCACTATGTCCAAGCTACTACGAAACACTCTCCCCGCCGCCTGCGAATATTGCGAAACAGCGCATTCCAAACCGAGGGTGTGAATTCTGAATCTCGAACGAGGAGTTCCTTTTGTGTGCTGCGTTGGCGAGGATGATTGTTCGGTAGAGTTCGAATCAAGTCCCATTGTTCGTATTGAAAGCCAATCATATTGAGTTGTGTTCTTTGCAGGACAAAGAGAGGTGCGCCTGCTGGCAGCTGACGCGTGACAGGAGTCAGGTACTGGCAATCCAAGAGCCCATTGAGGAGATTGGCTACGCAGTACAAAGCGCTGCACGAGGGCGTACTGAACAGCGCATCTACGAGTGCAACTCGCGCTGCAAGTGTAAAGAGAACTGCTTACTGTGGTCCAGCAACTGCGTGGAGATGAAGCTGCAGGTGTTCAAAACCTCGAACGTGGCTTGGGGGGGCTACGCTGTGTCAACGACATCGCCAAGCGGTGCCTTTGTGTGCATCTATGCCCGGTCACTTGCTAACGGACGGCGAAGGCCATGAGGGGGTCAGGATGCGGGTGACGAGTACTTTTGCGATCTTCGACTACATTGAGGTGGCTGAGGTCAGCTAAGGAGGGCTACGAGGTCCGGACGTGGAGGCGCTCAGACCCGGACCCCGAAGATGACAACTTATGGCCCCGACGCAGACGGAGACGATGACTTCGACGCCAACAACTACTATCAGAGAAGAAGGACAAGCTGCGCCTCCTCACGTTCAGCAGCGCGCAGAACAGCGAATTGACTCGCAAGAGCGGAACTGTTATTAGCTTCCATCCAAACACTGATCTGGACGAAAACAGTTGCGGGAAAACTCTGTGCGCCGTTTCCTTTGCAAAGACCAGACCCCCCTTCATTATGGATGCAAAGACAATGCATTTTGGGACGCTAACTTCATGTGAGTTTTTGAGCCGAGTCTAATGTTAATTATCTGCAATTAATGACTTGTTTAAATACTTCTGCTGTCGTGCAGCACTCCTGCAAACCCAATCTGTTTGTGCGAATGTCTTTGTGGATACCACGATCTGCGCTTTCCGTCTGGGTCGGCTTTTTTGCGTCTCGCAACATTCGCTCAGGCCCAGAACTGACCTGGAAAATACTAACTATACGAGGTGGGCGTGGGTCCCCCAACAAGGTTCTCTATTGCCAGTGCGGTGCCTCCAACTGGTCGGCGTGCGTTTTTGCTCTAATTTGGTAAAGTACGTAGCTGTATAAGCAATAACGTAAGCATAATAAAATAAACAATCGAAATCTCTGTATACAACTGGCGCAACTCTAACGAGTATAACGATACTGAGGCGGTTAGTGGCTACAGACGCGCCAAATGGTATGAACTAGCGCTTGCTATGTACTGTATGGGTTTAGTGTCAGACGGTATACTTTATGCAATACAATGCCCAGTCACATTATCAATAACGTTCTGTTCTGTTTTATTGTAATCAATATATTTACTGCTCAAAAAGAAGTTAATATGCCGACTGCTGTGGCACCAGGCAATGAGCCCGCAAGATTTTTCGTCCAAGAAGTCGTTTTCTTTGGCACAAACTTAGGGCCACGTTCTGCAGCCATCAGCACAAGGCTTCCGCCTCGGTCAAGTTTTACATATGTCGAAAAGTGTTGAAGTGTTTATGAGTCTACGCACTGATGCGCTTCTTCAAATGATTCTCAGCAGAAATGGCAGCACCTTCTGAAGACCTTTGAGCACTTGCGCCACGCCAATGGCATGCCCCCGTAGCCGTGTCGCTCGCCATCCCCCTTGACATTCATTAAGTGGTAGGGCAAGAGGACTGGCGAGTGCAAGAACTTTTTGTAGCGCTGCTGCACTTGAGCGACTTGCCATGCACGTTTGACAGTCAGCATTTTCACGCTTGTGGGGCTGGACTTTGGATTTACTTCAGGCATATCGTCGAGAGAATAGGTTTGCGATTCAATTGTGGTCAGTTAACATTCGAGATGCCAATATACATCGGACTCCGGCTCCTTGTGATCCTTCTTCGTTCTCTTGGGGCCGCGGGGGAAGTCCCATTTTTCTTCGCTGATAAAAGCGATATTATGCAGCGTAGGCTCTGTTTGGCGCGATTTTCTGCGGGTCGAAGGCAAAGCCGATCATGCAGGACTGTGGCAGCTTCTTGATGGGAAGAGGACACGGCGACATCATTGCCGGACTCCGCTGGCTTCTTGCTCCTCTTGAGACGGGGTGAGGATGACAGCCTACACGCAGTGCATCATTGGAGGTCAAGGACAGTAATCTTCGTTTTCAAAAACGTAACTCTGCATCGGGATTAGCTCAATATCTTTGGTTTGTGCAATGTCCATGGAACTCAATCCATGTGCGTTGCTCATCTTGACAGACGGCTGCTGCCGCTTGCAAAATGCTGCAGGCCAGCACTGGGAGTCACCTTCCATTCAATGGCGCATATGGTTTCGCCGTTTGGTTTTGGGGTCGAGGCACTCGATGCCGTTGATGGCAAAAGGTGTCGCTCTATGTTGGTTCAATCCTTTTTCAATTGTTGTGGCCCGGTTCAAGGCCCGAATTCAGATAAGCAACAGGAGTCCTACTGGCTGCGCCCTTGGTTCTCAACATTGCTTGGCTGAAGTTTGAGCTTCATGTATGGAGGAAATTCTGTTTTTACAGGCGTTGTGGTTTTACAGGCAGAAAGCTTCTTAGGTAGAATGCATTGCTTCATGGCTTCGACATCCCTCTTCTATATCGTCCGAGAACTCCATCATCATCGTGTATCATCGTACATCTGCTGGCAGCATCACACTTTGACTTCTACTGTCGATTTGTTGCTTTTCTTTACGGTCGGAACCTCCTCCTTCTCTTTAGCCGCTGAACTTCCATCTCGACAGTCTTAGCCCTGCAGCGCCGCTATTTTCCTTTCCAGTTCTACGCCATGGACCGTCTTGGGCATGGTTTCTTTGAGGGTTTTGGCAACCCCGAACGACTTTGGACACTTGGGCAAAATAAATTCGAGGGACGCTGCAGTCCGTGCACTTCTATGTAATGTTGCTTAATTTCCTTTGGGCACTTGACTTCAAAGGCGCACCGCTTGCATTCGAATTTTTTTCAGGGTATAAGTCCCTCCTCTCGGAGCTCGCTGTTTGCATGCGCCACTCAAATCGACAGGAGCCATCGCCCCTGTTCAAACCGAATATACCCAGGCATCGAGTTTGTTCTTTGTGTCGGTTGCCGGTTTGGTAGGCATGCAATGACCCGAGTCATTTAGTCATGTCATTAACACGGTTCTCCTCCTTTCCTACAGAGGTTTGGACTTTGATGGCACGATTTTTCGTCCGGTGGGAGCCGTCCACCAGGGCCCAAGTTCAGGATAGAGAATTCTACGCTTCTTCATCGGGCCTCTGCTTTTCTTTTTTGGTAGGCACTCTCTCTTTCTTTCTCGAGTGTTTTTCCGGCTTCAAGTGTTCCGCGATGGTTTTTTTATGACAAACTCCCGATTTCTGTATTATGCCGTCGCAATGAACAATTTTAGCAGAAAAGGTGAGGCAACCTGAATGGCCAAGTAGGGGGAATCTGAAATGCGCAAAATGTCCAACCAATTTATCAGTGGGGTGGGCCCTTTTTTGTTTCTGGTTTCCGGTCTCAATAGCCCCAGCATGTACTGTACTTACATTTCGTTGTGTGATGGCGTGCAGAACGTCGCTAAGTTTGTTCCCAAAGAATGACTTCTTCGACGAAAAAATCTTGGCGGGCTCATTGCTGGTGCCACAACAGTCGCATATTACTTCCTTTTTAGCATTAATCATATTTTACAGTAATAAAACCGAAAAATATATATAAAAAACCGCGATTTTGACAGTTAGGTTTGGGCTAAAAAATCGATAGCACATCGATACTATCGATGGTTGAAAAAAGCCGACCATCGATTGTTTCGATCACTATCGATAGTATCGGCCAACAATAAGGACCTTGCTAAAGACATCGAACAAAAATGAACAAAAACTCTGATATATAGAATATTTAAAATTTAATTATGCTTTTGAAATTGATCTCTTTATATGAAATAAATGAATTATTATTTTTTTTCTCCCATTTAAATGTTTGTATTGTGGCTTAACCCTCTAGTTCCCCTAGACACCCACCTTCAAATTTAAAATCATTCCTCGTATTCAATTGCAGGTTTTCAATACCTGCAGCTTCGCTGCGGACATCAAAATGTATAAGCTGCAAACTGTTTGCAAAACGCTTGCCGAAAAAATATATAATACAAATAAATATGGCGAGAGATATACAGACATTCATTTATATTGTTTCCATGCGAATACAGAAAATTTTGCTGATCTAGTACCTATCCTAACGGACGTAAGTGTGTTAACTTCGTTCTATCACCACTAACCATACAATATATAGACGGGACAATTCATACATTGAAAATGTCCGCACCAAAATCAGACATCAGCGCCCGAGCCTGAGCCTCATTGCCCCTGCGAAGTTGAAAATAATACGCTTAATAAGGCACCAAGTGCTACGGGTAAATCTGAAAGAGAACCCACATTGCTGAAATGTAAAGCTTTTAAAGAATTGTATAGAACTCGAGTAGAACTCCCATGATGTTCCCCTAATACATATATAATCCAAGACAAATATCCGACCCGACCCTCCTGAAACAATAGTGTAACTATCACACAGAATAAATTCACTGATCAAAAACAACAAAAATCCTTTAAATGAAAAGGTAGTGCAAGGAGGAGATAATATAATATATGTATATCAGATAATAAGATAACAAATAAATATATATAGAAGGATAAATAAATAAATAGAATAATAAAATATGTAAAAGGAAATCAAAAGAAGAAACAGTATAAAGATTAATCCCAAGCAGAATACTCACCTGTTCCCATAATTATATAGTGAAGCTGAAGTTGAATATTGCTATTTTCTTTTGTTGCATGGTTGGAGTTTGATGTTTGTCGTTTTCACACATAAACACAAGAACACACCCAAAAAATATAAAAAATTAATTATCACATACATATGTACACCTTGCACTGCGTGTCGCCTTTTACTTCTTGCCGCTCCTTATAGAATTATTTTTGTTTTTTTATTTTCACTCGCACTTCACATATTATTTCAATTTATGTATTATTTTGTTATTTTTTGTTCATTTATTTCAATTTATTTATAATTATTTTATTATTTATTTATTTCGATTTGCACTTAATGAATTATATATTTTTATTTTATTTTTATTCATTTCTTTCAATTTATTTATTGTATTATTTATATCCACATATTGGATTTACATTTATTTTATATTATACTATTTATCTGTTATTAACACAAATAAATTATCGCATACGCCTTATACTGCGTGTCGTTTTGTACTTGCTGCCTTGCCGCTTCGACTTCTTGCCGCTCCTTGTGGTATTGTATTTATTTTTCACTTGCACTTTCACTCACATTATGCACTTAGAACTCTTACAGGTTTCATGCTGCTTAAGAACACATTTTGGGTGGTTGTTTTGTTTGGCTGTTTTCACATTTAATTTCAATTTAGTTATGTTTTACTTGCTTTAAATTATTTCAATATATTTATAATTATTTTACTATTTATTTATTTATTTAATAGATTATTTATTTAAATTGTTTGATTATAAATGTATTTTAATTCATTTATTTTAATTTATTTATTGAATATTTAGTATTATATTTTGATCACAGCGAAAGAATGTTACATTTAGGTGCGCCTGCGCCTGCGCCTTCTACTATTTGCAGCTCCGTATAGTCTTTTTTTATATTTCACTTGCACTTTCACTCACGTTATGCACTCGCGAAACACACGATTTAATTTTCCGTTTTTATGATACCGCTTGCAATGATAGTTTGGGGGGAGAGAGAGAGTTTTGATCAGAATGCAGCTGCAGCGACGCATACTTAACAAGGTAGCCGCACTGAGAGAGCTTTACTTCTTATTTCAGTGAAGAAGAAAAAGAACAAGAGAAAATCGTCCGCGAAGAGAATCGTCGCTCACAACTGCTGCTAGGCAGACTGAAATTTAAGAAGTAAAAGAGAGGGCGAGAGAGCGAGTGCGGCTACCTTGTTAAGTATGCCTTGGGTGCCGGTGATCACAGATAACGAATGTAGGTCAAGGGCTCGCTCTCGCTCTCTTACTCAGTTTATCTTTTGCTATTAGCTCGCTGCTAAGTTACCATGCCTCTGTATCGGCAGCAACGAATTTAATTCTTTCTATGAATAGTTAACTGTTAAATCAGTAGAGATTTGTATTGCGCTGAATACATATATTTCCTGTATTTGGCTTACGCTCTAGAAGCGAAGAGGGAGACGAAGAGTACATAGAAAATGTAGATTACTTTGAAGAGTTCTTCTCTTTGATGCTCTCTTCCTATGCTTATGCATTGTAAGGGTGCTTTTAATTATTGCGTTATTTGTCTTTGGCTTATGCATTGTTGTTGTTGTTGCTTGCATGGGTGGAATGGAAGACGGAAAATGCGTGGATGATGTACATAAGTCAACTTGACCATAGAAAAAATATTTTAATGTGAATAGCTTATGTATATTTGATCCATCTCTTCATTGCAGGTAATGCAGGGCAGACATTAAGAGCGCACCTTTGCTGAAATAATCTGAAAGCGGCTTTTTGCAATAGGGATTTGTGTGTGTTGTTGTTGTTTTGGTTTGTGCTCTGTATGGGGAAGGGGGAGATAAGCCACGAAAATTGGTAATAATTTGAATATTTCTTATATTTGATGCTTTCCTCCTACAGCATGTGGTGTGGGTATAATGCTCTAAAAGCGGGGGCAAAAGTTAAGAGAGCAGTAGCGGCCTAGGCTTTTACATTGTAGAGAGTATTTGTAATTGTTTTTTGGCGTTGGCGTGTGCATCGCTGTTGTTGTTGCTGCAATTCTTTACATGGGTGGGAATGGGAGACGGCGAGTGCGTGGATGACGTAAGTCAGACCATAGAACTAATATTTTAAAGTGAAGAGTTAAATTTGATCCCCTCTCTTCACTGCAGGTAATGCCCTGAAGCAGGGCAAAACAATTAAGAGCGCAGCTTTTCCTAGAGAATCTAAGAGCGGCTATTGCAATGGGGTTTTTTGTGTTTGTGGGTTTTTTTTGTTTTAAGAAAAAAATACCCAAAAAATAGCGAAAAAAATGGCTAGCACCACAAGCCATTTTCTTAGTGAAGCTTCTATATTTCTCAAAATGTCTTTGTAAAAGGCACGTATTCATTATTTTTGACTAAGATTTCAGTGTTTCTGTCATAAAAGTTAATAATAATCATTAC
This sequence comes from Drosophila athabasca, assembly GCA_008121215.1. Taxonomy (NCBI): domain Eukaryota; kingdom Metazoa; phylum Arthropoda; class Insecta; order Diptera; family Drosophilidae; genus Drosophila; species Drosophila athabasca. Next base: position 10,404 of record VMQQ01000015.1, read on the forward strand.
AATGGGAACGTGGAAAGCACTGCACTGCGGAGATGAGAGATCTGACGAAAAAACTGATAATAAACGGAAAAACGTACAGAAATGTTGGTTGATTGGTATGATAGACGGATTCGTCAGAGAAAGAAGGTTCCCTTAGGTCAGCTACCGAGCTTAAAGAAGAGCTTAAAATAAATGCGATGGATCAAAAAGTTAGTACATATCTTAGCCAACATAATATATAAGTCTGCAGCCCAGGAAAGATACCACTTTTAAACGCGACACATATTACTAAGCACATGAGGTTAGGCAGTGTGCAAGCAAATCGGACATCCAACAGTGGACGAATATTCTATGGTCAGATGAGTCCAAAGAGGATATGTTTGGTGGAAAAGGATCTCGATCATACGTTAGAGTCCAAGGAAAGTAGAATACAAACTTTAGTACACCACAAAAACCGATAAGTATGGAGGGTATAGTGTAATGGTATGGGCCTGCTTTTTCCACTATGAAGTAGGTACACTAGGTTGGATAAAAACCATCATGGATTAGCACGTGTAGGTGAATATCGTGGATACAGTAATGCTACCCTTTGCAGAATATGAAAATCCGCTCGTATGGGTCTTTTAACAGAACTGTGACTCCAAACACACCAACAAGAAAAGGAATGTTTTATTGCAAACTATGTGAACGTTTTGGAGTGGCCTGCTCAGTCACCTGACCTGATCCCATAAAAAATCTGTGGCCCTACGTCAAGAAGCCGGTTGCTACTTCCAATCCAGCCGCTATCGAATCACTTTGGGTATAAATTAAAGAGTCCTGGTCCTAAAACGATACCAGGACTTGATTGATTCCATGCCAAGACGCTACGTAGCTGTTATTGCCAAAAAAGGACATTGTACTAAATGTTAAATGATAATTATAGATTTAGTAATAATCGTTCAAAATAGTTAACTAAGGAATTCGTTACTTTTTGGTCACTATTTTGTTTTTAATTCAATTTTTGAAAAGTGGTGCTATTACTTTTTTCGCCTAATTTGATCACTTTCAAGGAATTTTCTTAAATAACTTAAAAACGTTAAATAGGAAGACGATTTTTTTTATATTCATATGTTTATAAGATTCTTCTATTTCTAAAAATGTTCTTAAAGTTTCCTTAAAGTTAAAATGTGAGTTTGGCAACTATTTAAAAGTTGCTTGTGGTGGTGGTGCTATTATTTTTTTCGCAGCTGTACATATCTTACCTTTTGATGTGTCAAATTCATTCCACTCTAGCGCGCTGAAGTTGTCGGATCCTGTTCGTGCTCTGCTCTGCTCTGCTCCTTCACTTGATCATTTTTCTGCGCCATTTTGACACAGAATCCGGAAAGCCCTCACCCTCCCCTCCCCCACACACACACAAACACATCTGCAGTCTGCCAGAGGCAACTCACATACCCCTACCAATGTCCTGCCCCTTCGATTTTCCACATCCTGCAGTGGAGAATGCAAAATCATACGAGAAAAAGCTCAAAATATTGCGGCAGTAGGATATTTCTTTTTAATATTAATAAGTTTATTATTTCTTGTTTATTTTTTATGTTTCTATTTTTCACATGTATGTACATATGTATGTATGTACAAATATTTAATAGATTTAATTCTAGGCGGGGAATATGGATGTGACTTAATTATTGAAAAGTTTTTAAATTAAGTCATATCAAGTCGACTCAAAGGTCAGATTAATTTTTGACCCCATTACAGGTGTAATGGCCTCCTCGTGGTGTTCCCTGGGTACCGATCTTCAATCGGGAGCCAATTTGAGCGGCGACTTTATGTCTATATGTACATATGAATGTATGTATGTTTACGGCTTTTTCATAGGCAGTAATAATATAATAATTTATATAATAAAAATAAAAAAAAATAACAGATTTCTTTCTTCCCACGGCCAAGTGTCCCACCAACCCACACCCACCCCCACCCATCCTGCCAATTCTTCATTTATTTTGTGGCGGTCGGTCAGTTCGTCAACAAGCTGAAGAAGAACACACAACACATAATTTCAGCTTGGCAAAGTAAAAAACGCTCTGTATGTGAGGCTCAGCTTTAACTGTATGTGTACTGCAGATATTGTTGGTCTGCTTGTTTGCAATGGTTTTTTAAAACGCCGCTGGCTAAGAAAACACCCATTACTTTAGAATTGATTGTAAGCTATGATTTTATGATGACGCTTGCCCAAAATTACAATAATTACAATATATTTTGAATATCCTCTATATTCAAATTTTGTTTAATGTACTATAAACGAATATAATGAACGAATGTAAATATGTACAAATGCAATATGTACATACATACTCGTATATCAGACATGACATGAAATTATATTAATTGTCTATAGGGTATTAGTGCGTCGCCTCAATAAGCGACACTCAGCAAACAAATTTGTGTCTCAAGAAATCTTCTCAAAAATATTTTTGCTGGCAGTTTCGGCAGCACTGCACACGTACACACACATATCAAAAATATCATTATATACTACAATAAACCATACAATTAAATATATATCTGTGAATATATATACATATATCTGCTCATTATATTAGTATATTCTATTTTAAACAAAGTTAGCATCTAAAGCATGTACAGAATAATAATTATTCTGGTATTATAAGGCAAGCGTCTTCAAAAAGGGTTGACTCCAATAATGCTTAAGTGAAGGGTGAAGCCTTTTGTGCATATGGCCAAAGCCACACGAAATATTTTCGCTGCCGCAGAGCTGCCGATCAGAATTATGACAGCAGACACGAAGCCACACGATTGATTTTCTCTACCGGTGCGACAGCCAATCAGACTTATGCAGCCTTTTGTGCATATGGCCAAAGCACACGAAATATTTTCACTGCCGCAGAGCTGCCGATCAGAATTATGACAGCAGACACGAAGCCACACGATTGATTTTCTCTACCGGTGCGACAGCCAATCAGAATTATGAAGCCTTTTGTGCATATGGCCAAAGCCACACGAAATATTTTCACTGCCGCAGAGCTGCCGATCAGAATTATGACAGCAGACACGAAGCCACACGATTGATTTTCTCTACCGGTGCGACAGCCAATCAGACTTATGCAGCTTTTGTGCATATGGCCAAAGCCACACGAAATACTTTCGCTGCCGATCAGAATTATGACAGCAGACACGAAGCCACACGATTGATTTTCTCTACCGGTGCGACAGCCAATCAGACTTATGCAGCCTTTTGTGCATATGGCCAAAGCCACACGAAATATTTTCGCTGCCGCAGAGCTGCCGATCAGAATTATGACAGCAGACACGAAGCCACACGATTGATTTTCTCTACCGGTGCGACAGCCAATCAGACTTATGCAGCCTTTTGTGCATATGGCCAAAGCCACACGATTGATTTTCTCTACCGGTGCGACAGCCAATCAGACTTATGCAGCTTTTGTGCATATGGCCAAAGCCACACGAAATACTTTCGCTGCCGATCAGAATTATGACAGCAGACACGAAGCCACACGATTGATTTTCTCTACGGTGCGACAGCCAATCAGACTTATGCAGCCTTTTGTGCATATGGCCAAAGCCACACGAAAAATTTTCACTGCCGCAGAGCTGCCGATCAGAATTATGACAGCAGACACGAAGCCACACGATTGATTTTCTCTACCGGTGCGACAGCCAATCAGACTTATGCAGCCTTTTGTACATATGGCCAAAGCCACACGAAATATTTTCACTGCCGCAGAGCTGCCGATCAGAATTATGACAGCAGACACGAAGCCACACGATTGATTTTCTCTACCGGTGCGACAGCCAATCAGACTTATGCAGCTTTTGTGCATATGGCCAAAGCCACACGATTGATTTTCTATACCGGTGCGACAGCCAATCAGACTTATGCAGCCTTTTGTGCATATGGCCAAAGCCACACGAAATACTTTCGCTGCCGATCAGAATTATGACAGCAGACACGAAGCCACACGATTGATTTTCTCTACCGGTGCGACAGCCAATCAGACTTATGCAGCCTTTTGTGCATATGGCCAAAGCCACACGAAAAATTTTCACTGCCGCAGAGCTGCCGATCAGAATTATGACAGCAGACACGAAGCCACACGATTGATTTTCTCTACCGGTGCGACAGCCAATCAGACTTATGCAGCCTTTTGTGCATATGGCCAAAGCCACACGAAATATTTTCACTGCCGCAGAGCTGCCGATCAGAATTATGACAGCAGACACGAAGCCACACGATTGATTTTCTCTACCGGTGCGACAGCCAATCAGACTTATGCAGCCTTTTGTGCATATGGGCAAAGCCACACGAAATATTTTCACTGTCGCAGAGCTGCCGATCAGAATTATGACAGCAGACACGAAGCCACATGATTGATTTTCTCTACCGGTGCGACAGCCAATCAGACTTATGCAGCCTTTTGTGCATATGGCCAAAGCCACACGAAATACTTTCGCTGCCGCAGAGCTGCCGATCAGAATTATGACAGCAGACACGAAGCCACACGATTGATTTTCTCTACCGGTGCGACAGCCAATCAGAATTATGAAGCCTTTTGTGCATATGGCCAAAGTCACACGAAATATTTTCGCTGCCGCAGAGCTGCCGATCAGAATTATGACAGCAGACACGAAGCCACACGATTGATTTTCTCTACCGGTGCGACAGCCAATCAGACTTATGCAGCCTTTTGTGCATATGGCCAAAGCACACGATTGATTTTCTCTACCGGTGCGACAGCCAATCAGACTTATGCAGCCTTTTGTGCATATGGCCAAAGCCACACGAAAAATTTTCACTGCCGCAGAGCTGCCGATCAGAATTATGACAGCAGACACGAAGCCACACGATTGATTTTCTCTACCGGTGCGACAGCCAATCAGACTTATGCAGCCTTTTGTGCATATGGCCAAAGTCACACGAAATATTTTCGCTGCCGCAGAGCTGCCGATCAGAATTATGACAGCAGACACGAAGCCACACGATTGATTTTCTCTACCGGTGCGACAGCCAATCAGACTTATGCAGCCTTTTGTGCATATGGCCAAAGCCACACGATTGATTTTCTCTACCGGTGCGACAGCCAATCAGACTTATGCAGCCTTTTGTGCATATGGCCAAAGCCACACGAAAAATTTTCACTGCCGCAGAGCTGCCGATCAGAATTATGACAGCAGACACGAAGCCACACGATTGATTTTCTCTACCGGTGCGACAGCCAATCAGACTTATGCAGCCTTTTGTGCATATGGCCAAAGCCACACGATTGATTTTCTCTACCGGTGCGACAGCCAATCAGAATTATGAAGCCTTTTGTGCATATGGCCAAAGTCACACGAAATATTTTCGCTGCCGCAGAGCTGCCGATCAGAATGATGACAGCAGACACGAAGCCACACGATTAATTTTCTCTACCGGTGCGACAGCCAATCAGAATTATGAAGCCTTTTGTGCATATGGCCAAAGTCACACGAAATATTTTCACTGCCGCAGAGCTGCCGATCAGAATTATGACAGCAGACACGAAGCCACACGATTGATTTTCTCTACCGGTGCGACAGCCAATCAGACTTATGCAGCCTTTTGTGCATATGGCCAAAGCCACACGATTGATTTTCTCTACCGGTGCGACAGCCAATCAGACTTATGCAGCCTTTTGTGCATATGGCCAAAGCCACACGATTGATTTTCTCTACCGGTGCGACAGCCAATCAGAATTATGAAGCCTTTTGTGCATATGGCCAAAGCCACACAAAATATTTTCGCTGCCGCAGAGCTGTTGATCAGAATTATGACAGCAGACACGAAGCTACACGATTGATTTTCTCTACCGGTGCGACAGCCAATCAGAATTATGAAGCCTTTTGTGCATATGGCCAAAGCCACACGAAATATTTCTGCTGCCGCAGAGCTGCCGATCAGAATTATGACAGCAGACACGAAGCCACACGATTGATTTTCTCTACCGGTGCGACAGCCAATCAGACTTATGCAGCCTTTTGTGCATATGGCCAAAGCCACACGAAATATTTTCACTGCCGCAAAGCTGCCGATCAGAATTATGACAGCAGACACGAAGCCACACGATTGATTTTCTCTACCGGTGCGACAGCCAATCAGACTTATGCAGCTTTTTGTGCATATGGCCAAAGCCACACGAATTATTTTCGCTGCCGCACAGCTGCCGGTTTATTGTAGTATATAACGATATTTTTTATCAAATTTAAAAAAGTAGTATGCGCTAAAAAAATATATATGTCATCCTTATATGGATATTAATGACATATGATTGGATTTTAGTGGCACACTTGCGAGTCAAATTTGAAATCATTTCTGATGCGAATGTCCATACACAGACAGAACCGCAAGTACATTCATATGTGTGTATACGTGTGCAGTGCTACCAAAATTACCAGCAAAAATATTTTTGAGAAGATTTCGTTGCGACCATCCTGTAGGCGCTTTCCCATGGGTCTCTTCGGCGGAGTCGCATAGCTGGAGGAAGCACTCCCGTTTGCTGTCCCTGATGGCGTGTTTCAGCTCCTTCTTCGCTGCTTTGCATGATGCGTCGCGGTCCGCTGGGCGCGGTGTGCCCCGAGCTCGCTGGAGCAGCCTTCTGGCGCGGATGCACGTTCGGCGGAGCTCGGCTATCTCCTCACTCCACCAGAACACCGGTTTATGGTGCTACCGGAACGCCCTCCTCTGCTGCATATTCTGCTCGCAGGCCTACTGCGACGGCCAAGTGGTTGGCTCCAGCTGCCTCGCTTGAGTTCGAGCCCCGCAGTGCTCTAGCGAAGGACTGGGCCCTCAGAGTGTCCTGGCGCTGCGCCTTCCCTGACCCTGCTCCTGCCCTGTTGAAGATCTACTGGGATCCTTCGTTCAGTAGGACGAGGTCCAGCGTCGCAAAAGCCTCCAGCACTATGCGTCTTCTGGCGTTTGTGCGAGTGGATCCCCACTCCATGGCCCAGGCGTTGAAGTCACCCCCCGACTACCACATTGTTCCGTTCGCGTAGGTCGCAGCTCAGCTCGTCCATGGTGGGGCTGAAGGCCTCCAGGGGGAGGAGCTCTGCCATCCACAGACAGAACCGCAAGTACATTCATATGTGTGTATACGTGTGCAGTGCTGCCGAAACTGCTAGCAAAATATTTTTGAGAAGATTTCTTGAGACACAAATTTGTTTGCTGAGTGTCGCTTATTGAGGCGACGCACTAATACCTATAGACAATTAATATAATTTCATGTCATGTCTGATATACGAGTATGTATGTACATATTGCATTTGTACATATTTACATTCGTTCATTATATTCGTTTATAGTACATTAAACAAAATTTGAATATAGAGGATATTCAAAATATATTGTAATTATTGTAATTTTGGGCAAGCGTCATCATAAAATCATAGCTTACAATCAATTCTAAAGTAATGGGTGTTTTCTTAGCCAGCGGCGTTTTAAAAAACCATTGCAAACAAGCAGACCAACAATATCTGCAGTACACATACAGTTAAAGCTGAGCCTCACATACAGAGCGTTTTTTACTTTGCCAAGCTGAAATTATGTGTTGTGTGTTCTTCTTCAGCTTGTTGACGAACTGACCGACCGCCACAAAATAAATGAAGAATTGGCAGGATGGGTGGGGGTGGGTGTGGGTTGGTGGGACACTTGGCCGTGGGAAGAAAGAAATCTGTTATTTTTTTTTATTTTTATTATATAAATTATTATATTATTACTGCCTATGAAAAAGCCGTAAACATACATACATTCATATGTACATATAGACATAAAGTCGCCGCTCAAATTGGCTCCCGATTGAAGATCGGTACCCAGGGAACACCACGAGGAGGCCATTACACCTGTAATGGGGTCAAAAATTAATCTGACCTTTGAGTCGACTTGATATGACTTAATTTAAAAACTTTTCAATAATTAAGTCACATCCATATTCCCGCCTAGAATTAAATCTATTAAATATTTGTACATACATACATATGTACATACATGTGAAAAATAGAACATAAAAAATAAACAAGAAATAATAAACTTATTAATATTAAAAAGAAATATCCTACTGCCGCAATATTTTGAGCTTTTTCTCGTATGATTTTGCATTCTCCACTGCAGGATGTGGAAAATCGAAGGGGCAGGACATTGGTAGGGGTATGTGAGTTGCCTCTGGCAGACTGCAGATGTGTTTGTGTGTGTGTGGGGGAGGGGAGGGTGAGGGCTTTCCGGATTCTGTGTCAAAATGGCGCAGAAAAAATGATCAAGTGAAGGAGCAGAGCAGAGCAGAGCACGAACAGGATCCGACAACTTCAGCGCGCTAGAGTGGAATGAATTTGACACATCAAAAGGTAAGATATGTACAGCTGCGAAAAAAAATAATAGCACCACCACCACAAGCAACTTTTAAATAGTTGCCAAACTCACATTTTTAACTTTAAGGAAACTTTAAGCACATTTTTAGAAATGGAAGACTCTTATAAACATATGAATATAAAAAAAATCGTCTTCCTATTTAACGTTTTTAAGTTATTTAAGAAAATTCCTTGAAAGTGATCAAATTAGGCGAAAAAAATAATAGCACCACTTTTCAAAAATTGAATTAAAAACAAAATAGTGACCAAAAAGTAACGAATTCCTTAGTTAACTATTTTGAACGATTATTACTAAATCTATAATTATCATTTAACATTTAGTACAATGTCCTATTTTGGCAATAACAGCTACGTAGCGTCTTGGCATGGAATCAATCAAGTCCTGGTATCGTTTTAGGACCAGGACTCTTTAATTTATACCCAAAGTGATTCGATAGCGGCTGGATTGGAAGTAGCAACCGGCTTCTTGACGTAGGGCCACAGATTTTTTATGGGATCAGGTCAGGTGACTGAGCAGGCCACTCCAAAACGTTCACATAGTTTGCCATAACACATTCCTTTTCTTGTTGGTGTGTTTGGAGTCACAGTTCTCTTAAAAGACCCATACGAGCGGATTTTCATATTCTGCAAAGGGTAGCATTACTGTATGATGGTTTTTATCCAACCTAGTGTACCTACTTCATAGTGGAAAAAGCAGGCCCATACCATTACACTATACCCTCCATACTTATCGGTTTTTGTGGTGTACTAAAGTTTGTATTCTACTTTCCTTGGACCTCTAACGTATGATCGAGATCCTTTTCCACCAAACATATCCACTTTGGACTCATCTGACCATAGAATATTCGTCCATTGTTGGGATGTCCGATTTGCTTGAACACTGCCTAACCTCATGTGCTTAGTAATATGTGTCGCGTTTAAAAGTGGTATCTTTCCTGGGCTGCAGACTTATATATTATGTTGGCTAAGATATGTACTAACTTTTTGATCCATCGCATTTATTTTAAGCTCTTCTTTAAGCTCGGTAGCTGACCTAAAGGGAACCTTCTTTCTCTGACGAATCCGTCTATCATACCAATCAACCAACATTTCTGTACGTTTTTTCCGTTTATTATCAGTTTTTTCGTCAGATCTCTCATCTCCGCAGTGCAGTGCTTTCCACGTCCCATTGTAATGATTATTATTAACTTTTATGACAGAAACACTGAAATCTTAGTCAAAAATAATGAATACGTGCCTTTTACAAAGACAATTTTGAGAAATATAGAAGCTTCACTAAGAAAATGGCTTGTGGTGCTAGCCATTTTTTTCGCTATTTTTTGGGTATTTTTTTCTTAAAACAAAAAACCCACAAACACAAAAACCCATTGCAATAGCCGCTCTTAGATTCTCTAGGAAAAGCTGCGCTCTTAATTGTTTGCCCTGCTTCAGGGCATTACCTGCAGTGAAGAGAGGGGATCAAATTTAACTCTTCACTTTAAAATATTAGTTCTATGGTCTGACTTACGTCATCCACGCACTCGCCGTCTCCATTCCCACCCATGTAAAGAATTGGCAGGCAACAACAACAGCGATGCACACGCCAACGCCAAAAAACAATTACAAATACTCTCTACAATGTAAAAGCCTAGGCCGCTACTGCTCTCTTAACTTTTGCCCCCGCTTTAGAGCATTATACCCACACCACATGCTGTAGGAGGAAAGCATCAAATATAAGAAATATTCAAATTATTACCAATTTTCGTGGCTTATCTCCCCCTCCCATACAGAGCACAAACCAAAACAACAACAACACACACAAATCCCTATTGCAAAAAGCCGCTTTCAGATTATTTCAGCAAAGGTGCGCTCTTAATTGTCTGCCCTGCATTACCTGCAATGAAGAGATGGATCAAATATACATAGCTATTCACATTAAATATTTTTTCTATGGTCAAGTTGACTTATGTACATCATCCACGCATTTTCCGTCTTCCATTCCACCCATGCAAGCAACAACAACAACAATGCATAAGCCAAAGACAAAATAACGCAATAATTAAAAGCACCCTTACAATGCATAAGCATAGGAAGAGAGCATCAAAGAGAAGAACTCTTCAAAGTAATCTACATTTTCTATGTACTCTTCGTCTCCCTCTTCGCTTCTAGAGCGTAAGCCAAATACAGGAAATATATGTATTCAGCGCAATACAAATCTCTACTGATTTAACAGTTAACTATCATAGAAAGAATAAATTCGTTGCTGCCGATACAGAGGCATGGTAACTTAGCAGCGAGCTAATAGCAAAAGATAAACTGAGTAAGAGAGCGAGAGCGAGCCCTTGACCTACATTCGTTATCTGTGATCACCGGCACCCAAGGCATACTTAACAAGGTAGCCGCACTCGCTCTCTCGCCCTCTCTTTTACTTCTTAAATTTCAGTCTGCCTAGCAGCAGTTGTGAGCGACGATTCTCTTCGCGGACGATTTTCTCTTGTTCTTTTTCTTCTTCACTGAAATAAGAAGTAAAGCTCTCTCAGTGCGGCTACCTTGTTAAGTATGCGTCGCTGCAGCTGCATTCTGATCAAAACTCTCTCTCTCCCCCAAACCATCATTGCAAGCGGTCATAAAAACGGAAAATTAAATCGTGTGTTTCGCGAGTGCATAACGTGAGTGAAAGTGCAAGTGAAATATAAAAAAAGACTATACGGAGCTGCAAATAGTAGAAGGCGCAGGCGCACCTAAATGTAACATTCTTTCGCTGTGATCAAAATATAATACATACTAAATATCAATAAATAAATTAAAATAAATTAATAAATTACATTTATAATCAAACAATTTAAATAAATAATCTATTAAATAAATAAAAAAATAGTAAAATAATTATAAATATATTGAAATAATTAAATAAAACATAACTAAATTGAAATTAAATGTGAAAACAGCCAAACAAAACAACCACCCAAAATGTGTTCTTAAGCAGCATGAAACCTGTAAGAGTTCTAAGTGCATAATGTGAGTGAAAGTGCAAGTGAAAAATAAAAACAATACTACAAGGAGCGGCAAGAAGTCGAAGGCGGCAAGGCGGCAAGTACAAAACGACACGCAGTATAAGGCGTATGCGATAATTGATTTGTGTTAATAACAGATAAATAGTATAATATAAAATAAATGTAAATAAATATGTGGATATAAATAATACAATAAATAAATTGAAAGAAATTAATAAAAAATATATAATTCATTAAGTGCAAATCGAAATAAATAAATAATAAAATAATTATAAATAAATTGAAATAAATGAATAAAAAATAACAAATAATACATAAATTGAAATAATATGTGAAGTGCGAGTGAAAATAAAAAAACAAAAATAATTCTATAAGGAGCGGCAAGAAGTAAAAGGCGACACGCAGTGCAAGGTGTACAGATGTATGTGATATTTAATTTTTTAAATTTTTTTGGGTGTGTTCTTGTGTTTATGTGTGAAAACGACAAACATCAAACTCCAACCATGCAACAAAAGGAAATAGCAATATTCAACTTCAGCTTCACTATATAATTATGGGAACAGGTGAGTATTCTGCTTGGGATTAATCTTTATACTGTTTCTTCTTTTGATTTCCTTTTACATATTTTATTATTCTATTTATTTATTTATCCTTCTATATATATTTATATTTTATCTTATTATCTTATATACATATATTATATTATCTCCTCTTTGCACTACCTTTTCATTTAAAGGATTTTTGTTGTTTTTGATCAGTGAATTTATTCTGGTGTGATAAATACACTATTGTTTCAGGAGGGGTCGGGTCGGATATTTGTCTTGGATTATATATGTACATACATATGTATCAGGGGGAACATCATGGGAGTTCTACTCGAGTTCTATACAATTCTTAAAAGCTTTACATTTCAGCAATGTGGGGCTCTCTTTCAGATTTACCCGTAGCACTTGGTGCCTTGTTAAGCGTATTATTTTCAACTTCCGCAGGGGCAATGAGGTGCAATGGTGTTCTCCAGCAAGCATGTCTAGACGGACTATACGACTTTATTGCGATTTTAACTTTTTCATTTGAAGCGGTGGAGTTTGTACTAGCAGATGCATGTGTAGTATTTTGCATGTTCTAGATTTCCAGTCAAACCACTATTAACCGCAAATGGTATCCGCTGGATACAGGACATATTGTATCCGCTGGATACTGGAACTGTATTGGAACTCTCTCTAAACGACTCTTAAATGGGTCAGTTAATGGTAGTATTTGTAGTAGTAGATGCATGTGTAGTATTTTGCAAGTTTTAGAAATCCCATTGAACCACAAATGGATTCCCATAACACTAGTCGACACGACTTTTCCGCTGTCGCCAAAAATGACTTTTTCTGATACATTTGGATGTTTAAAATTTTTTATAGAATGTTTTTTTTTTTTTCATGGAGTAGTTTTTTTTTAAAGAATTTTTAAAAAATTTTGTGTTTTTTGTCATAGGTAGTGCTTCTATTTTTCACATAACTTAAGTTTCCTACAACTGGTTGTATTGAACTTTGCAGTTAAAAAAAGCTGACAAATGCAGCTATAAATCCGACTCAGACACTTTGTAGCTGCAACTTAACGTCTGGAAGATATTAAGCTTCCAAATTGAAATTTCATAATTTTTTTCGGTATTTTTCCCCGAAATTTTGACTTTGAAAGTCGAAAAAAAAATATTTGAATGCCTTGATTTTTGGTTTTAGATAGACACATTAATTAGGCGTCGTTTAAGTTATCGCTTATAAAAATATAAAAATAAACGGCTAAGTTATAACCTCCATGAAAAAAAAAAAACATTCTTTAAAAAATTTTAAACATCCAAATCGATCAGAAAAAGTCATTTTTGGCCACAGCGGAAAAAAAAAGTTTAATTTTGTCGAGTAGTGTTATCAAAGCATATCAGGTGGAATTCGATCTGTGGCAGCACCGATATAACCATGTATATTATGGTAATAAGTATAGCATATACTCTGAAATAGATGTGGTAAAAAGTGTACCTTTTGGAGAAACCTTCGGAAAATTTGGGCTATTTTCGAACTATTGTTTGACGATATAAGACATCAAATATTGATTGAAGTTTTCTAATAAAATATGTATTAAAATAAAACTTCCCTTTCTTAACCACAACAGTTTTTGTTGCATTCGTGATACATATGTTTCTGTTCTATTTTCCGTTATTTTTCCTTGGATTTTCAAAATGCCATAGAAATCGCAGATATATTCGTTTCGGTTCAGTGGTCACACCCACCCCCACCCATCCTGCCAATTCTTCAACATGCAAAGCCCACAAAATACGTGAGAATGCATGAGCACGCATACACTCACTCACTCACACTCACGACTGGCTCGGGCGCTGATGTCTGATTTTGGTGCGGACATTTTCAATGTATGAATTGTCCCGTCTATATGGGTATATTTACGGTATATTTTGAAAATTAGACGGTATATTTCAGTAGATTTCTGAGGGTCGCTCGAATCCGCAGTCACACTGCATTTCAGGCAAGAGACAAAAAAAAACTAAATTTAAAAAACTAAATTATTCGTTTTCAATTACAATTAAATGTTAAATGTAGTCCTGAAATGTGCGCAGCAATACTATAGGTGGCTAGAACAACTGCCCTCACGCATGCAACCCGTGGTTGGCATAATACAAGCGTTTGAACACTTGCACTTCGGAGTTCGTTTCCGTTCCGCCTCGTCTATAGGAGAAAAATCGATTTTGTGATAAGACTTACGCTTACGCGTTCTCGTGCCCTGCCTCTCGTTCTGCAGCTTAACTCGTGAATAAGAGAGTGAAAATTTGGTCAAAATGAATTTGGATTTTGCCAAGGTGTGCAGCAAGCACATCGGCATCTACGAGGCTTACTACAAACAGGTAAGGACACCCAGGCGTGACGAAGGCGAAGCGGGAATATTGCTTGGGTCGTTTTTTTTCAACCCCCTATTGATTTTTGCAGATTGACCCGAAAGGCACTGGAGCAATTGAGGCCATGACGGCGGCCAAGTTTCTCAAGAGGTCCGGCCTCAGCGATGTGGTGCTCAGTCGAATTTGGGATCTGTCCGATCCGAATGGGAAGGGCTTCCTCGACAAGCCCGGTTTCTTCGTGGCCCTGAAGCTTGTCTCCCTCTCACAGGCGGGACAGGTGGCCAACATGAACAACATCTATGTGGACACTGTCAACCCTCCAAAAGTGGTGAGTAAATCGGCATAAACCTTGCACCAGTTACACAATAGCCACGAACTTATATGTGTCATGCAATGTGACCTTTTTCCCCAGGGTGAATTACCAAAAACGGTACCCGCTCGCATTCAAACAGGTCCCGCCGCGAGCGGAGGCGTGGCCACCGGTGACTGGACAATCAGTGTCATCGATCGGCTCAAGTACGAGCAGCTTTTCCAGTCGCTCCGTCCCCACGACGGCATGCTGCCCGGCGACAAGGTGAAAGGCGTGCTCATGGAGTCCAAACTGCCGATGAACATACTCGGAACCATCTGGGACCTAGCCGATCAGGACAAGGACGGCAACTTGGACAAGCACGAGTTTATCGTGGCCATGCATCTCGTCTACCAGACGCTTCAGAAGCGAACTGTGCCCAGTGTCCTCCCACCCGAGCTGCGGAAGCCCGGTGGAACTGGTCCGCCGCCCAAACCTGCCATGCCCCACCACCAGCTGGCGCTGCGATGCCTCGTGCCCCCAGCGGTGAGGGATTCGGCGATGGTGGCTTCGTCGCCAATTTCCCCAAGGACATTGCTCCGCCGGCGGCTATTCCAATGCCCATAGCCGTGCCACCCATGACTCGCATTCCGCCGTGGGCGCGGTCAGTTCCCAGCCTCTGATCCAGACCGATCCGCTGATACCAATCGGCGCCCCAGTAACGGCCAATGCAGACTGGGTGGTGACTGCCTCCGAGCTGAACCGATTCGAAGAGATATTCCGCCAGTCGGATCTGGACAAGGACGGTCTGGTCTCTGGCCTCGAGGTGAAGGACATTTTCATAAAGTCGGGTATACCACAACGCAGCCTGGCCGACATCTGGTGAGCATTGCAGCTGTTAACCGTTTCCGAGGGAAACTAGACCTATACTTAACCGTTGCCTTTCGTTTCGATTCTCTTCCAGGGCTCTCTGCGACACCAATCAGTCGGGCAAGTTAACTGTGGAGCAGTTCGCCTTGGCCATGTGGTTCGTTGAGCGGAAGCAGCGCGGCGTGGATCCGCCGCATGTGCTGACTGCCAACATGGTGCCGCCATCAATGCGCTCGACTGTGTCGGGCGTCGACATGCAGCTGCAGGAGACTAAGCCCACGTACTCCAATCCCGAGCTGGAGATGATCTCCAAGGAGATCGAGGAGCTGGCTCGCGAACGACGTGTGCTCGAGACGGAGATCGCCCAAAAGGAGGCCGATGTGCGCATCAAGAACGGGGAAGTGCGCAGTCTGCAGGTGAGTGAATTCTGCAGATTCGATTCCACAAAAAATTGAGAATAATCTCAACTGCATTTGCAGAGCGAACTGGACACATTGACGGCCACACTGAAGCAGCTGGAGAATCAGAGGGGAGAGGCACAGAAGCGTCTGGACGATCTGCAAGCTCAAGTAGTTATTTTGCATGCATCTCTGCCTGTTAAGGCCGCTGCTTCACTTTGCTTGCTCTTTTGGGTTAACCTTTTAATCTTTTTTTTTTTTATTTTGAACTCTGTTTTCCTTTTCTTTGTCATGGCTCCTCCAAAATCCAAACTCTAAACTCCACATTCTGTTAACAAATTGGCTAAACGCATAACAATCCCCTACTAAATCGGTGAATGCACTTTAAAATTTATCCACACAACTTATTCCGATTCGATTTCATAAGGTTAACCAAATAACGGCCGTGTTGGCCAACGTAAGTCTTGACATATCCACCACCAACAGCCAGGTTTGTTTCAGTTTCTCACTATTTTATGTTATGTTTTTTATGTTGTTCATGTTTATTGTACATATGTATATGTTGTTGGCCTAAATGTTGTACACAATTGTTGGCTATAGCACAAACATCCGTCGCTCATCGAAATCGCTTTTCCAAATGTGTTTTTGTAGGTGAACAAGATACGGGATCAGTGCCAGAAGCAGGAGGAGACCATCAACGAACAGGAGGGCGAGCTCAATGCCAAGCGCTCCGAGCTGCAGAAGCTCAAGGATGAGGAGACGTCTTTGCAGAAGGAGTACGACGACAATAATCGTGAGCTCTCCAAGCTGACCAAGCATCTGCAGAACACGCAGCTTCAAATTAGCTCGGTAAGTGGGATACATTCCTTGGGGTTGCCTTCGGCTCGGCTTATGCTTTCCTCATCGAAAGGTGCGTTCAATGGTCACTCAATTGATGGAGACGCAGCGCCAGATGACCGATGCGCTGCTCATTTGTCGCGCCGCCATGGAGACCCAGAATGCGGAGCTAGTCTCCGAGTATCAGCTTAAGATCGAGCCGGAATTCGACGACGCTCGGAAGACCCTCCACAAGGAGATCGAGATGCCCAAGGACGATCCCTTCGACGAGAACAACAGCGGAGCGGCCAATCAGGCCAACCAGTCGACCAACGGCTTCGGCAACGATCCTTTTAGCGGCCAGGTCAGCAAGCCAACCATCAATGCCGGCTTCGACGATAGCTTTACGATGAGCTCCGGCTTTGACAGCGGCTTCGATGCGTTTGGACAGAGCGGAACAGGCTCTGCCATGGGCTTTGGCCAGAGCGTAACTGGATCAGCAACTGGTTTTGGCCAAACGCAACGCGATCCCTTTGGTGCCGATGCATTCGGGAGCAGCAAAAGCAGCGCCATAACACCGGAGGTAAGGCCGTGCAATGGGTTTAGAGGAAAGCACGACGACTCAACCCCCGATCATTCATTACAGCCTGGGAAGGACGACTTTGGAAGCGATCCGTTTGCCGCCCTGCATGCGCCCACCGGCCAGGGTCAGGTGCTCAGCCCCAACGCACAGAGATCAGGCCCACCACCACGACCAGAGTCGCCTAGTCCAGCATTGCCGCCAAAGAAATCGAAGGTGCCGCCACCCAGACCAGCTCCACCACGAGCATCCCAGGTAAGTCACAGAAACGAGGGCCGTAAGAGGATTACTAATTGAGGAAATTCCCTCGTCTTTTTTGCACACAGCCAACGAGTGGTTTTGGCGGAGGCGGCGGCGGTGGAGGAGGCTTCGCTGACTTTGAAGACTTTGACAATAAGGTTGGTACCCAATTCAGTGTTCGCTGGGATCGGTGGTAATGCATGCACACCGTTCACTCCCACCTGTATCTATAGCATGGCTAATCCGATTTGGTTTTCAATTACGATTATTTACTAACATTTCTTATATTTTTTGTTGTTGTGCAGCTTAGAAATAAACATTTGTTTGGAAGCACGCACTCACAAAAAGTAGAACTTTGATTATTTATATTGGGTTTACTTTGTTTATTTAGTTGTTTAACGGTAATTGCCAGCCACCCACCACCTCGTACACCCCGTGAATCCATGTATCCCCCTCCCAGTAGTCTATGGCTTTGACATGCCTTTGGTTCCGTGTCCCAAGTGCTGTATGAAAACTAACCGACTGGTCTATCTCATCTCTTGCATTTCTTTACTTTCAGTGAACATCTTAAGAATAATCACATTTCTATAATGCATATATATATACATATACATATATATACTCGTATCTGATATATATATACCAGTACTAACACACACACATACTCAGTTAATGGGAGGGCCTCCTCCTCTAGCAGCATTGCAAATCGATTTGAAGCGTACAAAAGCTAATGGCGAATCACATATACATACATACATATACATATTATGAATTACACCTAAACTAAACGCAGTCGTACTCCTACAAGAGCAGAGGATCGACGCGTACATTCAGACTTATCAATCATGCCTCTAATTAGCTAAATGTACTAAATCAATTCAAAAGCGTTACGTCTCGTCGTGTTATAAATGTAGTCACAAAAAAAAAAACCAAAAGAAAAATAAGCGAAATAGAAGTATAGGAAGATGGGAGGAGGTGATGGATAAAGGTAGCTCTATTCAAAGTTCGATTCCGAAATGTTGTGCAATATATTGTATTTAACTTAATATTACGATTATGTTATGGAGATTTCCCTCGAATTGTTTGAATATCGAATCTTAACCGGAGAACATCTAATCTAATCATATTTTCTTGGATGGTTTGTTTATTTGCTAGTCAAGAGAAGGATCTCTCTAAAGGGAATTTAAATGCAAGTTGTTTGTTGTTTCTGCATATGAGAATACTAACGTTTATAAGCCATACCATATACATACATATATTGACAACATTTTACATCGTACACTCATATAAAATACAATTATGGATGTAACTGCCGCAGAATATAATAGTTTGAATTTTATGGGGGAGGGGCCTTCAGACTCCGAAGTTGCCTGCCCGTCCCCACTACTATTTACTGAAACTGCATCATACTCATACGAGTATATAGAAAGCAATGCGGTACAGCATATCCTCCAAATATTCAGCCTATATATTTGTCAGATTTTGATTATAATAAAACCCCAACACATACACTTCCCACAAGCTTCCCGTGCATTGATTTTTCTGTGCATCACATGGCTCCGTACATAGAATATACATACATATATCCATATACACACACGTACTTATAAAGAGGAGCCGAAACCTAACTCAAAATACACCAAAATGTAACAGAAAAAACGTTTTGCATTATTAATAAAGAGAAATATCTATGTTCGACATCATTCCACGTACGTCAGAGCGAGAGTTCTATGGGGAAGGACAGGACCGGCTACCCGGGTTTTGGTTCTAGTTATGGTAATGCTAATGGTCGTGGTCCTCCTCCACCTTTGCGATGTGTGCTTCAATGCTTTCGTTTGACTTTTGTGCTTATGGTTTCCCCTTTTTTTTATTGTATAATCTCTTTGCTTATAAGTTGGACTCGATTTGATTTTAATTTGATTTATTTTAAATTTATTTGATTTTTACTCCTCACACACTCGTACAACATTCTCGCAAACATACGTACAGCTCCAGAACATTCCCACGCCAGCAGCAACGCCTACGCCCATGGCCATGGCCACGGCCACCCCTATTCCAGCGATCAATGCCTCGCTGCTGGACAGCTTCTCCCTGTTCGATGATGCGGCACCCGGCTCCAAAGTTGCCAGCACACCACTGCACCCCTTGCTAGCGACATCCTCATCCACGTCGACAGCGTCCACAACTCCCGCCGTCACCAGCACCAGCACCACCTCCACCATGTCCACCACCTCAAATAACCAACACTTGTCGCGTTCCAACACACCGCTGCAGACGCAAGCCACAACGGGAGTGGGAATCGGATCACTAGCTTCGACGGGAAGCCTGGTCCTGGAAGCGAGTCTCTTTGATGCCTTTGGCGGTGGCAAGGGAAACGGCAATGCAAAGACACCAACGCCAGGCCTCATCACGGGGCCCACAGACTTCAAGGATGATCCCTTCAAGGACTATCGCTATGAAGATCCGTTCAGCATCAAAGATCCCTTTGCCGACGATGATGAGAACGAGGAGGTTGGTTCCAAAGGCGAGGCCCATAAAAAGAACTTTGCCGAGGACTTTAGCTCAGAGGGTGCGTATGCATATTGGTTTTTTCAACTCAGGAGAATCTCATGATAGAATTCCGATATTTCAGATGAGATGGAAACTGCCGCCGTAAAAACCCTCAACAACATGAAAAACATGAACATCCATAACAACACGAAACCGAGAGCCATGACGCCCCTGAACAACGATATCCTGCAGCAGTTCGATGCATTCAATCTGAACGCTAGTCCGGCCCCATCGCACCACTCGAATGCCTCGCAGAACCACAAAAAGTCACAGACGGCGCTGGATGCGTTTGCAGACTTTGATGACTTTGGATCGGGTACAGCTGCAACTATAGCCACAACAGCAACAACAACGACAACGAAAACCAAGAAACTCAACGATTCCTTCTTCGATGCATTTAATGACAACTTTAATCTTAACGACAACTCAACCACAGCCACAGGAACAATGCCGACAAAGGTAACAAAAGCCTTGGCCAGCGAACAAATCAGTGCGAGCAGGACGGCCTTCGATGCCTTTGCCGTTAGCAGCGACGCCTTCAATGACAACTTCGAGGACAGCTTTGGTGGAAGCAAGCTGACCAATTCAACCCAACTGGACAACAACTTTGCCAAATTCGAGGCCTTCGATGTCCACAACTTCTCGAGTGACTTTGGCAAGGGCTTCCCGGAGGGCAAGCAGAATGGCGGGGCCAAAAAGGAACAAACTAAGGATAGGTACGCAGCGGACTACTCAAAGCCGGAGAGCTTTGACGCTGATCTGGAGGAGGCGCTCAAGCGCAGCATGCTGGACAATTAGACAACTGAGGAGGAGAGTGCGAAATGAAACAGACGTGTGTGATCGATCAATTTGAAATCTCCAATTAAGTGCATATAATGTTCTAGACGACACCGCTTAATTAATTAATTGATTTAGGCTTCGAGCTTCGTGCCCTTTTCCTGTTCCTCTTTTGGGCTCAAGGGTTTGATTGGTTTGAATTTTGAATTGCACGTCTGCCGTGTAGGATGAGGAAACGCTTGTATTACTGCATAACTATAAGCTCTTTAAGTACGTTCATATATTCGTCTATATAAAATTATTAAATTACCAGTAATCATATACTCGTAGACCCTAAAAATATTATGATTTAACCTGTACCAAAAGTCTATGAATAATAAACGAATGAAACGACATCGTCATCATCATCTGCAGCCGCAGTTCTGGTGCTGCCACTCTCACCAATACCAATGCAAATGCTTGCGTAGCCGTAGCCGCGCTCAATCTGCGGGCTGCCTTTTGCCTTTCGTTTCGTTTCGTTACGCTGCTCCACATCACATTTACTTTTCCGAGTTTGCAGCGAGCGGTCATAGAAATTTCGTGAGTGTTGTGCGCTTAAACAAATGTGAAATAATAATAATCTTCAAAGGGGAGGGGATGAGGGTAATCAAACGCTAACAACCAAGTCTCCCCCTACACCCACACACACACATACACAGAACATGTATTCTGCTGCATTAGCACTACGTATAAAAACAAGAGGGGAAGACAGACTTCGGGCAGCCGAACATTTGATACCCTAGCAGATCCATCACCCGCTCCATAAATATAGCTAAAATAAAAAGGTTCTGTGCAACGACTCGTTGAGAAACGGCTACTAAAACGGAAAATGCATATGTGTATGTATGTATGTTTTTAGAGTCGGAATGTTTTGTTCGGTTGCAAACATCTGACCAAGAATAATATCCTATCCTCTTCAAGGGTATTACAATTTGCCGGCAAACAAACGTAGCCATATACGCAGCGAGTCGGAGGGAGAGAGCTAGCAAGATAGACACAAAAAAAGGCACGATCTGTGCTGCTCCAACATTTGTACTTCTCACCGTGTGTATGTGTGTGTCTGTGCTTGGGTCGCTAATTACATTTGTTTTGTAAATTTAATTTCCCATACCTAGATATAGTGTGTTGGACTATACACATATGTAGATACATATTATATGTGCAGAGCAGCGATGACTGGACTGCCAGTAAAATTCCTTCAGGTGTCCGTTTCTATGTTGTGTGTCGTGTGATAGTGACTTATCTTACATACATACATATATGCACATACATATGTAGCTATAATGTTTATGTAGTTGTGCGGTTATCTGATATTCCCGAGGGTAAGAGAGTGTTGGTGTTGCTGCGGTTAAGTCTGTTGGGGGATCGGATCGCTGTATAATAAAGTTAAGCACGGGGGTGGCTCGAAGAGTTCCTCTAACTAATTTCATAATTTCACCACAGTTCTCCACAGTACACTATGTCGAAGCCAGCCCTCTACTATGCCACACTGAGTCCTCCCTCACGCGCCGTTCTGCTCACGGCCAAGGCGATCGGCCTTGATCTTGAACTGCGGTAAGTTCCCACAACCATAGTTCCCCATTTATAAACCAATTAACCGAAGCCTCTCCGCCCGTACAGTCCAATTAACCTGCAGAAAGGTGAACATCTGACACCGGAATTCATCAAATTGAACCCCCAACATACGATTCCGACCTTGATCGATGGAGATGCAACAATAATCGACTCGCACGCCATCTGCGCCTATCTGGTGGAGAAATATGGTAAGGATCAGCAGCAGCTCTACCCCAAGGACTTGGTGCAGCGCGCCAATGTCGATGCACGTCTGCATCTGGATTCTGGGCATCTTTTCGCTCGCCTGCGATTCCTGTACGAGCCGATCCTGTACCATGGGTCTACAGACTGTTCCATTGACAAGATTGCCTACGTTCAGAAGTGCTACGAGATTCTGGAGGGTTTTCTCAAGGAGCAGCCCTACTTGTGCGGCAATGATCTGACCATTGCCGACTTCTGTGCCGTGGCCACAGTTACTTCAGGGAACGATACCGCCCCGATTGATGAGTTCAAGTTTCCCAAACTAAACGCCTGGCTAAAGCGTCTCGCCGAGTTGCCCTACTACCAGGAGCTGAACGCAGACGGTGCAGAAGAGCTGAAGGCCATTTTCAAAGCAAAGTTGGCCGAGAATCGCGGCAAGTAGGCACCTAAGCGGCTACTTATCCAATCTTCTATATCTACATATATACTTATCTATGCTTGAATAAACGGCTTTAGTTTTGCAACCCCATGGGGGAATATGGAATATGACGGATTACAGCAACTTTGATCGGTACTTTATTACATTCTTAGCTTACATTTATCAACAATTACTTAAAGGTAAAGCAAACGGAAAACGTCTTGAATGGACCGGAACCGAAACGCTAAAAGGCAGGGCGGTGTTGGGTCTGGTCAATATTCTGCTGCTCGTAGACATCCTCCCGGATAGGGGTGTGGGTATAGTATCGGTATCCCGCCTATTGAGTCGGTAAAAAATACACCTACACGATGATAACGATGGTTATGTTTACAAACATAGTCTCGTATGTGGTTTTTTTTTATCTTTAAATTTATAATGAACGAAACCAAACAGATATAAAATAAAACTAGAACATTTTACAATTATACACCCGCAACTGCAAAGGCTAACTTGGGAATGGTATTGTTGTGTGGTGTTCCGTTAAACTGGGAAGCCGTGGTTACTGGAAGATAGGGGAGTGCATCGTCATCAATCCATTAGATGAGGCACGGCACCAAACGGCTGGTGTCTGTAATCAATAGTCAATGTACGGGCACTTCAGTTGTGGCTGCTGCTGGTACTGGTTGTATTACATGCTTATAAAAATATGGGTAAACAGACTATCACGATCCACGTTCATGCATACACTCTCGCTCACACATTCACACTGCCACACAAAGCTCTATTACATAGAACCGTCTATGTGTGACCCTAATCTCGGCGCAGCAGGAATCTTTTGATGCTTTCCGGCAGTGGCAGGTCGCCAACAGCATCCTCGGGGACGTGCTCCAGGATGACATTGCGGCAGGCGCTTTGCAGGGACAGAACTGCGGAATCGAACAGATAGATGGTTATAAATATACGGAAAAACATCGACTTGATTCACGACTGTACTTACTGCCTTCAAGCTGGATAATGCGGATCTGCTTTGTGGTACCGTATACATCGATAACAACAAATAGAGGTGCCATATTCAAGGGAATTTCCCTGGCGACGGGTCCACGGGACACGCCATTAATGATGAAATGAAGCTCGCCCCTGGACGGGCTGTTGGTTGTGGGCACGTAAATTATGCCGATGCGCGAGCCTGTGTCGGTGAGCAGAATGTCAGAGTTTCCTTTGCCCATGGCCGGACGCAGCAGTCTCTTTGGCAGCAGGCCACGCGGCGTCTTTATATGCGGTGCATCGCCCAGTAGGTTTCCTAAGAGAGCAGGCGTTACCAAAAGCTTCACTGCTTCAATGACTACAATGTCTACTCACTATGTGACTGACTATAGGTCTCCGGTTCGATGATGTCGACGGGCTCCTGCCGCTGATTCATATCAAACTTGGATATCGGATAAATCCAGCTGTTGCCCATATTGGCCAGGTCTGGCAGAGCAAAGTGCGGAAGGCCCTCGGCACTTGCCTCAATCACATTGGGAGTCAGCTCGGTGAGGCCCAGGCGCATGTGGCCCGACCATCCGCGCTCTATCTGTTCAATCTCAATTAGGAATATGTCGCCCGGCGCCAGTGGACGCTCCGAGAACGCTAAGGCGTCGGCAAAGCTTGCCCTGCGATACGCGACGGTTGCATTGTCATCCAGCTGGATGTTTGACCCATGATAGGGATGGAAACGGCTGATCTGGCGCTTCAGACTGCCCACACTGTTCGACAGCGGTTGCTGGTTCGGCGGCTCCTGTTCATGTCCAGCGGGTGTTGGCACATCTTGCTGGGCCGCCTGGTCGGGGTTCTGGGCGGCTTGCATGACGCGTGGGCGTGAATAAGTTGCAGTCAAGTAATGGCCCCTGCTTGTTGGCCTTCCTTTCCGTGCTATTATTTACCCTTTTTCGTATATATGTATATACTCCGACTCAACTCTGTTGTTTTGTCGCTGAACTGTTGTTGACGGAAGCAGTGCTGCGAAGCGCCGGCAAATTCGATAGTGTTGGAAAGCGCACACACACGTGTTTGACGTAACCGGCACAGCTGATCTGATAGAATAAAGTAGAAAACTAATATTATTGGTAAAACTTTCATTTATTTGACTAAAAACGCAGGAATTGAGTGATTTGGTGTTTTCCTTAGAAATGCGCATTCCCGGAGCCCTCTTTGCCGCACGTGGCCGCGCGCCGCAGAACGAGAAGGATGTGCCATTCCAGGAGATTCTTCCCTTGCGCTTGAAGAACACGGTGAGCGGCAAGGCTGACTCTGGATCGGATGTAGCCTGTTTGCAGGAGATGGGCACGCTCTTCGCCTGCATGAAGGACAACGAGTTCGTGGAGAAGTATTGTCACAAGGAGATCCAACAGTTCCAGAACTGCTTCAAGTGCTACATGGACCGCAAGTTCGAGGCCAAGAAGACCGTCAACCAAGGAGTCGTGCAGCCGGGCAACAACCTTAACTACAAGCAGCTGAACAAGTACATGCGTCGCTTCCCCAATCCCCTCTAGAGTAGATCAGACTGTTGAGCCGTTTAATAATACATACACTATTTACAAAGTAGTCGAAGACATTTTCCCCTTCTTATTCTAGTTCCTCGTTAGTAGACCACATCGGCATCGCCCAGGCCCGCGGAGGACTGGCTCTCAGGGGAGGGCTGGCTGAGGACGAAATTGGACATGGCACGCATATTGTGAAACTGCTGGAGCTGGTGCGGATGCTGCTGCTGCTGTTCGTAGAGATTACCGCGTTCTAGCAGATCGGAGAGCTTGGACGGCATGGCGAGATTGATGTGCAGCGGATGGCCGCCGTGCTCCCATGTGTCGGCCAGAATAGCCAGGCTGCGATTCGCCTCTAGAACGCGTGCCCGCTGGAAGTTGAGACGCTCCTGCTGCAGCTCAGACCATTGATCCTGCAGGGCATAGAATGGAAAATCAAACTTGGAGGAAAACGAAAGCCCTGTCCTACTCACGAATCTAGTGCCGAGTCGTCCGAAATACTTGATCTGCTCCTGCACGTTGAGCACCTGCTGCATGTACCAGTCCCGCGCCTTTTCCACTCCGTCCAGACCAAACAGCAGCAGCTCCCGCTGCTCCTCCAGTTGCTTGAGTCTCTTCAGCATGTTGTAGTCGATGCCGTGCTGGAGCGTGTGCCTGCGGGACTCACGTCGCTTGCTGCTCGACTTCTTCGGTGGCAGGGCTAGGCTCCAGTCGGTGGCCGAGGCCGATGTGGAGGATGATCCACCATCCGCGGATCCGCGATGCTCGAATTGCTCGCGGGCGGTCTTTAGCGTCAGTGACTTGTGTTTGACTGCAGCCGCACTCGCATCCCGCTCGCTGTGCATCAGATTCAGCTGCCAGTTCTGGAGGGCGTGACGAATGTCCGCCTTGGCCAAAGCCGGAGGAGACGTGGCCACGGTTGCTGCCTGACGCGGAGGCTTGGGCGGTGGTGCTGGCGATCCGTAATCAAGTTCTGCACCCAGGCTTTGGGGCTGTGATCGAGGTCGAATCTTCGCTTCGGTCATCTGTTGCTGATTGCGCAGCAGGCACAGCTTCAGGCCGGCGCAGAAGCGTTCGAAGGAGAGAAGGCCACAGCTGGGTGTAACCCGGCGCAGAGAGTCCAGGACCCCGCGCGGCAATCCCTTCGAGCCGTCGTCCTGCCAACCCTTCTCGATGTCCACATACCTCACGTAGCCGCTCTGCTTGTCATCCAGGATATCGAAGAGCTTCTTCATGGACAGCACGAACTGTTTGGGCAGCGCATCCATGTCCAAGGACTGCCCTTGGCTGGGGCTGTTCCCATTGAGAGCATCGCTGGTGTTGAGGGCCAGCATGCTCGTGCTGGTGTTCTGCCGAAGCATCTTTCTCTGAAAGAGAGACCCAAAATGGAAAGTGTGTGCTCGGATTATGGATGGTCCCACGCAGTGGACTCAATGCATAACTTGAATATTCATGTGAGCCCATTTGAATCTCTCATGATTCAGTCAACGAACGTAGACTGAGACAAAGATGGAGATGTTGATGGAATGTGTGATGGGAAAATTACGGAGAATTGCCTAACCCATGGCTCACATCATCTTCCAAAAGGAAATACTCACACTCACAACCTTTTCATACCAATGCTAAAGGCGTTACATTAGTGTTTTTTGGTTGGATTTGAAGTGCACAAAGGAAAATGTTTCGCTATGAAATCATAAAACTGTCATAAAAACGATTGTTCTGCAATGGCATCTAAAGATACGGCCTCCTCTTGCTGCTTTTTTTTATATTTGGTATCCAATGGTATGGGATTGTTTATAAACAAAAGCTTCACTACGAATCCAAATGATTTTCCAAACCGCTCGTAAGACTTGACACAAGTTTGCACCTACTTTTATAAATCCTTGAGCTACAACTTTGATTTTAAATTCTTCCAAGCGCAGGCTCTTAAGAAACCAATACTTTGTGGCATTATTGTGCGAGTACTTACCTTATGCTATGCGGAAATGTATCCACCAATTCCGAGCGCGATTCTGTGTGGCAGTCTTTTGAGGCCGTCCGTCAAGGCTTTTGCACAAGTTTTGCACCTATTTTCGAGTGGCGGCAGTGGTTGCTCCAATGTGTATGTAATGCACTTCCAGTGCGGCGTCGCGTCGGTGCTCGGCGTCGCTTCAGTTCAGTCCAGCCCCCGGCCAAAACACCCAAACCCAACCGACTGGTTGTGCTGTTCACTGCACACTCGACTATGGGTCTCGAGACTGTGGCGGGCACGCATGCGCAACTGGTTGACTGGCGGCGGGACTGGTTTCGTTTCTGTTGTTGCTTTTTTCGGTGGATCTTTCAAACACAACACACACACAGATACTCACAAAGAGCATAAGGAGGCACAAGCACCCATACACACACAGACAGAACACACTACCAGCGAAGCGGTTTGGCCTAGCCTAAATCCCCGCGAGCGAAACGGCGGAGAGAGGGGGAAAGAGCGAGGGATGGAGTCGGGGTGGCATGTTAGGAGAAATATATTTATTTATTAGTAGAAATTCAATGCGCCTGGCTTAATCAGTCAAAGAGGGAGCTAATCGCCTAAGTTAAGATTGTATCTGGTATCTATCACGAACTGCAAACTCTACGCAATCCCAGGCTTTTCTGATCCTTCGCTCGGATCACTAGAATGAGCACTTCATCTCGATCCTTCTTTCTTAGCTGCTAAAGAGTATACTTATGCTAGGGATCTAAAGATCTCATGGAGCTCTCACAAATCGGCCACCGACTTCCGGCGCACGTATTTGGCAAAGTAGTCCGGACGCCAGCACTTGCAGGAGCCGGGGATCAAGAACCAGTCGTAGTAGAGGCGCACCTGGAAGCAGCCCAGTTCATCGTGCCCATCGCAGTGGGCATCGGCTGGCGCCGCACCAGCTCCGGCTCCATTCGGACCCGAGGAAGAGGTGCCATCGGAGGCGGTGGCCACTCCTGCACGCTTCTGCAGGTACTGCTGATAGGCCTGGAAGTCCTGCACCGAGGGCGCCTGTGTGGTCGTCGAGCTGGTGGGCACCGTGTCCTCGGCATTGGGGTAGAAGATCTCTGCAACCAACAGGCTAACCCAGCGGGGTGAGGAGAGGCATCCACCGTCGAGATAGTGGCATCTAGCCTGGATGCAGCGCGTCACCTCTACCGTCTGGGTGAAGTATCCCTCGTAGGGGATCTGGACCACATAGCGCCAGGCTCCCTGGTAGTTCTTTGCGAACACTGGCGTGGCGTACTCCACCTTGGCGGGGCAGGGTGTGGGAGGACCCTCATATCTGATGGGCCCCACTTCCTCTCGTCTCTCTGCTGTGGGCGTGGCAGCAGCGGCACTGCCAGTGTCTCCCTGAATGGCCCGATATAATGTGCAGAATCTAAGGGAGATAGATAAGATTTTAAGGGATTAACTCAAAGGATCTGTGGCAGTTTGTGATAAGTGATGATGATTCTAAGGAAGATTATTGTAGGTATATGTACATAGATTCTGACTTTACTTACACGCCACCGCCATCGCAGAATTTTCGGGGTTTACGCTCTTCGACGGCTCTTTTCCGTTGCTGTTCCCGCTGCTGCTGCTGCTGGTGTCCGTCCTCTTCATCCAAAGCGGGATCGAAGTAACTGTATTCATTGGACTGTATGCCATCGGGGACGCTGCGACGAACGCGTGTGGATCCGGAGCCGGGGTAGGGCCTGTCGATGTTGTTATTGTCCAGCTGCTCCACGGGCTCGTCGCGTATGATCTGGGTGACCTTGGGCAAGGTGTCGTCGGCCTTCAGCACGGGCAGAGTCTTCGAGAGGAACTTCAGCGTCTGGTTGCGTATTAGCTCGCTGGAGGGGAAGGAATGGAAAAGGAGTTCCTAAAGAATGCCACTCGGATCTGTTGAGGATCAGGTGAAAGACTTACAAGGGATAGGGCTCGCCGAGCACATTCTGTCCGAGAGGATTCTTGGGTATTTGTCCCTTGTTCAGATCCCCGCAGATGTTGTGTACGGAGACGGCCGACTTCTTGCCCGCCGCCACATCCTTACAGTCCGCATTTACGAAGGTGTACGGTGGTGGTCTGACCTTGGGGGGCACGGCATTCGGAGACTCCACAAAGGCGTAGTAGCCCTCAGGCGGCTGCTCCTCGCCGTAGTCCGTTGCGGCTGTTTGCTGGGACTGGCCAAGACCCAAGTGGGCCAGCAGCAGAAAGCTGAGAATTTTCTAAAAATAAAAAGACAGTCACAGATGGGGAGGAAATAAATCAAATTAATTGTCGAGTTGAAGTCAAAGTCAGCATGAATGGTCCCGCATTGTGTGGAAAGAAATGCTCTCTCTCTCTCTCTCTCTTCGTCTGAGACATTTTTTGTTGTTTGGCGAAAGCGCGAAAGTTGCGGGCTTGAAAATAAACAAACCCGACAACTGAAAAATGAACTGAAACCAAGCTGAAACTGAGACTGTGATCTTTGCATCTCTTGGGGCCTGCTGCTCACTTGACCATTAAGTGCTGTGGACCAGGGGCCAGGGGACAGGGGACCGGGGTCCGGGGACTGGGAACTTTCCCTGAAATTCTGGCCACTTCAATGAAATCAAAAGTTCAACAAAGAGATTCAGGTCAAGTCAGCAACATCTCTTTTGTGATGGTGAGGGCGGTTGGCCCGGCTGCAGTCTTAGACACTTTGGAATTTCTCTGTCACTGCCACTACTGCTCTTCCACCAGCCCCGCCCCCCTTTCTGTCTGTGATGTGTTATGGCCAAGTGATTCTGCCTGTTTTGGGATACGATGCGGCTCCCTGGAGCCAAGCAGTGGCATCTCTTCTTGACTTCGTGACATGATTCAAAGCACAAATTTGAATTTCGTATAAAGGGAAATTGGGTCAAATACTCAGGTCTCGTTTCATTCTTTTGTTTTTCACTTCTTTGGGCCATTCTAATGAGGCTAAAACTCGTTTGGTACCAACAAAAACAAAAACCAAAACGGAGAAACAACAGGAAAGAATTTGCATGGTAAATATTTGTAGCCTAATTGCAGATTTGAGAATTGACCGCATTTCGGTCCATGGGGTGATGGCCAGCAACAACTCCAGAGGTGGCTCCTGTAGCCAGAGAACTCGTTGGGGTGGCGTGTGTGTGCTCTAAATGTGTGTATGCTATGGCCTAACGGGAAAGTTGCTCCGGCACCCAAGCTAGAAGAACGCACCAACGGAACGGAACTGACTAGAACAGAGCCAAAACCCCACTCCCTATCCTACTCCACTCGACAGTTAGTTTAATTCATTAGCATGCTCCAGAATCGGGCCATTTTCCCATCCATACAGCAGTACCGTATGAGTATCGTGCGAGCAAATGTTGCAAAACAAATGACTTGGCCAACGAACTTGAGACTTGGACAAAAACAGTTAGCACCAGCTATAAGGCCCCCCATTCCCATTCGCAACCATACCATGCCATCCCATCCCATTCCCTTTCCCATAATTACACATACCAACAGTAAACGATAATCCATGCTCAATGGGACAATCTTTTCTTCTGGCGATCAACTTCTTTCCGACACGCACACAATAATGGTTTCTCGGTCTCGGTCTTGGCCTTCTTGAGAGTCGGATCTCGGCTTTCTTTGATTCACGGCGCGAACAGAGAACAGAACAAGACGCGTCAAGTGCAGCAACTGAACTGAAACTGAGCCAAGAGTGTGGCAGCCAGCAGACGTTGAACCTCCAGTCTCCAGGTCTCGTCTCTGGCTTTGTCGTATGCTTCTTCAGGCCCGGTCAGCGAGCAAGAGCGTGCCGCAAGAAAGTGGAATGAAAGAAAGCATGAATTTAGCATACAAGAGAGCTCCAGAGAGACAGTGAGAGAGACAAATGGTGGGGCACAGTGGGTCAAACGGCCTATCTAGCTTATATAAACCTATTTTTCAAAAGGCGAAAAACGTTATTTTTTTAGTCGATTCGATTAAGAATGCATCCCGGATCAAAAACGAATTCTTGTGAAAACTTTCACCCTGTGCAAAAAAGTCTCTAATTTTCCCAAATTTTTAAAGTAAGCACCTTTCAATTTAGTTAAAGGTAGACATAGTAAATTAGAAATATTAGTTTGCATGCTTATTATGTGTTTTTTCCCGAAAATGCACTGTAGAACATAACCTCAAATATATGTATAGGTTTTTAGCATTCTTTCGTATTTTTAATGATTTTTTAAAATTATTTTGTGAAGTTCATTATTTGCCCCAAAACCTTCAATTTTTGCCAGAATTCAGAAATTTTAAGTTTGCTTTAGGTTCTGGATCCGACCAGAATCTGATTTTGATTACTATTTTTAATATTTTTTATTTTTTTGAGTAGGTATTAGAAATAATTTCAAGCGGAATTTTATTTTTTAATTAAAAAATTAATAAAAAAATTAAACAAAAAAAAAAGATAAAAAGAAATTAAATTATTTATGTACGTAGGAAAAAAAACGACGATATCTTTTTGACTTTCGACGCTATTAGTTTATACAAGCTAGATAGGCCGCTTGACTCACTGTGCTGTGGCTGCTTATTTTTAACAGATCTGACATGGCACAGACAGAAAAGCTCCTCTTCAAACTTAACATAGCCCAAAAGTTCTTCCGCTACATTTTTTTACTTTACATGTACACTTGTACCTTTTTACACGGATGCCTGAAGATCTAGAGTTTTCGAGTTTTCTGCATTCGACCACATAAAGTTGATATATTCATGATCAGGACGACAAACGTAGTACTGGTTTTTCGCTCAATCGTATTTTTTTTGCCTAATCAAGAGGAATAAACAGATATACGAAAAACGTCGAAAAGTTTAACTTTTCTTATGCCAGGGAAATAGCTTCTTTTAAAATAAGTGTCTCCCAAACTCACTTTAACACCATCTGTTCTGCCAAATTTTGGCCGGAGCATTTGGTGGTGAAGGAGTTTAAGGCAAAGAAAAAGACTAGGCCCCCAATAATTCTGCTAATTAATCAGACCAGTGCTCCTTCGTCATCTTCCCGCTCTACCTCCACCCGTCCAAAAAACTAACATACTCTCTTTTAGTGACCTATCAGAATGTTCGAGGCTTGCGTAGTAAGCTCAGCATTTTTTTCCAGGATAGTGTCGCATTTGCATCTCACGTTATTGTGTTTACCGAAACCTGGTTAAAGCCGGACATTCTTAGTTCCGAAGTTTTGGCAGGTCGGTACACAACTTATAGAAAGGATCGTTCGTCTCGACGTGCAGGAGGGCTTCTGATTGCTGTGGACTCAAACTTCACGTTGGAACTTTTCACAGTCCAGATCCAGCAGGAACTGGAATTTCTGTGTGTAAGACTGATTCTTCCCGCTTTCTCAGTTTTTATAACTTGTTCGTATATTCCACCTTCTTCGGATGTACGAGCAGCATTTGTCCGCCTTAACTGCTATTTCTTCCTCGCTATCTGACAAAGATCACATGATAGATCTTGGTAACTTCAACTTGCCAGGAATTGTTTGGTCTTCGGCAAATGAGTCCAATAGCCTGGTACCCATGGCACGTCATGACTTTGTTGACGGCTTGATTGACCTGTCTCTGTCTCAAGTTAACCATGTTAAAAACTCCTTGGGTCGATTTCTTGATCTGTGCTTTGTAACGGATCCGACCTTAGCGTTGTTAACTCGAGTCCTACTTTCGAAGTGTCGCTCGACCTAGGACGAACTGTACTGGATCGGTCGGGTAGACTACCCCAATGTGTCCGCTGCTTCCGTAAAGCCGAGTTTACGAAGCTTAATAACCTCATTAGGGATTTTGATTGGTCCGCTTTATATTTGTGCAGTGATGTTACGACAGGCACAAACATTTTCTATGATGCACTGGACTCACTTTTTGTCTCTTGTGTCCCACTTTCCTGTCCGATTAGATCAAGAAAACCCCCTTGGTTCACCAAGGAGCTATCTCATCTAAAAAACTTAAAATCAAGACTTTATAAAAAATTTCAAGAAGTTGGCTCTCCTTCTTCTCTTTCTCATTATGTAATAGCTCGGTCAAACTTTTCAGTTCTTAACGCTCAATGCTATCAGAATTACCTATCGCGATGCAGGATACGTTTTTCTAAGGACCCCAAACAGTTCCACAGCTTCGTAAACAGTAATCGTAGAACGTCCGCACACCCATCCTCGCTATCCTTCCTTAATACGTCGGCAGATAATGATCAGGCAATTGCCGATCTTTTTGCCCGTTTTTTCCAAACTACCTATTCGCAGGACGTTTACTCTGGTCAGCCGTATCCATACGGTTTACCGAAGTCGAACTGTGTACTCAGGTACTGTGCCGAGTCTCTGTGTGGGCCGTTACTTAAACTATTCAACCTATCTATAAATTCTTCATGCTTTCCCCCGATATGGAAGGAGTCTTTTATAATTCCTCTCCATAAGAAAGGTAGCAAGTCTGACGCAATGAACTATAGAGGTATATCTAAGTTATCCGCTATTCCTAAAGTGTTTGAGAAAATTTTAACTCCGCACCTGCAGCACCTATGCAGATCACTTATATCTCCATCTCAACATGGATATATGTATAAGGCGGAGATCAACCACTACAAATTTATTGGAGTTTACCTCCTTTATAATAAAAGGCTTTCAAGGTAATTTGCAGACGGATGTTGTTTACACCGATTTTAGTAAAGCGTTCGATTCTGTAAACCATTCCCTCCTAGCACAAAAGCTCGACCTTCTAGGATTCCCGCCCAATCTCCTGAGATGGATCTCTAGCTACCTTTGTTCTAGGTCTCAAAGAGTCCTTTTCAAAAACTCCCTGTCCTCTCCAGTTATGGTGACTTCGGGTGTACCTCAGAGCAGCCATCTAGGCCCCTTACTCTTTACACTCTATAAATGACCTACCTTCTGTATTAACATACTCTCGAGTACTTATGTATGCGGATGATGTTAAGCTCTGTGTCCAGTATAAGGACATTTCTTTCCAATCCAGGTTGCAATCCAATCTCGATAGATTTCAGTCTTGGTGTTGTGCAAATTTATTAAACCTTAATGCTTTAAAATGTAAAGTAATGACTTTTCATCGCTCCAGCACCTTTCTGGTTCCTTACACCCTTTGTGGTGGTTCTCTTGAGAGAATTACCCGGGTTGATGATCTTGGTGTTCTATTAGATCCCAAGTTAAAGTTTTCAGAACACATTTCCACCATGGTGAATAAGGCCATGGGTGTGCTTGGGTTTATAAAGAGGTGGTCAAAGGAATTTGACGACCCCTATATAACAAAGACTCTCTACACCTCTCTGGTTCGTCCGATTTTAGAATAATGCCCTCAGTACAACGTACATCGTGACCGTATAGAATCAGTTCAGAAAAACTTCTTGCTCTTCGCGGCCTCAACTGGGATGCAAGTGTGAGACTGCCGTCTTACTCTAATAAATTGCTTTTAATAAACTTTCCAACCTTAGCTAATCGTAGGAAAATGCTTGGTGTGATTTTTGTGCACAACTTGATCAAGGGTGACGTAGATAGCCCTGACCTGTTGAGCCGCATAAACTTCACGATCTCTATTAGGAATTATACACCTTGTTTCTTCCGCTTTGTAGATCGAATTACTCCTTGCATGAACCATTTAGGGTCCTATGCTCAGATTATAATTCCCTCTACCATAATTTATCTACCACTAACTCCCTTCCTAGTCTTACATTACTGATACTCTTACATCTTTTCCGTAATTAGTAATTACTTAATTTCTTTAGTTAGATTAGTTCTACTTTTCCTCGAACACTAGTTTAACACCTATCTTTCCTGCATGTCCGCTATCGGTTCGGTTAACGAGTCGCGCGCTAAGCGGCAGCGCTGCTTTCTTGCCTGGGATCCGCGCGTAACATCCATCGGCTGGTGTCGCTTGGGCCACTTTATGGTGCAGTCATTGCATATCAACGTCCTAAAGTATTGCAGGAAGGTTTTTGAATAACATCCAAATATGAGTTTAAATTTCCATTAATTCCAACAATTTCACGTTTATTTATGAATTCAATGAACATTACACATCGTAATAAAGTTCCTTTCTCTTCTCTATTTCTTTCCATCTTTCCATAGTCTCCAAACTGATCCATTTGCTCCGTTCCGTGTATACAGGGATGTGTGGTATATGTATAATGTATATATAGAGTACGTATGTATATGTAATAAACATTTTGCAAAAACAATGCCGTAGTCTTTAAACTGTTATCAATATAATATTTTGGTGTAGCTTTCTACATGTACAATACACCTATTTATAAAGTAATATGTTTCAGTATACATTCTTTATATATATATATATATCTATATTAATATCTGGTATATAGAACCAATGTGAATCGAAAGAAATACATACAGACATACATTTATGTAGGCCGCTGTGCCAGAGGGGTTTTATGTGTGCTCAAATCTTACAAGTTTTCGGCAAATCGTTTGGTAAATGGCAAAACAAAGTGTGCAAAGTAATCCACAATTGGAGAGGATAAAGGTATATTTGTACAGCTAGATGTATATAGTATCTATGCATAGAGAATTATAGTTTGAAACTTGGTTTCGTGTGAAAAGCAAAAACTATATCTAATTGGTAATGCCAAGCACTTCATCGATACACACCCGAAGTGGATGGAGGAGAACTATCTATACTGAGAAGCTAGTATTTATAAGCGGGGGAAATGTGGGGAGAACTAAACTGAATCGAAACGAAATTGTACTTCACTGTTTGTTTGGCTTAGTCACTAATGTTAAGTTATACAGAATATAATGCAATGTCAATTGGTAAAATATGAACAAATCCTTCTCGTCGTGGGCTTTAAAAACTGCCATCAAATCAAAATAAATAAACTTAAACTTAATGAATTCCTAGAGAAGTTTTCATCTCAACTTTTCCACTTAATGTCATATTGCAGCTATCGTATTATTTATGTATATCCTACTAAAGTAAACCGTGTTGTATAACGTCCTCGTAATGCTTATCGATCGTTCTTAACGGTAGAAATATCAGTATAAAGTAAACTTTAGGCTTATAGCTATAGTGCGTTTTTGTGTGTGTGTCCGTGTCCGTGTTCTACATCCTGTTTCCTGCTCATGTGTTGTGTGTTCTGTGTTGTAGATAGCCAGCCCATCGATATCGCAAATTAATTCTTGGGCGAAACTGTAATAAGTTTGTGTGGCGTCACTGGGGATATCTGCAGATGAGATATTTAATGAGACATTAAGTAAGATTTTAATAAGGAAAAGGTGGTATCTCTCATCAGAGTATAACTCACCCACAAGGACCTTCCCATATACGAGTCATCGTCGTCCTCGATGAGGCCAGCTGTATGATGATGGCTCTGCTGATCAATAAAAAGCAGCGTGTCCTTGCTGCAGGTGTTGGTTGAGTTGCGGAGTAGCGAGGACAGCGTCTCGGTGCACTCGCGCAGCTTGTAGTTGGAGCTGGTGGAGAAGGAGTGCCGCAGACTGAGGCTAGCCGCCGCCGCTGCCTGCTGCTTTTGCTGCTGGTGTGTGGCATTCTCCACAGCCGAGACACTGCTCCGGGATCCGTGCCAGTTGTGGTTGCTCAGCACCTGCCGCGTGAGCTGCAGGCTAGAGGATAGCTGCGGGTGTGTGCCATTTGCGTTACCATTGAACATGCTCGAGCATGCGGCATTCATGTGGCCATTGAGTTTGTTCTGCAGCGTAGAGGTGGCTGTCACGGAGGTTGTAAGCGAACGTGGCGAGGAACGCGACGAGAGCGAGTTCTCTGACGAAGCCGAGCTGGAGGAGGGGCTCACATGGCCATTGGTCCGAACAACGTCAGAGATGGGCAGACTTTCGGGCAGTATATCCTTCCCTCTGATGACCTTTGACACTTCCACGGGTTCTTCTTTCTGCTCCTCGTCCATGGCAAAAATGTGCGTGACTTCCTCCATAGCTGTAGCCGCTTTGGGTTCTGTAGCAGCTGCTGCTGCAACTGCAGTTGTTTGGCTTGGCTCTGCTGGAGCTTCTATCCCCTTAGTCTTGGTATCTTCACTCAAGCTGACATCCGCATCGGCATCGGCGAATGCCAGCTCCTCAATGTTGAGTGGGAGTTCGTTGGCGGCGGCCTTGGGTTCTTCCTGGACCACAGCTTCTGTGGTTTCTGGTGAAACTGAAAGAGAGAGATTACTTACAGATTAGTATTCATCTATGCGATGTCTGCTCATTATCTAACCTTCTTCATCCACAAGTGGAATATCCACGGGCTTGGACTGGGCCTTCTCCGCTACTGGGCCACTTTCGGTCAATTCGCTAGAGGCTGCCTCCGTCTTAACGGCCCCGTCATTCTCCTTGCCAGTCGTTGAGGCGGCCGATGAAGAGGTTGCCGAAGCTGGGGCTGGGGCAATGCGGGAGACCCAGTGATCCCCTGAGTTTGAGCTGGAGCCGGAACACTCGGCGGCATCGACGCTTCGTCGCTGGTAGAAGAGCATGTAGGCTTCGTTATTGATGATGTCCTGTTCGATGTCGTCTTCGGGAACCTTGCTCACGCGCTGGTCATCGAACTTGTACCACTGCCGGTCGTATGGATTCTTGCAGGCTGCCGTGTAGTGGCCTGTCTCCAAAGTGTCGCCCTGGTGGTAGCACACGGCGTACAGATCATACCGCGTGTCCTTGGGGTCGCAGCGCGAGTTGAGAGTGGAGGAGCGCGAGTCCCCGGAGCGGGCTCGCTTCCACAGGTTCGAGCCGCGACCACCGCCATCTAGGATTCCCAGGGAGCTGCTGGTGGCGCTCTCATGTACACCCTTGGCAAGGTGGGGGGACATGTCGAAGGCGGTCAGGGGAAACTTGACCATCGTGGTGAGCTTTGCCGCCTGTGGACCCTTCGACTGGTGCTGGCGGAAGCGCTTGAAGTGAACCACCAGGATGTCAGGCAGCGACCACAGGCCCAGGGTCTTCACCACGGGCAGATACTGCTGGCAGTGCGGGCAGCGCCAGGCGTCCTCAGCACTGAGCGTCTCCGCCTTTGTGTAGTGCTCCAGGCACTGCTCCAGCGTTAGGGCGGCGGTATCTTTGGTCTTGCTGGCGCTTAACCGTGCCACGCTCTCGTGCTCAACGATGGCCTCATCATCGGTCTCCTGCTGGCGGGCGAGAAAGTGATCCTCGGGCGAACTCCATTCCAGCAGGAGCTT
The DNA here is from genome assembly GCA_008121215.1 of Drosophila athabasca. Taxonomy (NCBI): domain Eukaryota; kingdom Metazoa; phylum Arthropoda; class Insecta; order Diptera; family Drosophilidae; genus Drosophila; species Drosophila athabasca. The sequence goes on from VMQQ01000015.1 coordinate 49,028, forward strand.
TATGTGCGGTGGCCCCGCCTCCGAGGCGAGCACTGAGAGGGCCATGTCGATCATTTCGGTGAGAAGCGGATGCTCCACCTGTTCCAGGTAGGTGTCGGGGTCGGCGGAGGGGTCCTGTAGCCGGATGCGAAACATGTCCGCCAGGGGCGTTGCATAGGAGAAGACCTCCGGCTTGAGCAGCGGCGACATCTCGCGCAGCATTCGCTTCTGTAGATCCTGGTAGGAGCAGTCGCGCGGAGCTTTCATACTGAACGGTGCCCCGAAGCGGGTCATGTCCTTTCCGTCCTTTGCTCTGTAAACGTTGGCCACTAGGAGTAGCAGATCTGCCTGTGGGGCGGCTGCAGAGGCAGGGGCAGGGGCAGATGCGATCTTCTCTGCCGCTTCGGGAGCCGATGGCGACGGGGTGGCCTTTGGGGTGGCGGCGGTCTTTGGCTGGGGCCCGGGACTCTTTGCCTCCGCTTCCGGCACCTCGATGCAGTAGATGCTCTCGATGCTGCTGAGCGTCTCCACGGGCTGCGTGTCGTAGAAGACTCGCGTGAATCCCTCGGCATTGAGGTCCACCAGAACCATGCGCGACCCCGCAATGCCCGTGTCCGTCTGGAGCTGCTCCCGCAGGGCCACAATTGGCGATCCGGCCGGCACTCGCAGACCCATTTTGATCTGTCGCGGCTGCTGCTTCATGTACACCACCGTGACAAAGATCGTCTGCTGTGTGAGCTGCGGCAGCTGAACGGAAATGCAGTGGAAGGGATCGAAGGTGTTTGACTGCTTCTTGCAGCGCGGACACGTCAGCGAGGAGCGGAACTGGGCCTGGAACACGGCCTGCACAAAGCTGTTGTTGCACCGTATGTGATTCGCCAGTGTCTCGGCGGCAATGATCTCATCCGACCGGCCATAGGAGTTCTGTTTGTGGTACAAAGTAAATTATTATAATGCCCTGCCCTGCCCACTCTATTTGCACTGATTTGCCATACCTTGATGCTTTTGTAGCGTCGCTTGCTGGCGGTGTTGAGGTCCTCGTGCACCTTGTCCAGCAGCCAGAAAAGGAACTCCTGTGCATCGTGCTGCGTGGAGCTGCGAAACTGCGTCCCATATCGATCCACCACCGCCTTGAAGCCCGTGCTGTGGTCGCTCTCGTTGCGGCATGTCCATAGGGCCTTCAGTACATTGGCCAGCTGCTCGGTGAGCTCTCCCTTGGTGCCGAACTTTCGCGAATTGATCTTATTGCGGCGCTTAAGGTCAGCCTGCAACGAAGAGATGTGATAATTTCTCATATTTTTCCATGGAATGGTATCCATCTTATCACTTACCTTGTACTGGTCCAAAACGAAATACTCGGCTAGAATGTCCGTGTGGCTGAGGCACTGCAGCACGGCGTTCATGAAGCAGGTGTTCCCATGATTCTTCAGTCCCATCACTCCGGGCGTCTGATCCGGCGGCCATTGATAGCCCCCAATGGGAGGCACTCGATCTCCGCCGCCGCCGCCGCCGCCGCTGCTCGCCGATCCCAATCCATTCGTTTGCCGGTGTTTATTCGCCTAAAACAGAGAAGAGAGAAGTTGGAGGCGAGTGTTAGTTTCTGGGGAGTATAACAACAAATTGAAACCAGTTTCCCAGCCACGGACTCTGACTCGGACTTGGACTGGGAGTGGTAGGGGATTGGGGATTGTGGATTGGGGAAATTGGTTTCAATTTCGTAGCCAATTAAAAATTGTTTAGCGCAGCTCTCGGACATCAATTTGCGATAAATGAAGAAATATTTTGTTGGAAAATAAGAAAATAATAGGTACAGAAAAACACACAAGAAAACAAGAGAGAGAAAGGCAAAACGAATATTTAAATGCTCTTAAAAGAATAAAATAAAATAATTAATAATCGCTAGAGCAACATATTCAAAAAACAATTCTGCCCTCCTCTCCCTCACTTTGCCTTCTTTTTCCACAAGATTTGTACATACATATTTATGTATGTATGTATGTATGTATATCTGGTGCCACAAAGCCTTCCACTTAAGTCCAGTGGGACCAGACCACAAATACATATAAACTGTAAACTTTTCCTACAGTACAAAGCATTATGTAGGTATATTTATTCCTAGTATTCCTATTCCAAGCTAACAGCTAACAGTCTCTATCGAACGGACAGTTCTATATCTTATTCTAATATTTGGCAAATCAATTAGCAGTACCTACACTATGTACATATCTACATTTCGGAATATACAATATACGATAGCTAACGAGCTACGTAAATGTCTGGAGGATCATTGATGTGTGATTGGATCAATTTACTACAAAATGTGTGCTCAAATAATGATCAAAGAAATATTGTTTTTCGTACTTTGGAATATACCTTCTTAAAATGGAAAATTTTCCAAGATTAACTTAAAACCAAATCGACAAAAAAAGCTTAAATCCATACAAAAGAAAAGACTTTAAAATCAAAGAAAACACAAAATAAATAAAAAGAAAATAATTTTGTACAGTGCCCAGGTTTGATGGGGCGTCCGATTGCTAAGAGTGTTCACTGTCCTCGTATTAAATGCAACTGGAGCAACAACTTAGGGGGAGGGGGTGGGTTGCCCTGGGCTATTCAGTCAAATATGAATTTACGATATTATAAACACGCTTTTTAGAAAACGAATCGCAACGAAATCAAATGAAATGTGCGGCTATAACTGAGGCTGTGGCTAGGGGCTGTGGCCACTACGTGCATATGTACATACATATATCTGGGGGGGGGCTGAGTGCCTTTAACGGCACTGAAATTTTGTGGATTATGAAATTGGCAGCCGCCAGTGCGAAGCGAAGAGCGAAAAACTACGGGGCGGCCAGTGGTTAAAGGTCACTGGGGTCTGTTGCATTGCTGGTCTGCGGTCGGTCAATGCTAAGTGGGTTTATTTCGTGTATGCACATTGCTTCTGCTAGTAGTAGGAAGTGAAAGAAAGTATGACGAAGGCAGACAAAAAGAAACAGCAAGCCAACGATGAGTAAGCATGAGACGGAGACGGAGACCGAGACCCAGAGACAGGGCCGTGCCATAGATGACAGCGTCATCGTTGTGTCTAGCAAATCGATGCCAACAGAAACAGAAAAAAGAAACAAAATTGAACGAATAATGAAATCAATAGAGAAGAAGTAAAATCGTAGATGAAGACAGAGCACAAATCGCATACAAAAGCCGGTTTTATTTTACCAATTTTGTTGTTGTTGAAAGCGAAAACCCACGCATCAGAGATCCCAAGAAGTCCCAAAGAAATTAAAGAAATCCAACAAAAAAACAAGAAACCAAGAAAGAAATAAATCGCTTTTGGTTGACTGTTGATGGAGTGGGATGTGGGGCGTGGGCGTGTCTCTCGTGTGTGCTACTCCAATGATCATGACATTACCAACATGCGATGCACTGTACTTTGAATGTGGATTTATACCTCTTTCCTGCGCCAGCATCCGGTGTAGAAGGGAACGATGTCTATCAAGTTAACACGACTTGCGGCAGCAGAACTCTGTTCCTCCGACTTGAAGATTCAGCAACAAACACACACAAAAAGGGGGAATCGAAATGTTAGTTGGAAGATCAATAAAGCATTTGTTTAAATATATATGTACTATAGTTGGCACAGATTGTATTTGTGGAGTTTCCCGAAGTAACCCTTACTGAAGAAAGTTCATCATTCTCCCCACCCACTACACCCCAAACCCATAGTGCATATACATATGTACTGTTATTGTTGCCGCTTTTGTTGCCAACAAAAATTGACATTGAACTGACGGTTGCCTGCTGCATCTCATCTTCGAATGGTATATCTCTGGAGGAGGTGCCCTGTGGGTGGGGCAGATGCCACATATTGAATGGCTGCCAAGTGCGCTGCTGCTCGACTGTGACAAAAGAAAGATGCCACCAAAAAGGGCATGAACTTGTGGCAACTTTAAAGCACTTCGAACATCTGTAGCAATCCACAGCCCCTGGCCTGGGGACTGACCTTCAAACCATACCCATAACCCATACCCATACCATACCGTTCGATAAGCGGATTTTCATTCGGAATATGAGTGGCGCCAGAGCTCCAATCCTCCTCCTCCTCCTCCTCGGACGCGGCGTTAAGCTGAAAAGGTTTTGCATTTAAGCAAAAGCTCTGCTCATTAGGACAAACCCCATTAAGTCCCCTTTCCACGGTGATGTAAACCGAGCAGCCACGAGCAGCTTCGAGGCAAAGGCAAAGGCAAAGGGGGATCTGTGGCTGCTTCTGCGGCTGTGGCAAATAAATTGAATGGAATTTTTTAGTTGCCACAAACGCATGTCCAGATCTTCTCTTTGTGTGTAGAATTCATTCTTTATACGTACATACATATGTATACTATGTATTATATTTAAGTCTGTGTATGTGTGTTGGTGGGCCTGCTGCTGACCTAATCGCGTTGTTGGTCCGGCTGTCATGTGGGAAGCATTTCTCACACAGCTGGAGATCCAGACTTAGAGACTTGGATGTTGCGCATACGACGCGTATGCCGCAGTTCAAATTTCTCCTTTCTTTCCGTACCATACCGTACCGTACCTCTTGCCGTGTCCACCCCGCCACGCGGTCTCTGTCTGTTAATTGAGCCGCCAAGCAGGGCATAGAAGTAGCCATCGGCCACTTGTCTCAATTTACCCTGGCAGCAATTTTATCATCATCTACATCGTCATTATTATTTATAAATTTAAGCACATTTCTGGCTCGTTTTGTTTGCATTCGAAGTTTCCAACAAGTGGGCCCCCCACCCCCCCTGCCGTACCCCAAATGTTTATCTACAGGCTGGTGTCAGGTTCCTGTTTTGCATGGTTCGATTATGGCCCTCTCCTACTCTGCTGTACAATTTTCCCATAACCAAACGGACACATCCCCTTATTTATTGGATCATACCATAGTTTGAAAGCATATACATAAATGGTATCTTCTTTATCTAGAGTATTAGAAACTTCGGCCAAACTTTGGCTTCTGTTTGTTTACAATTACGTAGCCTTTCGAAAATTCCCCTTAACTTAATTTATCGAAAATATTATGCCTAAGTCTCGAATTCTTTTCGGTTTCATTTCGGTTTCTTTTCATTTCACTTTATTTTTGTTTTTTTGTTTTGTTGGGGGCGCTCTTTCCAGAAAATTCCATTCCGGCGTATAGGAGAACTGTGTGATTTGTGATAAGCCCAGGAGGAGGCCCCCCGCGATATCGCGATAACTTATGATTATTTGTTATAGATATTGCACTGCACTGCATTCTCGAGTATTTGTTTTACGTAACCCACAAAAGAAAAAACAAAAACAAAAGCCAACAGCAAATAGATTTCTTGTTAAGGTTTTTGCATTTGTTGTTGTAGTTACGTTTACGTTTTTATTAAATAATTGTAAATAATTGAAGATAATTGCATGTTCATGTTGTTGCTGCCATGACGCTATTATTATTTCCGAGATCTTTGCTGGGAACATGAATGAAATTGGCTTTGGGCTTGGGCTGGGGCTGGGGCTGGGTTTTCTCTCCATCCACCCCTCAGCCACCAGCCCAGAAATCGTAAGCCCGAGTCCGAGTGAAGCTCGAGTCTGTGACTAGGTTCTCCTACCGGTTAGACGGCATTTTATTAATGGAGGCACTCAAACACAACTCTCCCTGCTTCTCCCTATCTATCTGTACTATCGATAGTCGTTTGTCTTGCGTCTAATCATAAAATCGCATTTGATATACCCCCTAGACCGGCGGGGAATTCTATGTATGTATGTATGCATATTCTGAAGCAAAGTTTGGCTGGAACGATCGATCACGTGACACACATATTATTATCGATCGCGTCATTATGAGAATTGATTTCGGAATACGATTCCCAATGTATTTACGTGTTTTTACTTTATTAAATGTTGAAGCATTTCCATGTCTGTGATTCGGAGAATCTCCAGGCTGTCTCTCATTTGAGATTAGTTTATCCGCAGACTTCGTTTATCCGCTTGCTACTGTGCTCCCCCCCCCGTAGAAACCTCTTCCAGAACTGTACTAATTAGATCTTGTTTTTGAGATCTACTTACGTCAATATACTCTCGCACGTGGCTGCCACGCCCCTTTGGTTGGCTCGATTACGACGTGGAGGAGAACGGAAAAGCTTTGTCAAGGTTGTCTTTGGTGTCTACAATGGGTAGAGCTCGTATCAGGCCACCTTGGAAATATATAGAGTGCTTATCAGACACGACTATGGCTTTGGGCTCCATATCTACATATACAAATACATTGCACAGTGCGTGTCGCGTCTGTAGGGATATTTGAAGAAATAATCATGGCCTTTATTCAATTAATTAGTGACTCATTGAAACTCTGATTTTTCAATTTGAATGGAAACTAATCAATAACTAACATTCATCAACATGTATCCGAATATTTTGTAGAAATTCAAGGTGTCTTACAGCTATGATACGACGAAAAGTACACCCATACCCATGACTTCTGTACACCCAACTGAGATCTAAATTTAGGGGCCCGCCCCGAGTCGTCTTGCCTGCTGATGGGACATAAATTTGGCACCTTTTCACTTAGCCCCAGTTTTAGGGTTACGAGGAGTAGGCCCCAAGCGAGAGTGTAGACCTTTTGATGACAGCTTTAACAATCTTTATATGGCTCCACTATGTATATCCAACATATATCACAGAGGGTGTTGGTGTTGGTGTTGGGGGTTTATCAAAAGGGGAGACAAAGGCAGAGAGTAATTACTGCGGAGTGACGTGAATAATTTCTGTTGCTGGCCGACAAAAGCAAAGAGCGATGGCAGCAACGGCTAATTAGACAGACTAAGCAGCACTGAAAACATTATTTATCATCCCATGCTCCTCCTAATGGAGGGAGTATACCACAGACCCACCCGAAAAACAACAAAAAATGATATGATTGTTTATGAAAATAAACATGCTGCGAGCGGCAGATATACGAAAATAAATGCAGAGGCTAAAAATTCTAAAAACATTTTTTCAATTAGTTTGATCTCAATTGATTTTACCTTGAAAAAGAATTCAGATAAAGAGCGAGCGAGGCAGGGAGATACGTAAAGACGGGTAGAAAAAGAGAGAGAGAGAGAGAGTGTGATAGAGCGTGAGAGTGCAAAACGTGCGAGGCAACCCCCTTCGCAGTGCCTGTACTGTGGCAACAACAAACAGTTACGTGTGTGAGCCAGAAACAGCGGAAATACGAATACGCGAAAGGCCTTTCGCCCCCACATTCCCCCCCCTGCCTGTAGTTGTAGTAGTACTACTATATATCGTGCACTTGAATATCATAGAAAATCAGCAAACAGTAGCGGAACAAACACACATTCCCCCTGACACGCAGGGGTGTGGGGTGTGGCAGGAATGAGGAGGGAAGAGGACTAAACGTACACACGGCTGTTACGTACTAATCTTCCCATCAACAAGTGCAGCAGCAGCAACAACAGCAGCAACGTGAGCCACGATTTTGTGGGTGGCTGAAAAGCATACGGAAATAGACAAATCCAAGGTGTATTGTTTGTAGGGTGAGGCATTGCTAGAGACATCTTGCCTGTTTGTGTTCAGCTGCAGTTCAGAAAGAAAGCGAGAAATAGAGCACTGCAAGAAATACCTCACCTTACATACAATTCACCTTGGACAAAACTGTACATTACAAATGCATGTTCGTACATGTATGTATGTAAGTGTACCTCCTCCATCACGTGTTAAGAGATCGTCTTCACAGAGTGTCACTTTTTACTTTTACACTCACTCTCTCTCTCTCTCTCTCTGTTCTCCCTTCACTCTTCATCCGTTCCTTCTCGCGTCATTGCCATTCATTTGTTGCTATTTGCAATATTTGGCATGCAATCTTTAATAAGGGAGATTATTGTTGTTGGTGCTCTGCTGCTGCCGCTGCCGCTGCTGTTCGTTCTCGCTTTCGAGCTGAGCTTTTGAATAAAATCAATGCGAGATGAGGAATGCCTGAGGCATGAATCATAAATCAGAGCCGAGCCAGCAATTGTTTTCCATGAGGTAATCTCGCAGCAGTAGTCCGAAGCATAAAAGCAGCCACAATGGGCAATTGCCTCATAATGTCATTAAAAAAAGGAAAAGAAAAGAGAAAAACAACAATAATACGTTGTAGTTGTTTGCCAATTGCCTTTTGCTACTGTTTCTTCTGCTGCTGCTGGTGGTGAAAGGTGCCCGAAAAATACGGAAGAAACAACCACTGCACTGCAAGTACAGTTAAAGCTTAATCTGTGAGCCAAGCTTTGGCTTCATGCAGCTTCCACTGTACTCGATATCGGCTTCTGGCAGACAGATATACAAACGGTTGTTTTCTTTGAACACTACGTTTTCTTTCACACTTCCCCTCCTCCCTTTTGCTGCTCTGCGCTTTGAATGAATTTCTGACTGATTTCGTATGCGGTTATCGTTCTGGAATTCACAGCGCAAAAAAGGTCAACTGCAATACTAAGGTCTTGCCCCCCACAATTAATCAAGCCATTACAAGCACAACAACAGTTGTACATACATACATACATGTATGATGTGATATTATTAGATCAAATTGAATTCCATTCGGTTTCTAGGGTAGGGGATTCTGTTTGTGTGTGTGTGCCATGGTGCCCTGCACTTGTCTTCACTCTCTTTTGTTGTTGTTTTGTCTTTCTGACAGAAGCGTGGCACACATTTGTCAGCCAGGGAGTCAGACTCCACTCGACTCTCTCCCTATGTGTCCCACTCTATCGCTAACTTTTGGCTCTCTTTCTGGCGCGGCTTTGCTCCAACAGCTTTCGACCTGAAAAGTATTGTTGCTGCTGTTGGAGTCAGAGACTGTTTTGTTTTATTATAGCACGGACAGAGCAGAGCAACAAATGCTGGCAACATTTACACAAAAATTGTTTGAACAATTGTTGTCTGCGAAACAAAAGGCAAAAGTCCCCCACCTACACCTAGTTACAGCTTCAGCTCCAGCCCCAGCCCCACTTTTCTCCTCACCTTCACGCTCCAGCCCCTCTGAAGCTGCTACCCTCCGTTCCCTCTCCTCACACCCCACAGCAAAACAGAAACACAAAAATTATGATAATAATGAGACAGCAATTGTTCAAAAATAAAATTAATTTCCATGCGCCGTCCTCGGGTGAACGATGAAGAGCGGAGAACATTTGGGATACACTTCGGGAAAAAAAAGAGGAGAAACAACAATGTATTTATAGTTGTGTAAACAAAGGATTTATATCGAATGGAATGCAACTGTACATTGATCGTTTATGGGCAAAGTGCGCCCAGCACACCCCCAGCAAAACAAAGAGTGTCCCGAGACCATATAGATTAAGGAATACTCTGGATACTCTGCTGCCCTGACGCACCTTCAAAAGTGCATTGAGAAAGAGAGCCCGATCCAAAGTCTCAATGAGCCGCATTTCGTGCCGCTGTACCTTTCTGGTATCATCAAGCACGTAAATTTGTGACTCAGCCGTGGAAAGGGGGAAATAGGCTGGAAAACAAAAAACCTACGTGGCAAAGTGTGATTTGTGTCAGGCCTACCCAGTGGGTGGTGGGAGCAGGAGGGAGGAGCAGGGGTACACGTATTGTTTCGTTCTCTGTTCAAAATATTCAAATATGTATTTACAAGAGAATTGCACAAAAGAAAATGCCGACTCGAAGTGCTGGAGAGTGCTCGAGTAGTGTGGAGTGTGGGGGAGGCACAAAGAGGGAGTGAGACAAGAAGACACAGAAACCAGACACGAGCAAAACAAAGTCAACGATAACGCACTAAGCGATGGATGCCGTTTTATAAATATATTGCTCTTGATAAGAGGAGCCGTCAGGCGGCAGCGAGCACGAAGCTAGAAGCTGCAGCCGCCTAAGCAGAACAAAGAATGAACGAAAGAAAGAAAGGTGAAAGAGGGGCAAAGTTTTATGATCGAGCATGTCCCACCCCACCCCACACCACACACCCCATTCCCATAATGTGGATAGTGATTACAAATACAAATAATCGAATACTTACTCCAACATTTACCGTTGCGCTCAGATGCTGGGCAATGCGATTGAGAAATTTCTTGAAGGACGAACGGCGCAGAACACGTGCCCGCTTATTGCTGTTACTGGTACTGTTATTGGTGTGGTTGCTGTTACTATTGGCATTTGTATTGGTGGTGGTGGTTGCGGCTGCGGCGTCTTCAGGCGCCGCTTCGTAGCTGCTCAGAGAGACAATGCTGCCGCTGCGTCCACGTCCGCCGCTGACGCACGACGAAATGGCCGTATGACTGCCTCGACGCTCCCCGGCATTATCCTTGCCGGCCTTAGACTCCGCGTCGTTTGCTATTGCTGCCGCTGCGGCTGCTGTCTTGAATTTGCGCGACCAGCGAAACGGATTGCGTGGCATGGAGAAGGCTCGGCGAATCTTTTTGGCGGCATTTGTGGCCATGGTTGAGGCCTGGGCAGCAGGAATGATTACCACTGGCGGTGTGGGCAGCGTCTTCTCTTCTTCTGTCTCCTGATTCTGATGTTGCGTTGGTGTTGTGTGGGTGGCGCCCACGGCGGCCGCTGCTGCTGCGGCGTCGCCTTCATTTTGTTGCTCTTTTGTTGTGCCCATTCTCGCTCTCACTCGCCCACTCTTTGCTCGGCAAAACACTAATTTTCGTCACATATAAAAATTGCACTGGCGGGAGTTATTAACTAATTCAAATTGACCGTTGAGCAGTGATTTTTAACCTATTTCTAAAGCACTTTTTTTGCGATTTTTTCCTGTTTCCGCTTCGTTTCGCTTGTTTGTCTGCCTATGCCTTCCTCTTCTTCCTTAGTGACCCACTCCGTTCGGTATGCAAATACTTTCACTTTTGGTGGCGGCTACTGTAGTAAGTGGCATTAATAATGGAGTGCTTTTCGCGTTTGCATTTTCACGACAGGCAGGCGAAACTGTATCACATTGCACGGTTTTTAGCTTAAAAAATATTAACTTTGCGAGCGCAGATTTCAGCAGCAACACCCATCCCCCGCACCATCGTAAACAGTGTGACCGAGTATGCATGTATCGAAATAACCCTCAGCAATATACCACAAATATACCGTCTCATTTCAAAATATACCGTAAATATACCGATGAATAAACGAACTGTCAATAGCCGTATGACATTAGACTTGAAGTTGCACTAGCTGTAAGAATAGAGACAGCCTATGCAAAAAGCATTCAGTGAGAGCGAGAGAGATATTTGTGTCCAGTTGTTTTCCGGCCGATTGTGACCAGGTGTGCATGCCCTGCGGTAAAAAGGCATAGAATTCCGTAGGGACCGAGAAAAATACCACAAATACCATGAAATACTTTTCCAGTATATATCGTCATGTTCATTGTCGATCTGAGTTCTACCTGCGGAATGACTCTGGCAAAAACATTTTGCAAGGACCATTTTTGGTTCGATAGCCGTTTTTTAGATCTGAGTCACCAAGCAAAATAAATTGCCATTTCCGTCTATGTACAATTTTGCTGATCTGATTACTAGGCTTTAAGTGGACCCCCATCTGTTTAAACAGGTACTTTTATTTAATTGGTTATCAAATAACTTAGCCAGTTGACTGAAGAAAACCACACTGCTATTTCAAATTTGCAACTGACAGAGTGGCAATGCAATGAACTCCGTCGATCTGGTGCTTTGGTCTGCTGGCTGACAATCTCTTGATGCTGCGATATCGAAACGTAAGTGTCTTACGTTATGTAGTAAAAGTGTTGCATACTTTTCAAGCCAGAAATTAAAGTGAATGTAAAATTAATGTAAAATAAATGTAAATTTTGATTTATCTATTTATATAAAATTCAATTTTATTTATAATATTTTATTTTGTATATTAAGCTAGAGCACACACCTTCAGATTAATCAGTGTTTCCTATCCGTTTTTTTGGGCCATCGACCTGTCCTGCCAATGATGCTGCAAATGGCGGACTCGCGCTCGACTCAACTGCAGCTTATACTCGTAAAAACTTTTTAGTATTCATGGTTGTTGCGGCATTAATGCCCATTATGGCAGCGTTTTATTTTGCTTTACTTTATTAGCCATAAGCAGAGCAGCGACAGCAGCAGCGGCGCAGCAGAGGCATCGCATGGATACAGATACAAATGTATCTGCTGGAGCAATGGCTCCAAGCAACGCCCCCCTTGACAGCCAATCAGCGCTCAGTCTCCCAGTGCGCCAAGACGCATGCGCAAGAGAGCGGCCCAACAAGAGAGAGAGAGACAGAGAGAGAGAGAGAGTGTTGCAGAGCGAAAGAAGAAAATTGTATGCAAAGCAGAGAGCACGGAGTGTGGAGTGGAGTGGAGTGGAGTGGGGGTGGGTGGGTGGCTACATAAAGATGGCCGTCGCTTGTCTCAGAGTCACAATTATGGGGCACTCATTCATTGCGGTGTATGATGCAAAGAGTGTACTTTGCCGCGCCCCAACATCCCCGCTGCCGCGCTCCCTCCCAGGCTTGCCTTTCCACCTAATCTGACATCCCACCCTACACTTAATCAAAAGGGAGCACAGCACAGAACGGGCACAAGGAGCAAAAGGATCCTGAGGGAGCGCTCCTCGTTGACGAGTTAACAGCAATTAGACGTCGACGCCTCACGCTGGATTCGCTTTATTGGAGGTTTATTGTCCGGAATGCTTCCCTCTGTAACCCCCCACCCTCTCTCACCCTCTCTCTCAGTCTCTCAGCTTCTCCGTGGTGTGGGTGGTTTGTTGCTTTGTTGTAATTGTTTCTCGGGGGTGGCCCCGTGGCCCTATATATGTGTATGTATATGTATGTATATGTATAGAGGATGGGGTTGGTGTGTATGTTCACCCGCTGACATTAATTGGATGTGTTCAAGCCAATTTTGGTGTAAAAGGCGCTAAATTGATTGCCCTGCGGTTTTAATCGATGCACATTCATTCCAAATCACGCACATTTATCACCCGTTCGCATCCCCCCCCCCACCACCCTGCAGATCCTGTAGATTGAGGGGGAGTACGATACGAAACGATACGATACGATAAAGATGCGCCGCATCTGCGTTGTTTTATAATTGCCGGCAATTGCTGGCCGCCTGAGCAATTAACTGAAGCTGAAACTGAAATCCCTGCCAATACCAATCCTAACTCGCTTAACCTTCCTCATGGCATACCATACCCGTCGTTATATCGTCATATAAACCCGTTATATAACCGGACCTCCTCATCTTGCGTGGGTTATTGCGAAAGGATCTGCCAGGTAACTGCTGAAAGCGAGTCTTTTCTCTCAGTGTCTGTGTGTTTTTTGTTTGTTTTTTGTGGCACTTTCGCGGAAGTGTCGTAGCTGTTTTTTAGCCAACGGATTGGCAAGAGGTAAAAAGGATAATCGCAAGGATGCGGCTTCGGATGCTCGTTCCACGAAACGCATCCATCCGCATACCGCGTAGGGTTATGAAATTTTACGCAAGCTGCTGCAATGCCAGAGGGCCAGAGGGCCAGCGGTCCAGTCAAGGTCCTTGATGTGGACAAAAGAAGGGGTTCTTTGGTCTCTCAAAGGATTTAGCAGGAAGTTGCAACAGTCTCGGACACTTTTTCGCAGGATCGGCTGTCGTAATTGCACGCAATCAACGCATAATCCTCGCATCATCTCCGCAATGAGCGGAAGACAAAGTTCGGCATAAAAAATGCTGCACAATAAAGTGAAAATTCGCTGCCGACTTGACTTGTTGACTTTGCGTCCTTGGAGACAGACTGAGCAAACAAAGAGACATGCAGTAGAGCCCGTGTAAAGGCCCAGAGGATGCTGAGGATGCACGAGGGACAGGTATGGCTAACACGGATTTGATGCGCTCGCCCCCGCTGCCCCGACCCCGCATCAAATCGCGAAACTTAATTGCCAGAAATTCTCAAAACAAACGAAAACAAACAAATAAACAGAGATCTGTTTCTATATGGCAGGAGATCTGTGATCAGGGGATGGATCTCCATGTAGAGTGGGAGTGGAACGGGGCCGAAAGGATTGACTTGACTGTTGGCCATTAGGCCCGAACCAGATTGACTTTCTGCGGATCATCTGGGGTAATCGGCGGTAATCCGGTTACTGTCGAACAGGACGGGACTCAACTCCTTCGCGGAGGCGCAGGCAGGGTGAGGGGATTAGGGGCGGACTTGGCACAGAAGTCAGTCGCAAATGCGAAAGGATTAGACGGCAGGTCAGCGAGGACTCGCTGGACTCGCAGTCGGTGCAGGGTCCTCCTGGACGGCGGTTTCTGCTGCGGGTAACGCCCAGGGCGAACGCCCTAATCCGTCCACGCCTCGAAATTAATACAAACATTTAGAAGGATTATCGCCCTAAAGGGGTTGACAGTGTCTCCGATTCGGGAGAAGGCCGGGAGAAGGTGGCAGCAGCAAGAGCAAAGGCAAGAGTTGGGATGGCCATAAAAGCATGATAGGATTGCTAATTCGCCGCTACTTGTTGTCCATTCTCTGGCCATTGTCCGGATCGGGATTTGCCGATCTCCATGCTGTGGTTCTCTCTCTCTTTCTGTATTCTCTGTCCGTCAGGAGCGTATCAAAAGCCACGGCACAATTATGCATTTCATGGAAGTGATTAGGTCGCGCAGATTAGAGCCAAAGAGTTGACAATATTTGTGGATTAGTCTCGGACTTGCTCCCGGCATCAGGTACATACATATATGTATGTGCATCGCTGTATATCAGGCCTCTCCTCCACTGACTTATCATTACCGGATCGGCAGAGTCGGATGCGCGGATCCCTCTCAAGGACATCAGGAAGTGACTTCCGCAGTGGACATGCCCTCAAGTGGATGCCGCTGGGATGCGCTGCGATCTACTCAGATCTCAATTAGCAGGCGCCAGCAGTCAGAGCCCTCAAGGGCCACCGCAGTGGCAGTAGCAGTGGCGGTGGCAGTGGCAGTGGCTGTTGTCGCAGCGACATAAAAAAGATACTCCAACAAGATCGATAAGGGAAGATGCAGATACAATATCTGTATCTGCCTTAAGTGTGCTCCGAAAACTGTGAAGTGAAGCAGCAATTATGTTGTCGTCGCTTTGATCTGATCCCAGCCGCAGCCGTCGGCCACTTACAGTCACAGTCCCAGTCACAGATACAGATACAGATACATATGTATCTGCTGCATCTGGGGGCTGTATTCCAAGTTGATTTCCCCGTTTAAGCATTCTTTAATTGTATGCTAATTGATGGCTGCTTCCATGGGATATTTCTGGATCCGGATGCATTTCCCAGCTGCCAATCGCCCAACTGCCAACTGCCAATGGGGGATGGCCTCCCCCCCTCTCTCGTATCCATCCGCCATCTTGTGGAATGCGCTCTATTAAAAAGTTGTTTACAGATACAGCATCTAAAAGATGCATTAGGGGAAAGCGCTTAGTGTTTTATGGAGGATTGAGGCCGGGGCGAGGGCGAGGGCGTGCTATAAGGGCCATAAAAACGCTCTAATCCCACTCGGATTCCGGCTAAGATCGCGCAGATTTTTAGCATGCCAAATGCTAAAAAGGACACGACCGACAACAGGCACACACAAACGGAGAGAGAGGGAGAGGGAGAGAGCGAGAGGGACATCAGAAGCAGGCGCAAATTGCCTGTGAAAAAATAAGCAAAATCAGGGACAATAAACGATCTGAAGGTCATGCGGCAGTCACTGATGCCAGTGCCAGTGGCAGTGGCAGTCACTGTGGCTGCAGCAGTGGTTGCTGCTGCTGCTGCTGGTGGGAGGAGGAGAGGGAGGGGGGATTCGACTCCCTAATGGGCATGACCACTGGCCGGAATTCATTCGGATAATTTGCATGGCATGGCATGGCATGTCCGTTTCAAACGTGAAAATGCCGCTAATCGTGTGAATCTTCCGTGGAAGCTGAAGCTGCGGCGGCGCATCGAGCTTTGATGTGGCAGAGAGTCCTGCGGCTTTCCCCGTACCAGACGTACCCAAGACGACCTTGATACTCATCCACAGATCTCTGATTTTCCCGAAGCCAGAAAGACAGTCAAGCCAGAGAGGGAGCGAGGGAGCGAGAGAGAGATACAGCAGACTTCCTTCGAAATCAGAGACAGAGAAAGGGCAGCGACTTTGTGACTTAGTTTTTTTAGCGATGGGCCCATAAAAAGATCATATTTGTGTTGAGTGCCATTTCCGCCTTTGTACGCTCTTCTTTTTTTACGATTCAGACCAGAGGATCAGAATCGGAATCGGCAAAAGGAGGCTGCAGCAAAAAGTCATTTCTAAAAAATATCCAGCGCACCGCAGCGAGTCAATTTTTTTACGGCCCTCAGAGGAGACGGAGAAGAGGCAAGGTCAGCCCCGGAATATCTATATCGGATATTTGCCATTCTGTTCCGTTCCGCATTTTGCTTCCGAATTCCGCGAATTTCGTAAAAATTTGCCCAAAGTCCGAGGAAACTCTGGAAACCTAAAAATCTGAAACTAGAACTAGAATTCCAATGCAGTTTTTTTATGCCGCCTAATTTTTATGGCCTAAAAAACGGAACAGCTCCGAGAGCCGAAACACAGCCAAGACAGAGCCTCACAGAATATCATCTCCGTCATAAAAACCCCGGAGGCCCTAGGTAGCACTCGAGGCGAAAAAACGAAAAAGCCGAGTGTGCAAAAAAGGACGAGCAATGTTGAAGTCCAGGACAAAGAGCCTTTAAACAGTCGCCCCTGCGAAATTCGAGAAAAAATGATTTCATTTTTTAGAATCAGTTCGCGAAATGTGAACCACCTATGCCACACCTCCTGCTCGCACTCGCACAACTGAGTGCAACAGAGAGAGAGAGAGAGAGAGAGAGAGCAGAGGTCTCAGGTCCTGCGGCTTTACGATGGCCATTAGAGCCCTAAAAAAATAACGCGAAAAAAATGAGAATTGTAAATCATTGTCGAAGCAGAACCTGGGACCTTGCATGGTCCTGGTTTTTGTATCTGGCTGTGGAACAGAGCTCCGACTTCTCGAGGGGCAAAGTCAAACCGCAATAAAGTTGACACCGTCGTGCGCAGGATCTGAAAGTCCTGAAACTCTAGAATCGGTAATCGGCAGAACAGAACAGAACAGAACGGAGCAGAGCCAAAAAAGAGAGTGTCCTTCTCTACATAATGTATTCTATGTACTGGCCATGGTCCTGCATCGTATCTGTATCCTGTATCTATCACTATGTATGCAGCAGGGACATGCGCAGAGCATCGTGTGCTCCACCTCTGGCGGGGAGACATCGACATGGACATGGACTCCTTTTAGCCACACCAGTGATTGCGGCAATCATTCTAGTTTCATTATCTCAGCTGCAGATTTATGGCCTGTCCTTCGACTCTGCCACAGGACTCTCTCCGTGGCCCCCGGCCCCTGGCCCCTGGCCCCTGACCCTAAAAACTTTGCAACTTTTCGGACAGCCGCAGCATTCATCAAGGGCAATTGATTTGATTTCCCGGGCATTTTATTGTCGATTTCCATTTGAGCATTCAGCATTCAGCATTCACCATTTACCATGAACCCTGACCAATTGCAATCGAATGCGGCCTACTGTCGCCACCCTACAGTAGCTCCCCCTCCCCCTCCCCCGCTCTGCCTCTGGATGGATATGGAAATGTTGGCTAAACATGGGCATGGCATTCATTCCGTCCCTCGCCTCGCGTTTGTAATTTGATTGTTGCGATTATCAGTTTGTTAATATCCATGAAAATGATGAGGCTGGCAGAATGAATCCAATGAGATCCGATAAACGGAATGGCCTGGCGCATGGTCTCTCCGTTAATGGACAGCGTGCAAATTGCCATAGCACATCCGATGGATACACACACACACACGCACGCACTCACATGTGGCAGTAGCAGTAGATACAATATCTGCGTCGAGTCATAGCCATAGTCTCTCGGCATATTTGTGGCGACAAACGGGTTTCTACTCTGTCTCTGATGTGATGTGGTGCTGTGCTGTGTGTGCCCGAAACGTGTGAAATTATTCCAATGCTGGCTGGCATCATCATTTTACAAAGATGTTTATTCATTGGCGAGCTGATTGCAAAACCCCCCTAGATGCCCCTAGATGCCACCTTAAGATACATCTCAACATCCATCTGTACATCTATTGGCACACTCATAAAACATTTGTCGACTTCGTTTAGCGCTCGAACTTGGGCTTGCAATTATGCTGGAAGTGAATCAGGAGAATCACGGGGCCCAGGGGGTACAGACCAGACCATAGATCTATGCTCTGTGCCCATCTTTAGATCTCGCCGTTGGACCTTCGGTGGCTGCAGTCTCCCTCTGATGATCACTTTATATTCATTGACCGTTAGTGTGAAATTCGTACCTCATAAAGAGAGAGAGACACAGGGAGAGACTCCTTCCAGGTCGTCCCCGGATTGCGGTCGCCTCCAGCCACGCACAAAAGCTGCCTTTTGTCGGCTCCGAAATGCTGGGAAAGCGGCCAGAGAGCGAGCCATAAACCCCGATCGGGGGGGAGGGGAGCGGAGGGGAAGGGAAGGGTGAGAGCCAAGCTAGAGGTGCTAATTCACTATTAAAAGAAATCAGAAACAGAAACCGAAACCGAAACCAAAACTCAAGTAAATCCCGACGTCCACTCATCACGCCCCAATAAAACTTAATTTTGTTTGCACATCGAAATACTCGTAGAGGAGAAGGAGAGCCTTGGCTTGGCTTGTCTTGGTTAATGCTATTGAATAATGCATTGTTTCCCTCTCGTGGAGGTGGAGGTGGAGATGGAGACGTGGGAGAACTTCGCATGAAGTGGCTGCCATTCATTGCTGTGTATCTATGTATGTATCTTTCTATCCATCCATTGATTGCCCCCCCAATAAAAACACACAAGATCTCTCGAGTTGAAATATGAGTATGAGTCGATGCCTGAGTCTGAGTCTGGAGGCTGAGTCTCAGTCGAACTCAGAGACAATACCGAATTAGATACAAATGCCTAATTGATAATAATATCGCATTTATTCCCTCAACAGGCCCGAAAATCGGTTAACTCTTTTATGAAAAGAGCAGATGCTTCTCACAGATACACAGATACAGATACAGTCACAGAGGGGGTGGGTGTGTATCCCAGCTGGTATCCTAATCCGCTCGCTTTGAGCCGCATAGTCGCATAATTTTTCAATAAACAACTTGATGATTGCTACATTTCAAACAAGCCTAATCCCTAATCCCCACATGATTAATTATCAACCTGCCCGGAGAGTCAACCACGCCCTGCATCCGCCCTGTTCCGCCACTAAGGGAAAACGAATTGCTATCCACTCACTCCACCACCCACTGCCACTGCCACTCCCAATTCTGCAGAGATTTTCCTGCTTCTGTTTTGCTATTTTTTAATTTACTGTATCCGAATCCTGGCGAGGCATTCCCCAGGGCAGCACACAACACAACTGAACAGAACAGAACCATCCTCATCCTCCTCTTGGTGTATCTTTATTATCAAATCATAAAATGTTGCCACTTGTGTTGCATCCCCCAAAGGAGGAAGAGCAGCGAAGCCAGGCCGCAGCCACCACGAAAGGGGTGTCACACCAGAAGGGGCATAGACAGTGGCTGTGGCTGTGGCAGTGGCAGGGAGGGGGGCACTATCACCATCTTACTCCGGATTCCGGGTCGAGCACTTCACAGACCATTTTTTACGGCTCGCTGGCAAGTGTCAAAACATGTTTTGATGCGAACGCTCAATTAGATATAGTACCAGGATCAGGGGTTGTAGATATCCTGCCTTCCCTTCTGCTGATTCTGTTGTTTTTTTGCTATGCTTTGCGGGATTATGAGCAATTGACACCACACCCCTTTAAGGGCTGCTGCCGCTGCTGCTGCTGCTGCAATTGAAACACATGTTTTGTTTGGCAATTAAATCCAAATTTGATTCCGGCCAGGACACGCTTTCTCTCCAGCCCATTTCTCTCTCTCTCTCTCTCTCTGTTTGTTTGCTATTTTGCCAATGATTTCTCAATTATGACAATTGCCGGAGGACAGAAGGCCAGGGACCAGAGAACAGGGACTAGGACCAGAACTGAGGCACAGGATGAGTACACAACGGGTGAGGTGACAATTAATTAGCCGAGGACAATTCGAGGACACTGAAATTTATTCTGACTCGCAATGCAACCTGACGCGTGGCAGGGAGGAGGCCCACATCCACATCCAAGGCTGCTGCCCTGCGGGGTACCCTCTCCCTTCGCATCGATTCTGTTGGAATCGCATTAATACGCCTCGAGCTCCGACGGAGCCCAGCCCTGACTCTGCTCAGCTCTGTTTTGATTTCTGATTCCTGGCTTGTGCCAAACCCCCGTGGATGTCGCTGTGTCCTGTCATGATGTTGTGTGCTCTTGTGCTCTCGTGCTTGTATGTGGCCAAACACTGGTGCTCCGAAGGCCACGCCACTGCCGTAGGCACGCTTGTCCCCGTTCCGCCTCTCAATTTGTGCACAGTATTTCCTCCCTACAGAGAGCCAGGCGAAGGTCAGGCCAGGAGTTGACGGAGCGAAGCAGAGCGGAGAGGAGAGGAGAGCAGCATCGAGCAGCTGCCTTCGATGGCTCGATGTGGCTATGTGTCTATTTTGAGGCCAGGTTTCTCCACAGCTAATCCAACAGCCAGGTCCATAAAAGCGCTGACAAATCCAACTCTCAGTTGGATCGTAAATCGCCAGGTAATCGCCCAACGGATGCTGATGGTGGACTGTTCAGGAATCTCAGGTAAAAACACTTTAGATATAATTTTCGAATGTTTTGTGGATTTATTTTTGATTTCGTGTTGGATCTTAAGCACTAGTGTTCAGCTATAGATTACAATATTATACAATACATCCATCCAGAGGGGCATTCAATAAATATGATTCGCAGGAGGGGGGGGCAGGGGCAGGACATTCTAAGTCTAATTTGTACAATCCTTTGAGGGGAGGAGGGGGAGGAGGAGGTGAGTAGGACATGCCTACGCCTCAGTCTTGTAGGGTTTGAAGAGCTTAGGCTTGGGCTCCGCCAGCACCGTCGTCGGTGGCGACATCTCAGAGGCAGGACGCTTGGCGCTGGTCATCAGCAGACCAGGAGCTGGCAGTGGACTGGTGGTGGTGGTGGTCGCTGTCGCTGTCGCTGTTGCGGGAACGGGACTCCGGTCGAACACCTTGGTGTGGTCGGAGCCGACGGGGCTGAGCGAGAGGGTGGAGGAGTGCGGCGAGGAGGAGGACTGCAGATCCAGCGGCGGCGTCTGTGTCTTGGGCACCGTGAGGGCAGCATAGCAGGAGGCAGTTGGCAGGGCGGCGGCGGCCATGGCTGCTCCAGGATATCCCATCGCAGAGGAGGCGGCGGCAGCACCCATCATCCCGTGTGGGTGCATGTGCGGTGCGTGGTGCGGGCGGGCGGGAATGTGGTACGGACTGTAGCGGTACTGGCCGTACGGCGAGGGTGCGTGTCCTCCGACGGGGACCTGCATCGACTGCATGGACTGCATCTGCTGCATCGACTGCATGGACTGCATCGAGGGCATCGCTGACATCGTGGGCAGCATCGGATTGGAGGCGGCAGCTGCGGCGGCAGCGGCATAGGGGGGATAGGGCATGCCCACGCTATTGGCGGCCGCTTGCAGGATGGAAGCGGCGAAAGCGGGGTCGGAGTAGACGGCGGCGTAGGGCCAGGCGACGGCGATGCGCTGACGCTTGTCCTTCATGCGACGGTTCTGGAACCACACCTTGATGGTGGACTCCGGCAGATTGAGCTGGGCGGCCAGCTCGCAGCGACGCGGGCGGGACACATAGTTCTCCTTGTAGAACTCCTTCTCGAGACGTCCGAGCTGATCGCGTGTGAAGGCGGTTCGGTAGCGTCGAACCGACGGATCAGCGGGAATCTCAGAGTTGCGGCTGCCATTCAGCGAGTTGTCTGGACTGGAGAGGCACTCTGCAAGAATAGGGAAGAGATTGCGTTAGTAATCTGTCGAATGTGTCCATTGGGGCTTTGAGGTAACCTACCATTTGGCGAAGGCGGCGGCGTCTGCGGTTTGCCGTACTGCGTGGCCATCAGATCGACCACGAGCGGCTTCTGGTCGACGGCATTGGAGTCGTGATGGTGGTTCTCCATGTTGTATGTTCGGTATCCGTGCATGGCTAATGTGTTGTTGGTGCTGTGTGCTGGTTTGGGTTTGGTTTTGGCGAGGGCGTTGTCTCTCAGAATCGGAAACTGCGGTTCTCTTTTTCGGAGCGGATCGTGTGTGCTGTGTGTCTTGACTGTGCGACGGTCACAGTTCGAGTGTGCCTCTCTCGTCCACCCCGCGGCCCTTATATACCTCTGCGCCCGTGCCTGCAATGGCCGCCGTCGCCCAGGCACTGCACTGCAGCCAATCAAAGCAGGCAGCCGGACGTGCGAGCGAGACAGCAGATGAGAGGGTGCTAATCTTGCGGTGCTTTGAGAGAGTCGTTGCTGCTGAGAGTCTCTGCTGCTGCTGCTGCCGCTGCTTCTGCCACTGCTGCTGTTGCCTCTGCTGGCTGGCAATTATGCGACGATGAAGGCAATTACGATGCCGGAACAAAGGGAGGACACTAAAAGTAGGATGCCAAGCGGGGGGCGGACAGGCGGAGAACATAATCAAGTTATCATGGAGCTCGCTGGCTCTCTCTCCCTCATTCTATCTCTCTCTCTCTGTGTGCGTCTCTATGTGTGTGTCTCTCTGTATAGAGAGAGAGAGAGAGAGGAATTTGGTATTCATAGCGGATGAGCGAATCTTTTGTTTCGCTTGTCCGCAGGCAGGCAGACGCCCCAGAGCGAGCGAGACATGAGGTGCCCCCTTAATAATGCGACTTTATCGGCTTCATCAAGTATGATATGGTATAATGCTGCCCAGCAGTACGGAGAGAGTACGGAGAAAGGAAGAGAGTACAGGATGAAACCAACTCCTATTATGTATACATATACTGTATATGTACATGTGTACGGAGGGGGGTATACATATGTATATGTATGTAGCATTTATCGATCGATGTTTGCCCAGCGAATTATTTGCTCTTTTATGAAGTCTTAATATAATGCTGCACGTTTAACGGCCTCACACTTGCCACACCACACTTGCCACCCCCTAGAGTTTTGGGGCACGTCTGAATGGATTGGGTTGGGTGGATACAACACATTACCATTTTCCAGGCAGAATATCTATGATAATGGAGCACCATTCCGGGTGCGGGTCGGAACTTAATTTGAAAAGTTTCTCGGTTTCAGTTTCGTTGGGAAAAACATTTATTATGATGATATAATCATCCAGTGAGGAGGCAACTGTACACTGTACACTTTTGGCTAGTGGGTGGGTGGGGCAGGGTGGTTCAGGGATAAGGGGAGTATTAGGTGCCTTGCGCAAGCAACAACGGTCATCGATTTACCTGCTGTGGCTCGCAAGGGGTTAAGCTTGCGGCTTAGGGTTAAGCTCCGCTCGGATAAACGCAAAAAAATAACCCAATTCCCTTAGTCCGTTAATGATGCTGCCGTGCCTGTGTGTGTTTGTGTGTTTGTGTGTCCGTGTGTGTCCTTAATCTTAATCCCTTCGAAATCTCATTATTATGCGTGTTTTATGACTTTCTAATGAAATTGCCAAATGGGATCGGATCGGTTTAGGGCTCGAGATAGGGATAGGAATAGGGAAAGGGATCTCTTGAGCATGCCCTAAAGCCCTTGGCTTTGGTTGGGTTCCAAGTCAAGCCCTCGGCTAATCCTGGCTAAAACAAACAAACAAATAAACAAACCGGCGAAAGCGTTGACTGTGGAAACTCCTGAGGCCTCAGGAGACACAACGCAACCCGTCTTCCGCCTAACTCCGATTCAATTTGTGGCGAAAGTAGAGCAATCTCCAGGGTTAGGCCGCGCCCAGCATGTTACCAAATTCCAGTTGATTGTTCAAGATGCTGCAATAAAATCTAACTCGTCGGTCGGCATCGGCATTGGCATCCACATGAGGCAAGGCAAGAAGAGGGAAAAGAGGAAAGTGAAACCGAAACTGTGCGACACGACTGGAAATATGAAAATTGACTAATAATCTTGCTGATGGCAAACGGATTAACACGGACCAGAGCACCGTCATAGGGAACCGTCAAAGAACCTCGCGAAACGGAACCCTGGTCCTTGCCCATTGTTATGCCATCGATTCCCGGGTAATGCATCCTTCCTGCAATGCTCTGCCGCTCTGCTGCTCTCCTTCTGCTCGGCCTCTGCCCATTGCGAGTTAGTTAAAATTATTGGGTTATATTGCGCCGCAATTTGCATTAGCATTAACTCGCCAGAGGCTCTACCTGGCCCTACCAGAGCGATCTCCTCTCTTGGCCAAACTGGAAAAGACCCAGTGCAAGCCTTCCCGATCCGATCCCGACCTGGACAGAACAGAACAGAAGAGAACCGAACAGAACCCTACAACCCACAACCTTGCCTATTGTGCCACCATTGTCTTTGACTCTGTGTGTCCGCGAGAGTGTCCCTTTTTTGGGTTAAGTTGAGTTGAGTTGCAACTTCAACCAGGCCAGCGATGGCTTCAGGGCGACACTGCGGCAGCGACAGTAAATACCCTTTATGGCAGACCTTTCACCAGGCGAAAGTGTCGAAGAGCGAGGAGCAGTACCTGCCTCTGCCTCATTGCAATCCCTTGGCCATTGTCCGGCCGAACACTTTCTGGCCTTTCGCTGCGAAATATTGACGAATACCAGGAAGCCCAAGCCCAAGTCCAACCCGAAGCCGAAGCCTCTACCGATCCTCCCGTTGTTGCTGCTTTATTGCACATTTTGCACGCACAAAGCGCCGATCCGATCTCGCTGATTATGTCCGTCATCATGGGAAGTAAATGGCGAATACAGGAGGGAGGACCACGGCCAGGACAGGACCTCAATCTCTGGAAAGTGGGAGACGAGACGGGTAACAGAATTGGCAAAAGGCATAGACACTGTGCAAAAATTGGCCATAAAAATGCCGAGCAAATAGTATTGCGATAATTTGCGCAATAAAATAATTATTATGATTATTATTATTTTTTATACAAAATGGAGAGCATTGACAAAACAAATAATGGCTTAAAAGAATCTGATTGAAATTGCTTCCGATTTTACATGCAATAGTTCTTTATAGAACGGATCTTTCTTAATCTAAAGATTTCTATTTAATATACATATTATTCCTGTTTAGTAAGAGCCGAATACAGGTGTAAGGACAACCTTAAACCATCCATAAATGTTCGCTTTTACCTTCTTAGATCTTCCATGTCCACGTAGTATTTTTAAGACTGTCCTTAAACATTTCGCAATTTGAAATGCTGCTAAATTTATTGAGATTTTTGTTTTCCAGGAATTCCATCCATAAATCAGTGTAAGCCTTCCAAAAGTTAGACCAAGTTTACTTCATTATATTGCATGATTGCAGAGGCAGAGTTTCCTCCACTTTAACACTTAAGACTCCACCCTGGACAATGAGGAGTGCCATGTATCCCCTGGGACAGAGTTCCGCCCCCCAAAAGGGAACTATGTAAAATCCAATACCACTACACACGAAACACACACAGTTTTCCAATAATGGGCAATCTCAGAGCAAATGGAAAAACAAATTCAAATAATTTATGCTCTGCCCTAGGAACAGCCTCATAAAAATATGAATGCCATAGCCATAGCGGAAAAGAACGGAAAACATAGAACGCAGAGAAAAGTATCTGTATCTTAAAAATAAGAGCACTGAATGCGGGAACGGTGAATGTGAATGTGAGTTATGGCCACAATTAACAGGTAACTAGAACGCTCTAACCTTGTGGACCTCGGACCGTAGTTTTTCCAGGAGCACAATAAAAACCCGTGAAGAATTAAAAAATTAGAGCAGTTTGCTGCGTTCGGGGAAAAAAACTAGCGCAGCGGAAAAAAGCGCACAAAGGGAACAAAAAACTTGATCTACTTTCCTAATACATCCTCCGAGGGCCAGGACCGGGGCCGGGGTCGAGGTCCCAGCGCAACAGGATACGTGGCCATTCCGCGAACTAGATCACCATCACATCACCCGAGTGCCCATAAAAATCTGCATATACCATACCATAATTCCCGTCCAGAATTTGTTTGCGTCTAAAACAATGGGAGTGGAAATGGAAATGGAAATGGACCATAAACAATAAAGCATAAGGAGAGCAGGGCACAAAAATTAGAACAAAAAACTGATCTAGTTTTCTAATGCAGCGAGGTCGTCCTGCCATGGCATGGCCAGGCATGGCATCCTCGGGAGCAGCATCCTCATCGCCGTTCGCCGGTCGCCGTTGTCCTGCGGTCGTCGCGCTCTCAGTTCCGGCGAAGGTGCACCAATAAAAAGGCGCGTCCCGGGACTCTACCTAGTTTTTTCGGTCCAATTTTTAGTGGAAATTCGAGCGCGCTATAAACTGTAGTCCAGGTCGTCCCTTTTCGAAACAACGACTAACTGCCGTAATTAGGATGTTTGTAGGGCACCAGCGAGGATCGCTGCCAGGTCGGAGCATGGGCCGTGGAAAAAACTGACAATGGACAAAGGAAAAAACTCATAAAAAGAGCAACAAAGTGGCCTACAAAAAAAAATTGGCTCGCTTTTTGTCGAGTGTCGGAGTGCCGGGAAAACAAAAAGAGGCCACAAAAAGTGTCCACGAGTCCGGGGCTCACAATTGAGTCAAATAATTAGGTTTGGCCAGAGGATTGTTCCCTCTTTGTGTGGGCGAAATGATTAGCGGTTTCTTTTTTAGGATCTTATGGCATGTCTCTGGTTTTAGGGGAATGGAAACTGCAGTGCAATCATCAATGGATGAGCAGGCATTAAAGGAAAACCATGTCTAGAGTGGGGATTGAAGGTGAAGATGGGGGCTGGAGCTGAAACTGAAGCCTCCCCTTGGGGTGGCCAATCAATCGGATACGTTTACTATAAATACAGAACATTACGGGGGGCGACCAATCCAGTTCCATCTGTGACGAATCCATCTTTTGCCAGGAGGAGAGCAGGAGAGCACCAGCCAGGGGAGAGATTCGCCAACAAACACTGCTGGAAAGCCGCAGACTGCTGAAAATAGAGACCAGAGCACACACAGGATACACAGAGGACACAGAGAGTGCCAAGAGTCGGTAGCAGTAGTCCACCGCATTGACGAATCACATCAAAGTGGAACACATAGGGTCCTCTGGTTCAGGGTCACGCATCGGTATCGGCATCGGCATCGGCATCCTGCTAACAGACATGTCAAATCACGGGAAAACAACGACGACAGGACACAGTGCCGCCAAAGGAGCGCTGTCAGAAGATACAGAGAGAGAGAGAGAGAGAGAGAGAGAGATGCAAAAGGACAAGACCGAGAATGAGACCCAAAAAGCAGCATCGACTCACCGCAGCAAATTCGCGCTGGCTGTGCAGAACAGCGGGGAACACCATAATATTTTGGTTGCAACGGAGAAGAGAAGGTCTGCCTGGAGAAGAGAGCGTAGAGAGGAGCGTAGAGGAGACTCTGGGCAATGCAAACATTTTCAATGGAATCCGAGTCCTGCACAGCTAGGACCTTTATTGATGAGCAATTAGCCACGGTGAGTAGCGGTTTTCGAGTGAGCTACAGGACTCTGGCTACTCGGAGGACTCTGCGACTGCGACTGCGACTGCGACTGGGACTCCGATTCGAATTTGGACTCTGCTCTGCTCTGCAGGAGCAAACCCACAGCTTCAGTGGCGGCGTCGAGCAATCTTTTAGAGTCTGTTTCTGTTTCTTGGTTTTGGCGTAAATTTGTGAAAATTGAGTCGTTCCGGTCGGGACAGTGGACGTTTTTAGGTGGTACTTCTGTAGCAATTTTATTTGTATCGTAGGTGTTGTATTTGTCAACATTTAGCCAGGACTAGGCACAGATCCCATCCCATCCCATTCCGTACAGACCAGAGCCAGAACGGAGTGGAACGGACATGGGCGGTACAGGCAGGTCGCTCGGTAGTGGATTAGACGATTTGTGGGCACGGATTTGAAATGCCTACTGCAGCACTAATTGGGCTCTACTCTGCATGGGCGATAGTGATAGGGAAACAGAGGAGTGGGAGGGCCAAAAGGCAGTTCTAAGGATGCGTTTATCTGCGCTGAGGATGTGCTAATTTTTTACTGAACAGATCGCAGCATCATGAGCAAGGTATTGCGAGTAGAATTTTAATTAGAAAATTAAGATTGCCTGTGCTCATCTAATACTCAAACAGTTCATAGGGATACGATTTTTAATTGTTTTGGTATAAATACATTAATTAATATTCTTCGCCAACTAAACGACGACACGAGACATTTAACTTTAAATTAAATAATTAATTCGGATACAGTCGAACTTTCAAATAGCGAATCTCAAGGAAGTCAAAATAAAAAATGTATTTTACGGAAAATAAGTAATATAGAATTCGTAAAATTAATTGTTTTTAAGTTGATTTTGCCTTTTCGACTGTATTAATATTAATTTATAAATGTAATATCCGATGTATTTGCTACATTTCATGTCGTTGTACACTCTGTATTACATGCCTTGAAGATATGCAACACTTTTCCTCCCTGAATAACGCAACGTTGCGATTCTTACGTTGTAGCAGTGACCCTCTGACAGCAATCACACACGGTCTTACCATTTTATAGCTGTTCGCTATGTTAACTCCGCCCAACAGTAATTTAAAAAAGCCGATTTAGATTTATATATGTGTATATACATATATTTAGAAAACCCGTAAATTAGGAAAACCATAAATAATCCAATTAAAACTATTAAAAAATCCTAACTGAATATTACAATAAATACTCCCACAATGCGGGAAAAAAATCGTATAGCCTCCTTGGAGTCGGTTTCATGTGTAATATAAATAAACTATAAAATGTCGCCCACATTTAATTTAAGCACCACCCCGCGGTGCTCAAAGTCAGAGCTATTCACCATACTCAAACTAAGTAAATGAGTTGCGGGGTGGCTAAAATAAATAGATAACAATTTTGAGAGATTGGTTACTTTGTGCTCCAACATTGTTGGAGTCGAAGTGCTTCCCGTGATTTCTGCAATTTGGTTTTTATAATATTTGTGCTCGTACATTTCCTTGAGGACATTATGCGTATTCAGGCGCATCTTCGCGAGAATATTGTCCATATGGACTACATATGTCCCACAGGATGGGGAAGAAATTAGCCACATATTGTAGCGCCTTTAGATTTGCCCTTGCTCTGTCCGTAATGACGCATCTCCCGATGAATCCCGCCCCTGAGGAATATTTCTGCCCCTGTTGGAATTATCCCATATTTAAAAACATTTAATTAGTACTATTATATTTAATACGGCGTCTTTTTGTGGGACTTTATCTTGGTTTTCAGCTTGCCGCTGCTGTTGCTCACGTTTCCAGTGGCATCCTGCGTCCAAACGGTGATAATGCCGCTCTCGCCGCCCGTCACTAGCAGCTGGCGCTTGGCATCGAACAGACTTTCCCGAACAATTTGCTTATTGCCCACGTAATTGGCCAATGGTTCGAGTTTTTCTTTCGATAAGACGCTCACAGTGCGCAGGATCTCGCTGAAAGGACAGTTATCAGAAGAAGGAACACAAATTGAAGCATTAAGACTCACCCGCGATTGAAGTTGGTGCCTGCCAGAAGGAACACGCCATTGTCCTCCATATTGTGGGCATTTATCAGGTTAAAATTGCCGGCATTCTTTCGTCGAATGGCATCAGTGACATCGGACCGTTCAAACGAAGCCACCTCGTCGCCCTCCTCGCACTCGTAGCTCTTGAAATCATTGGTATGGGTGATGCAGGAGATGATGTCCTTGTCGTAGACATTACGGTGCCAGTTCAGGCGATGCACACTGCTCTCCGTGTTGATGGTGTTCTGCAAAGCCTCGTCCTCGTCGGCGTTTTTGATGTCAAACATATTTATGAGTCCATCGGTACTTCCAGTGCAGAGCAGATCCGGATATCGATCGTGGAATCGCACAGAGGTCACATCATCCTGGTGGCTCTCGTGGTAGCCACCAAGCTGCTTACGCTCTCTCACATCGAAGAACAGCAGATGGACACTGCCGATGTACTGCTCCGTGCCACAGCAAATGATTCTGCCATTGGCATTCCGATCAAAGCATGTTATTGATTTGGGCACCTGTGGGAGTTGTGCCTCTGGATCGCTTTTGTACTCGAATCTGGCCTGCTCGCCCGTGGTGCGCAGGTCAAAGAGACGAACCATTCCATCAGTGGTGCCCACGAGTAGGGCATCGGAGCCTTCATCGAGAAACTGCACTCCACAGATGGTAGCACCCGTTTCTGTCTTTTCCTTGGCGGGTACATCTTGAACGGTTTTCAGTCCTCCGGCCGCCTCCAGGTCGTAGGTGTGAACGGCTGTGCTGGACAGGCCAGCTGCTATGCGGGTGAATCTCTGGTCTGCACATAGACTCAGTACATAGTCCCGTTTCAGCGAAACCACCGATTCATCTTGTGGCTTGTACTGCTGCCGGAAATTGGCGGCTAGCTCTTGAACGCTACAGGTGTCCTCGTCCTCGATGTCTGCTTCGTCCTCGGAGCTGGGAAGGTCCTTGGTGACCGCCTCTGTAATACCAGGTTAATCAATAGTCAGTTCAGTTGATTAGTTTAGTATTCATCGCTCACCTTCTAAATATTTATCAAAATCAGTCATTTTTGTTGTTCGCACGTGCGTTGACTGGCTCCAGTGTTGGCAAACTAGCTTTTTTCGAACAAGTTCTGTTGGCTGAAAAACATTGTTTGGTAGATTTTATAGCTTTTTCGGATATATCTCAATTATATAAAATAGTATTGACCGGGAATTGCACACGAGTGTGCCCCCTAGTATATACATATTCATTTTTAGCTTGATAGGCTTTCATCATCATCAGATTTTGAAACTGCACATTTTTATAGAGTTTATTGTTAATATTCCCTGCTAATTTAGAGCCAATTCAGAAACCGTCAGCACTGTCTATGCAAGAATTGGCCATTCACAACGACGAAACAACACCAAAGGGCGGACAAAATTTACAATTTGAAAAAGATCAAATTGAGACCTACCGATGAACTGCTACCATGTAGGATGCTGTCCAATAGATCGCTCTCTGATGTGGCCACCAGCCCCGACTCGGTTTCATCCACAACCACACTGTAGACAATCGAGATGATGAATCCTTTAAGCGGATACAATTGTGGTGGTGTCGCATTTCTTTAAAATGTAATTTAAAAACCCAGAAAATACCGTTTAATATCGCATTGAAGTTTTATTTATACAAAGGTGAATTTTACAAGAAGCCATTCCAAGTAGGTGGTTGCCGTAATTAAATTTGGTAGTTCCTAAATATTCTGTCGTTTCGTTTTCGCTGAGGTTTCCTTTCCTGATTGTTTTACTTGACTCGACCGTATGCTAGTATATCTATATGTATGTCTCTCTCGCTGTCGCTCGGTGTCTACCGACGGTCTATATGGTTTGTAGGGTCATATAAATAACCAACAAAGTTTTTTAATTCCTGCGCACTTTTTTTAACACGAAGAACTCTTCAACAAGCAAACTATGTATTGAATAATTAGATATATGCAGGAGGGGGTAACTATATATATACTCGAATATCGCCCATTCACATGAAGTCATCATAATCTTCGGAAAAATCATTGCCATACTTTTTGTAATCATCAATGTCCTGCAAGCAAAAAGGATATTCGAATTAATAACGCTTTCTGAGCCAATGGGGCGTAGACTTACATCGCTCTCTGTGCGAAGGGTGGCCTTTCCCTTGTTTTTTCCAGCAGCTTTCTTGGCAATGGCCTTTTCCATTTTGAGTTTCTCCGAGTGTAGGACTTCCACGCTCATCTTGACCTTCTTAATGTCAGTGGCGCTCACTTGATAAGGGGGAATGGAATTCAGGTTATCATTTCGTCGATCTCAAGTCTTGGACAATCAGATCACTCACAGTGTATGCATAGACCGCGCACTAGTTCTTCGACGAATTGTGGGAATTCCGCAGATTCGCGATACTGGCCGACCTTCCAGCTGATTGCAGAGCCGAACTCCTTGAACTGCTCCTTGGTTTCCGGGTTGAAGGCGTCTAGGCCGTTGCCGTTGGTTTCTGCCCGCGTCACTCCGAATGTGTCCAGGGCGTGGTTTAGATCCGAGTCCTCCTGGATCTTTTGCAGCCGCAGCTTCTCGGCCAATTTCTCCTGGGGTGTGAGGCTGGCCAGTCGTTTCGCTTCCTGCTCCTCTTCAAGCCGCTGTTGCCAGGGAAAAAACGTTATTATCTTTATTAAAGTTTGAGATACAGCGACTCTGCTTACCGCTTGTTCTTCTAGTTTGGCTTTGAGCGCTTTGCTTGGCTTGGTTTTGACTGGCACATCTGTTTTTGTGGGCTTCTCGTTCTCCTCGTCCTTCTTCTCCTCCTCATCCTCCCAGCTCTCCTACAGCCACAGAGAGAAACAATCAAGTGGTGAGTAATCAAAAAGTGTACACGTGTTCAGGCCACAACGAAAGTGAAAAAGCCAGAGCGCACGAAAACAAGTTTCGGTTGTTGCTTTCGTTGGCGTTTTTGTTGCTGTTTTGCAGCATTTTCTGCACGGTTTGCTTGTCAAATGATTTACTTGGTATGCGCACCTTCACATCGTCGTCGTCGTCCTCTCCCTCCCACTTGTTTACGGTGCTGGCTGCATTTTGAAGTATGATTTCACTGTCGGCTGCGGATTCTGCGAAGCCACATCATGGGGAAAAGGAATGAAAAGTGAAATATGAACGGTTAGCTTTGCGCGTAGACTGGCTAAAAATACGCATCAAGGTTGGTTGCATGGCACCGAAGCGACCACGTTTATTGTCCACCAGCGACGCCCACGCGTGCCGCCCCACTCACCCCAATCGTCGGCCATGGCTGTATGTTTAATGTGTGTCCACTTGGCTTTTGCGATTTATGCTCAAATTTGTGTTCAACTACGACACTGTTCCAGCAGCGCTGCAATTACGGGAATTTTTATAAAATATCCAAAAATCCAAAATCGCAATCAGCAACAGTGTGACCGCGGAGTTATCGATAAAATATACCGAACCATCAACAGAAATATACCGAAAATTACGGTCTCATTTAAAAAATATACCGCAAAAATATCAACGAAACTCAAATTCCTCGATTTTGATGTTCCGACTAATATTACCAGCTAACTAGAACCCTCATGCCTAAACACATACTTTTATACGATTGATGAATCAATTCTCTACAAGATTGCTTAAGTTTAGTGACTCGTTTTTTTAGATTGTTTATAAAATAACGTTTAAGCAATAAAGGTCAAGGCATAAAACGTAAGTGAGCATGAAATGCGCCGTAAGAAAACGTAAGTGAGCATGGAATGTCACGTCATTTCGAAACTTAACCGTTGGTATGGACATATTTGTACCCTTTTTCATTTAATTAACGTTACAATTATTTTTCCCAGCTGCTTTAAAATGTAATTAATATCGTATTTTGCACATATTTAAATTTTTCGACCCAAAAATGCATTTGATTAATTTATTAATATTAACATATCGATCCCGACACCTATTTTCAGTCTTTATAAATAGACCAAAAACCTTAAAATATTCTGAGATAGAGACTGATTAGTTTCTGCAACATTTGGTGCCTGGTATGTCAAACTTTTCTTAAATTCTATAAAATCCTTTCCTAGAGAGTATGCAAAATGTTGCTAATTCCGTGCAAATGTTGTGGAACAATGTTTCTAATTTCACGGCACATGTTGCTGGCCCATACAAAAAAATGTTGCCAACGGTAAAATACGTAAGTGAGCATGGAATGTAACGTAAGAAACGTAAGTGAGCATGGAATGTTAGGGAAATTGTTGCGATGAAAAAGGAAATTGTTGGGATGATGTTGCCTCAACAAAATCCCTCCACAAAATCCCTCAAAAAGTCCTAATAAAATATACGGTCTGACCTCAAAATATACCGCAATATACCAAAAATATAACATATTCCTCGATTTTGATATTCCGACTAATATTGCTAGCTGAATAGGATACTGAACGCTGAAAAAATAATTTTAACTGATAAATGAAACAATTTTCAACGAGATTGATTAATTTTAAAAACTCCATTCATTGGATTCAGTCTAAAATAAGGTTTAAACGAGAAAGGTCAGCAAGTAAGTCCCTCACGCATCTAACATTGCAGTTTATGGCCGCAAATAATAGATTTAACCATTCTACAATGGCTGGTGGGCAACGCTCTGTAACGCTCGTGTCGAAGTTAATTGTTTTGGGCGCTATTGTTTTATTTGTTCACTATAATTTTGGCTATAAAGTGTTCGGGCTACTCCTTGGAAGGAAACCCATAAATTATAGTAAAAAGATAACATAATCGAATAACTAATCTCCCATGAAACAGTTTACTTTGATTTCAGTAATTTATCTACTATTTTAGTAACTCCCTTGCTCATTTCAAATCCGCGCGCTGTAAAAAATCCTCGCCGTCCTGGGAAGTTTATAATATTAACCCACTTAACCCCCCGATATTTGAACAAGTGAACAAATTGAATTAAACCGTGGAAAATAATGCTGTTTATAAATTCTTTTTTTTTGTTTCATGTATCCTTTTTATTTTCCACAATATCTTGTAACTGAACTGCGATAAAATTCGTCAAGTTTCATAATATTCGTGTTTGTACTGGTCGACAATGGGCTAATCATTATCTGACCCGCAATCATAGCTCAACTTTTTGCCACCACTATGTACATGTAAATAAAACCTGAGTTTTGCAATAAAACAGTGTATTAAAACTAACGGGCTTAAACTAATAAACACACAGATTTCCTGGCAGAAAACCAGCCCGAAACCGTAGAAAGTAGGCGGCGATTGCACTGTTTTCCAACACCTAAACTGGCTGCCACATCAGATTCTCGAACCAACTCTGCCCTGTCTGGAATATGTCAACAAATTAATAGTAAATTCTTATAAACAATAGGAGATGTGTGTGTTGCTCTTCATTTCAATGTAGTGGGCCACCTCGACTTGACCGCAACACGTCAGCGCCCGAGAGCTTCGTTTCCTCTTGCCGCAGCATTCGATCCGCCGCCGATAAAAACAAATCTGTGAAGTATATATACTCACACACACACCCACACACGGTCAGATAAGTGGAATATCTTTCGAGCGTAAAACGATACAAGAGGCAACAATTAGAAGCTGCAGGAACGAACGTGTCAGCAATTTAAGAACAAAACGAAACCGAATTCGAAATGGCCCAAACAAACGTTAATATGGGCGGACACATCCGTTTGCCGGAAGAAGGAGGTGGTGGCAGGTTCTCTTTCGATCTGAACAAGTAAGACCTATACCTTGCATATATGTATAAATATCCTGTAGTATTACCCTTCTGTACCCTTTCACGAAGCCTGCCCAAACTAAAAAACTTGCCCTCTCCGCTGGAGCTTATACAGTTGGTCCGCAGCTCGATGCGGCCATGGACAGTCTTCTTCGCCGTGAATAACTTCAAGACGGCCGTCAGCATGCCGCGTTTGACCAGCCGCGTGAAGCGCAATCTCTCCTATTTCCAGAGCAATTATATATTCATATTTATTGTGCTGATGATTTATTGCCTGTGAGTATCATCTCGTGATCGAGAAGCAGCTGTTTAATAAACACTAACTGTCTCCTATTATTACAGCATTACATCGCCGCTCATAATGCTGGTGTTGGCTGGTGCCGCTATCTTATGCCACAGGGTGCGTTCGCGCAATGTAAATTTCTCCGTGATGGGCACCCAACTGACGCCGCGTCAACAGATTATTGCCGTTAACCTAGGGGCGACGCCTTTGCTCTTTCTGGTGGGTGCAGGCTCACTACTATTTTGGACACTGGGGGCCTCCTGCTTTGTCATAGCCTCTCACGCGATGTTCTACAACATCGACGCAATTGTGACGGAGGATAATGAGGGCTTTCTAGCCGAGGTTGTCTGACCTCCAATCACAACTCAACTTGAATCTTGAGAGAATCTTTCGAAGCAGAAGCAAAGAATTTGCCACAAAGGGGCCTTATTAGTGGATAAGCTGCAATATACGATACACACACGTATTTATAACGAATTCTAGTTAAGTTTTCTTAGTCTAACCATGGTAGACTTACAATAAAAGCCAAACAAACACACACGATTCGATGGAGTTTCATAAGACTATATTCCTGTTTGGCAATTAAAAGGATTGGCCGTTATCGCAATATGAAAATGCATTCAAATATATCAAATTATCTCGAAAGGGGAATTAAAATCGAAGAACATATAAAAAGAGTGTGTACAACTAAGTGGAATCTCTGAGGTACAGGTAGTTAGAACTAGAACTAGGCTAGGAATGATTTCTCAGTTAGATATACACATAAGTCTTGGTCCTGTCTAGGCGTATGGGGCACCACTCGCCAGCGTGCTTGTCTCCTGCTCCTCATCGCTGGCCTGCTGGTCGAGCTTCTCGAAACCGTTG
Source organism: Drosophila athabasca (assembly GCA_008121215.1). NCBI lineage: Eukaryota > Metazoa > Arthropoda > Insecta > Diptera > Drosophilidae > Drosophila > Drosophila athabasca. The sequence goes on from VMQQ01000015.1 coordinate 85,445, forward strand.
CGGTCCCTGTCCAGCAGTCCGCCCAGCTTGAAGCCTTCGGCCTTTTCCCAGGCATGTCGCCGACTCCGGGATCCAAAGGGGAGACAGCCTGTGAATGTTATAATCAATGATTTTGGATAAGTTTCTGGGCATAAAATGGTGGGATTCACTTAACAGATCAGATCATGCATGGGACACAGGACACGCTTTCACATGCTCTCTTACGAGTAGTTCTTTGAATTTTGCACTGAAACAAACCATAAACGAAACGAAAACAGAACACACTTAAATTTAGAAAATGTATTGTTGTATATTGTATAAAGGGGTTTTTTTGTTGTGTGTATATATTTTGTGTAAAAAAGAAAACACCAAATAAGGCAAGCGAGGATTAGCATCCAAAAGTCTTAAGCGGAAGGGAATGTGGCCGGAAATCAACTTAAAATTAAGCGTATTACAAATTATAATTATCAATTAATATAGTAGTTACACAAATATGCACATGGATAAATCACAAGCACAAATCGGTTACGAGTGGGACACAACTACATATTGAACATTGAGCGAGTGTGATTAGGACACGGATGGTTTACGATACTGAGATTGTTAGCACAGACTCTGGTTGGACGCAGTGAGCTTGCGGTAGACCAGATCGCACGGCGGGGCAGCGCTGCTGATGGCTTGATTACCTCGTTTTCGCCGCCTGGCCATGAGCAGGGCCAGCGCAAAGGTGGAGCCGGCAAATATCAGCATTAACGAGGCCACCAGTACGGCCTTGCCACTGGGATGGTGTCTCGTCGTCTGGCTTGTGTCCTCTTCTGTTGCGGGTGTCTCGGCGGGAACGCCACTACTGCTTTGGCCCTCTTTTGTGGCCGACAGTGACATGGGCTTGGCGAGGGATTTGTGCAAGAACTTGTGGATACGCATGGGATTCAATTCGGCCACATAGATCTCATTACCATCGGCTGTTACGGCCACATCATGCGGATTCTTGAATTCTAAATTGTTTGGCCCGAACTTGGAGACCAATTGCCTATTCCGCATGCTCATCACAAAACCGCGGACTTCGTTATAATGATCCGGATGCATGCCCAATTCAGCGGTGGGTCCATTGACAATGACCAGTTCACCACCTGGAAAGGAAAGAAGAGATTGTAAAAGGTTTTTCCTGGAGCCATTATCCAGACGAGGCGACGGTGACTCACCTGCTGCCGGGGTATACGCCATGCTGAACAGTCGATCGCCAATCAGCTGATTGTGGTACTGGGAATGGAAGCTGCCGTTGCTCGATTGGAAACACTGCACCCGTCCGTTCTCCCGGTCGGCGGCACACAGCAGCTCCAGCTCGGGGACTACAGTCAGGGCATGCGGAATCGCAAAGTAATTCTGGGGGGCGACATCATAGGAGACGCCGGCAAAGGAGTTCTGGCCCCATGACAGTATCATCTCGCCCGTCCTGGAGTACTTGAGGATACGGGCATTGCAGTAACCATCCGCTACAAAAAAGTCCCCGTTTTCCAGAATAGCCACAGACGTGGGTTTGCAGAACCTTTTGCCGGAGCCCGGCTTGAAGGCCTCACCAAGCGTTAGAAGTGGCTTGTTGCTAGCGCCGCGTGGTGCAAATTTGAACACCTGATGCATGGCCACATCCGTCAGCCAGACATTGTCCTCTTGATCCACGGTCAGGCCGTGAGGCATGTAAAAGCTGCACAAAACAGAAAATTTGTTGGGGATTTGTGGATGACAGTAATTCAGAGCTTACAAGTTTTTGCCCCAATCGTATTGGACGCGGCCGGTTGCAGGCTCCAGAGCCAGAACAGTGCTCTCTCGAATGGGCCCGCGGTACTTCTCCCGATACTGATTGCTATTGTCGAAGGTGTCCTGGCCCCAAATGCGGTCCACCCGATGAAAGATGACCACATTGCCGGCCTTGTCGAAGCTCACGGCTGTCACAGCGCCCAGCTTCACATTGTTCGCTGGCCAGGCATTCTGGTAGATATAGGCTGTCGAAGGATTAGCATAGGATGCGATACTCTTTCTGACTGTAGAATGCAGTGACGTGCCACTTACTGGTATTTAGTTTGGATAACTCAGTCTTAATATCGGGTATGGTCTGCTTGGAGCGTTGTGGCCAATTGATTTGCGTGGCGCCTGCTCCGGCTCCCTTCAGGATCTGCTGCAGTCTCTCATTGTTGTTGTTGCTGATGCTGGCGTTGTTGCTGATGTCAATGTTTTGCAGATAACGCGGCGAACTTTGACTCTGTGAAAGGGGTTTGAGATTAGGCCAGGTATGCAAACTATAAGTGGGGGATAACAAATGCCACGGGAGCACTTGAACAGCACCCACACACACAGATACACAAGCACACAGCCAGACAGCGGATACCCACACTCACACTCCCCACAATCCATTACAACCATATGTTACTATAGCTTAGCAGCTTTTCACAGATCTACTGAATACACAAAACAAAGCAAAGCAAAAACAAATTACCTCGGAAAGCGTATGTTGCAGGAAGGAGGCTACCAGCAGGATCATGACGCTCCAGCGCCTGTAACCGTTGGAGGAATGCATTGCGAATTAATCAACTAAGTGACTGGTGGGCCAGAGATCAGCTGTCGTCTGGTGGAAAGGCGGGTTCGCTCACAGAAAAAAATGCATATAATATAATTACAGCGCAGACATTATTTTTCTGTTGAATGAGATTCAGCTGTTCGGCACGCGTTAGGGTATTACTATTGCCTATGCTTTGGTCACACTCTCCTGTTTTCCCAGAGATTTGTTTATAAATAAACAAAATGTCAAACACAGAATTGGATAAAAGCATCGAGCTGATCACCAAGACGGAGGAGCTGGCCGACAAGATATTGGCCAACAAGCATGAGCTGACGGTTATGGACAAACGGCGCCAAGAGACACGGGAGGCACTGCGTCTCGTGGAGAAGTCCGAGGAAAAGAAGGCCTGGATCACTATTGGGAGCATGTTGGTTAAAATGCCAAAGGAAAAAGCAGTGGAGCTGCTCAAGAAGGGTATGTACAACAGCATTCCTTTTGTTCTGTATCTAATTCAATAATTCCGCAGACCAGCAGCAGATAGAAAAGGAGATAAATCTGATGTACTCCGAGCAAAAGGTTCTCGTAAACAAGCATCGCGACCTAGAGTTCAAGTCGCCATTTTCGGGGACTAATATCAAGGCACTGGACCGGCATGAATTTAACGCCCTGAAAGCGAATCTTCACTTGTAATTTTAATAAATAAATGAAGTACAGATTGAAATATTTTCCAATATGTTTAGCGATGAGAGATAGGATACAGAAGAATATAAGAGAATCAGCTTTCATGTGATCAGGCACACATCTAATGCTCAGGCTTCAAGTATAGAGCGGTTGCCTCTAGAGCGCTCTCTGTCTGTATCATTCTCAGGGTGGAATTTCCGAAAATTCCACTCCGAAAAAATCGAGCTAAAACATGCGAAATATGGATATGCGAGCGCATATGATAGGGACGTCCAACAATCCGGTAGACTCATTAATGTTCTGAAGACAGTTGATGTATACAGTATACTCTGGCAGTACGAAAAAGGAAAAAATATTTTATTTAGAGCCGATAAACCATTGGCATATCTAGTAAATGATGCTAAACTGATAAGATCATACGTAGTGGATTATATTATGAAAAACTCGCTACACACGTGGAAGGAAAATGCAAGGATTTGGGACCTAGTGTCAAACACTTCTTCTATATTGAGAACTCTTCAGTTTGGTCTACAATTTTATTCAAAACTCCACAATTCTAACCATGAACATTTTACGGGGTGCTTCGTGGAACAAAAATTTATCGAGATTCAAATATCACAAATATAAAATAAGTTATAGAAATGATAAGCGATATAAGAATCTAAGTAGAACTACCTCCTGGAGTTTATTTTTATTACTATAATTACACAATTAAAATTATTACACACATCGTTTTTTTAGGGGAGCGAATCGCAAAAATATTCAGCCCGTAGGTATAAGCTCTCGTGTGTATATGGAGAGAGGCAACAGAGGCAAAGGACAATACATATATTTAAATAATAATAGTACATATATGTAAATACATTTACATATATTTAAAAAGGAATATTGCCAACACTGAGGTACAAGTGTTGGCATACAATTTGGCTCTCCTCCATTCCAGGCACTTAAATTACTGCCAGTCCATTGGGCTAGTGGCGGTTTTCAAAATCGCAGATTCCAATAGCGAAGCGAAAGGGCTTATGATTGGTCAAGTGGCATGCTGGATGGCGTTGGTATTTAAGATCTTCAACAGACGTAGTTTTTGTTTTCAAGCAATGAAAATCGTCAAAATTCTTCTGAAAAAGATAATGTAACTGCTAAATTTTAAAAGATTCCGTAAGGACATTTTTGGGAAATTGTTGTAGTATTTGTAGTATTTTTTAGGGTCTTCGTAAATTATTGTAAAGTTTTGTAGGATTTTTTGGGGTATTTGTAAGAGATTGGATTATCGATGACTGCTGTCTGATACAACTGCCATCACTAAGTGTGACCACAAACGCAAGCTTTTAAACTTTACCAAAAATACCATCAAAGCTTGCTACAAGTCCGCTCCCGCATTTGTTGTTGACAGTTCCGTGTTCCGTCGTCTTGTTGTCTCTCTGGCTGTTATCGAAAAATTCCATTTAATTAAATTGATTAAGTTTGAAAGCGTATAAATATTCAATAAACAGTTGTAAGAAAGTGAACTTCCGTTAAGTGGGGAAAAAAGCCGAAAATTTGAACCAGAATTTTCATAACTTGCGAAAACGTGCGCTTACGTCGGTTTGCGTGTGAGAGAGTGTGTGTGGTGAATTCTCCCACATACCCCCCTTCAACCGCCCACTCCTCTCGGTTCGTTCAGCGCGCAAAACGTAAATTTCACTGCAAATAAATTGCTTTGCTCTTATCTCGAGGCGCGCGCGCTCGCATTATGAGTACGAGTATGAGTGTTGTGTGTGTGCGAGGGAATGTTGTTAATTAATTTACAAAAGTCGGTCCTGCAGCTCCCCTCAGTGCAATATCCCCCATATCTACTATATATGTGTTGTTGGTCCAATAACAGATAAAACGTTGGGAAACGAAGGGCGCCCCCAATCGAAAGTGTGACCATACAACAATAACAACATAACTACCGTTGCAGTTCGATTGCATGCGGGGCAGCCGCCCAACCACCCGACCTCACCTCCCCCAGCTTCTGGCTTAGAAAACGAAAGTAAAGTTATTTTTCATATACAAAGTAAACACTCTCTCTCAGTACGCCAAGAGAGAGGAAAACGGAAAGAGCAGGGAAACAAGAGAGCGCCAGAGAGGGAGGGACTTTAGCACTTGGCCTTGAACTTGTGCGGACGGTAAGTTGAATTCAGCTTTTTTTTTTGCCTCGTCTTCTTTGTCTTCTTTTTCGTTTGCATTTCTTGTAACTTGTGTGTGCGACAGGGGGTGGGGAGAGCTATACAGCGCGTTGCACGTTTGTAACAGTGTGCTTCTGCTTTCCAGTTCTCCACCACCGCCTGCCGCCTGCCGCCTGACTTTCTCCTATCCTCTTTTATTGTTCTTCTGCTTAAACTTGTCTTTTGAGCTTAATAGATTTGTTGTTGATTTATCCAAATGCAGCTTAGAATTAAGTGGATGTCGCTCTTGTTGTTTTTGTCCCCCCTCCATTCTCCGACCTCTTCTCTGATATTGCGCTCTCTCTCTCTCTGTTGATGAGTCTCAATGAGCGAAGAGGCGACGACAATTGATAGCTTACACTAAGTCCCCGGGCATTGCCTTCCATTCGTCTTTCTCTTCCTTGCACACTGAGAGAAACCAGAATTAGATAATGTGGGTAATGTGCTTTAATTAAAAAGCATTCATCTCAATGGGATAGAAAAAACCCCCACAAAATATCGTGCAATAAATCTGGGGATTTTTCAATATCACTAATGAATTTTAATTGAATTATTTCCATGCAAACGGTTCAGCGGAAAATTTCCATTATGCATGCGGAAAATCTTTTTCTTCTAATAATTACCTACTTTTACCCAATCAAGTTTTCAAATGCTAAAATACATGTGTAATCGTGTAATCATGCATGGAAATATTACCTAGAAGTTAAGGTCTGTTCTTATTTTTTTGGGGTATATGCACTATCTACCTTTAAAGTGAAGGATCGAAGATCAGTAAGGAAAGCAGTTTATAAATCCTTAGCGAATCATATACATTCCCTTGTGAGGCAGCTGTTCACGGTTGTTCATTTGGTTGCAGGGTAATTACAGGGTAACCAGGCTTCGCTTAGTCTCTTCCATCGTCTCTTTTTTTTTCGCCACAAAATAATTGTTCAATAAGCTTACAAGCGACAGCAGCAGCAACAACAAAAACAAACATAAATAAAACAAGTTTTCGCAGTACACGAAATATTCTGAATTGTTATTGCTGTTTCTTGTTTTATTATCTCATGTACAGACATAAGTTCTAATATAATTTGTAAAAATATGCGAATTAATGTTGAGAGGGAAACGAGTTTCTCACATTTCTTGTTCGATTTGTATTTCAAATTCCTTGCAATACGTACTTATGTATATTTTTTTTGGTTTGAAGATTGAAGATTAGGTAACCAACAAAAGGGAATGCAGAAAGTGGAAACTATAAACTGATTGTCATAAACGCTTTCAGCTGATCGTTATCTTTGTGGTTTCTGCTGTTATCCTATGGCATTTTCAGTACTTATTCTTTAGGAATTTCATTCGTTATTTTGGTAGGGTATGTAGAGCCTCGTCTTGATTTCATTTTGTCGTTTCCCCGTATAGCATGTTGTTGTTTATGCTTTTGCACGTTAAGGATCTGCTGTTGAGGAATTTTCATTTCTTTTTTTTGTTTTTCGTGTAGTAAAATATTGTCGGCCAGGCCTGATTAATTATGGCATGTCCACTGCTGCTGCCTGCCGTTGTCGTTCAAAATGCTGAACTAGGCGTCGTCTCTTGTCTTAAATATATACTATATAGTGTTTCTGTGTGTGCCTGTGTGTGTGTGTGTTGTAAGGGGGGCGGGGCCGCCTTGCAGTCCGGTTTGGGCCTGGCCTGGCCGTTGCAAGTGCAGCGCGCCGATCGGTGTGGCGCGTTGTTCCGCGTTGATTTTGATATTGCAATTTTTTGTTGTTAATATTTCAGGCACGTTGCAGGTTGTCTACAGTACTATACATTTTGTTGTTCTCTCTTAGTTTTGAATAAATTTCGTGAAGAAAAAACTTTTCCATGCTTTTCGGGCTTCTTTTTTTCATATTCTGTTTGTCTTTGGTCAATATTGTGTGTTGAAATTATTTAATAATATTAATTATATTTGCTTCTACCTCTGCCAATGAATGCCAGCTGATCTGGCAGCTGACATAGAGAGAGAGAGAGAGAGAGAGAGAGACACAGAGCGAGAGAGAGAGAGAATGAGGATGAGAATAGGAGAAACAAACAAACAAATTTGTTAGACTAACTGTCGGAACGGCATTTTTAGGCGGGCATTCAGAACAGAGGGGGGGGCGATAAGGATAGGGGTACGGGTTATGTCAATATCTGCGCCGCACTTTACACATGCGTCACACACACACAGGCACTCACACGGGCGGAGAGCAAGAAATTCAATAATAAAACGCAGAATATGATAATCAAGCTTTGAAAGAGGAAGAACAAAAAAAAATCCACCTCATCGGACTGTTTATCAAAGAGAGTAGAAGAGAGCGCGCGCGGGCCAGAGAGCGGGAGAGTACGTTTTTGTGACACACAGACACAAAAAACCGAATTGAGTTAGGAACAGGTCAACCCCCCTCCCCCCCCCCCCCCCCCCCCCCCCCCCCCCCCCCCCCCCCCCTCCCCCCCGCATAATCACTCACTCCTCCTCCCCACAGCCCTACCAACACACAGCTGGGACACTTGTTGATGAGAGAGAGAGAGAGAGATGGCGGGAGAGTGAGAGCGGCAAATAAACCAAAGAGAGCACGAAACTCACCACACTGGTGGGGGGGGCACAATTATGCGAGAGAGAGAGAGAGAGGAGTGAAGCTCCTTCGTTTGGCTCTTCCTTTGGCGTGCGCTCTCTTCCTTCGCCCACCACCGCCTCCTCCCCCTTTGCCCCATGCCGCTGTAAAACTTATCAAGGTCGTTGCTTGCCTTGGCGTTTTTGCTGCTTGCTTGCTGATTTTTTTCGCTGCTGTAAGCGGGTTTTTATGCCCCCCCCCAAGCACCGCTCTCTGCACCAGCAGCAGCAGCAGCAGGGCCGGCCGCCTGCCCATCATCATCATCATCCTCATCCTTTTGGGCTCCAAGTAGGGAAGAGAACAAAAATTCTTTTGCTTTTATGTTATTGGGTTTCTCCATGCTTTTTGCTGTTTCGCATGCCTGTCCGTCCCCCCGTCCGCCTTCTCCTCCTCCTCCTTCTAGTTCTTCTGCTCCTGGTGCTGCCTTGTTGTTGATTCTCCCTCCTGCTGTTGCCAGTTTAAGGGCAATAGGACTTTGAGCACATCTCCTTATGTACATATGTACATGCAAAATATTCCCTCAAGAACTCCTAGTATCTATGATAAGATTTGCCAAAACAATAGAAATATTTAGTTTAACGAAACAGCGTAAATGTGTATGTTGTTTATTCAAATTGAAAGTGTATCAATGGCTTCGGCTCCTCGTAAACTGTCTTCACTTCTTCAGTTTCAAGTCCTTCCCTCTCTTCGGAGGGTACCATTTTTTTTTTTTGTTTAGTTGTTGGTATTTAATTTACTTCGTTTACCTTGTCCCAAGCGTTTATATTGCGCGTGTCCCTGATCCTTGGACTCCCCCCGAGCCCCACCACGACTCCTGCTGGTATTTGCCCGATGTAAACAGCTTGAAATTCCACTGGAACTGAACAGAAAGGAACTTAACTTGACTAAATTGTTTGAAATTATGCTCGCTCTCTGAGCTCTCTGAGCTCCCGCTCTCGTAAAAAATGCCATGGGGATTTCCTGGGGAAAGGAATTCCTTGTAGATTGTTTTGCGCTTATAGTAACAGGAAATTATGTGGTAGGGTGGGGTTAGTTTTATCTGAGTTTTTTCTTAGCTTTAGATCTTCATTTAGATCTTAAACGATTCCCTCCCATTTGGGTATCTTATCTCCCATCCTCATCCTGTACGCGTACAATTACGATATAGCTTCTGTCTTGCGGATCCTCCAACAAGTTCCACGAACCAAGTTCCTGGCATACCAGAGAGTACCTGCAATACCTGTTCTACAGCCGCATAACTAGTGCACCAGTGGCAGTGACAGCAGCAGTATACAGTGGCATCCTCTGATAACTAGATTCCAAAAGATTATTTGGTCCACAGTGTCGTATACGTCATATATTGAGAGCTGCCTATACCTCCCGCTCTCCATCTGTACCGCTCTTTTTATGCCACACTCCACTTAATGCACTCCAATCTCCCCTGCTGCCTGGCCTGCCTTTTGCCTATTTTTAGCCATTTCTAATGAGCGGTGTCTATTTTTGGATCACTATTTTTGCAGCTCGCGTTGGTGTTGGGGCTTTCGCCTCGTTTTGATTTCGTTTTTCATCGCCGCAGAGGACAGGCTCCGTCCACGGTGGAGAGTGGGACCTGTCCAAAGCGGTGGCCACTCGATTGCCGATCTCTGCGTCAATGTTGGGGCTTGCCTCCCTCCCCTCCCCCCCCCCCCCCTGTATGGCTTCAGCTTATTCTTTTTTGTTTTCTTCTTTGTTTGTCTTCTTTTTGCAAGATCATTATCATCGTTGGGCATTGCAGTTTCGTTTTGAGGAGGGGGAGGTGGCAGGAGGAGGAGGTAGAAAGAGGGATTGTGGCGGGGGGAAGGGGGCTGGAACTGTGGAACTGTTTTTGGCCATCGCCTGGTAATTGTCTTTTGATGGCATTGATCACCCGAGACAGACAGGGACAGAGTTGAACGGGTTTTTATTAAGCGACTGTCAGACTTGAGGCTTGTTTAGGATAGAGTATGGATAGAAGATAGTTTGGGATATACATAGGATACGGTGAGGTAATAATCATAATATAATGGGTTGCCCTAGTGAGGGTGATAGCCCCTTACACACACACACACACATATTTTTCTACAAATTTATAGTATAGATTTATAATATTTTGTAAACTCAACCCTCCGCTCACTTGTGCTCCATGTTAGAGCATTTGCTATTCCACAATTAATTCCAAAATTTCCTCTACTTCATTTGTTCCACTTGTGGCAGGCACTGCTGTTGAGTGCCAAAAATCGCCAACATCATAATGTTTGATGACTGTGAAAGTTTCCAAATGTCCAAAATGCTTCATTAAGCCGCTTAAATGACCAATGGCTCTGTGTGTGTGTGTGTGCGTGCGTGTGTGTATTGGGAGTACAGGCTGTAGCCTGTGTGTGTTAACCCTCTTTTTGGCCAAATCACTAGAATTTGAGCAACGGGAAATGGTTGAAACGTAGACAGAAAGGCAGACATTAGCCATTAACCAGAGGTTATTTAATGATTGCAGGATTAACCGCACATTTTACACCGAAAATTAACAGAAAATAGTTTCTGTATTTGTATTTGTATAGGTATTCGACCAGCGAAAAATAACTGGTGTTCAACCTTCGTGCCTTAAAATAGATGGAATAAATATAGCGGAACAATTAGGGACACAAATAAAATATGGCGATGGACTGGCACGGAATCAAAGATTATCTTAATGATAGGTCATCCATAAATGCTTGAGAGCCCTGGCATATGGAGACATGTGAATGAATGTGTGGCAGGATACAAAGAGAGGCAGGAAGAAAGAGAGAGAGAGAGTGTTCAAGGGTTGGAGCTACCACTTTTAATGACATGTGGCAATGACCCTTGGTCCTGGAGCCGTTTAATTGTCGTGGGAATTGACCTTCTTTTTGTCGTTATGGAATTTTTGAATATGAAATGTTTTTATGTTCGTTTTAGTTGTTTTATTTTGACTTCCAATATATGTAGTTTCCAAATTTGTTTGGAATGATGATGAGGCCCATTTCTTGTCATTTCCTTTTCTTCGACTTTTTTCCCTTGGCATTGAGCAAAAACATCTGTGAAGTTATGTGAACAAAGCCCAACCAACTTTGAATCACGACAAGTATTTAGTTTTGGGTAAAATGCAAATGAGCAATAGAATAATTGGCTGCGTAGAAAGCGAAAACATTCTGTTTTGTGGCGAGAGTTGCCTTTTAAGGAACCGACCGATTGGATCGATCTGATCGATTGGAGGAGCCACTCGATCAACATCACAGAAAAGCACAACTCATCTTTGTACTTGGAAAAGTGTGTGTTTTTTTTTTTGGTAAGTTTCTAGTACGCTTTGTACACGATTCTCTTCTTTTTCTTTGTGTCCAAAAAAATTAAATAAATAAATATTTATCTTGGTTCTCCTCTATAATGATGGATTTTGCTTCTTTTTTTCTTTGCTTTGTTATGAATTTATAATCAAATATTAATAAAAAATATAAATAAATAAATAACAATGAAGCTGTGCGGAGTATTACCTTGAGATCATTAGCGATTCGTTGAGGTTGTTTGCCAAAGAGAGAGAGAGAGAAGGGGGGCATGCCCCACGTCATCGTCTGGTTGGCAAACGACCAAAACTCTTGACGAAACCCAGAGACCCGAGCGACTTGATTTAATTGCTTTCATTGGTTTAACCATTATAAATGAATGCGAGGAATGCTCTCCATCTCTGGTCTGGCTCTTTTTTGCGCTAATTGTTGCCTAACGGGCATCTGTCTGTCTCTCTGTCGGTCCGTCTCACTTGTCTACCAGATAATGATAAAGATAACACACTTCCGATAAAGATAACTCTATTTTTAGTTAATTTCACTCTGCTGTGGGTATTTTTGGTCCTCTGCGTCTGCACGCGTTTTATTTTCTATATCTACATATATCTATATTACTGTACAGTCGTATTGTTTATTTCTCATGCAGAGACTTCTCTTCACTGTCTTGACGTCATTGGTGGAATTCGTACATCTCAGCCAAGTTTTTGACTTCTCCACTCAGAAACAGGCGCGTTGAGATGAGTGCGAGGCTCCAATGAACAAAGCAAACACTTCTATTTGAAGAGTTGCAGCATAAGGTCTAGGGAATGGGGTTGCGGATACCCTGTAAACGAAATATGACACTGTTTAAGGCTAGGGATATCTTTGTGAATCTATTTAAGATTAAAGGATTAGTTAGGGCTTGTAGTGGAATAGGAACTATCCTCAGTGTAATATCTCCGAAAGAGTCTGTTGTACAACCTGTTATAAAGGATCGATAAAGATACAGAGACACATAGCATTACATCTTTTCTTTCTCTCTTCGTTTCATTCGTAATGTGGCCATTCGCTTATTGGAAATTTATGCAGGAAATTTGTATGGCGGAGCAGCGGTAATGCAACAAACGGACTTCACCTAGAGATTACCTGTAACCATTACATTTCTATGCTACAGGGTATCTGTTACGTGTGTACATCGTTGGATGAATTTCTTTCTACAAACAGCATCCCAATTCCAATTCCAATCAGAAGGCATTATTTAAAGACAAGAAGATTGGAGGGGAAACAAATAAATTCTTTGCTTTGACAGCGCTTTCAGGCTCTGACAATTTCTGCTCATGATTAAGGTGTCAATTGTGTGTTCAAGAGAGAGAGAGAGAGAGCTATACAGAGCGTGGCGGAAGAGAGAGAGATAAGAAGAAAAAGAAGAGAAGAGCGGTAAACACAGTTAAGCTGACATCAAAATCACATAAGAAATGAGTTTTTAAACAACAGGCAGCAGACAGCAGTAGCGCACGGGCAAGCAGTACAAAAAATGGCAATAAAATGAAATAAAACAAAAACAAAAAGCATAAAAAATTGTTACGCACAAGTCCTCACCACACACCCCCTCATCCGCTCACCCAACGAAAAAAAAAAGTGTGAAAAGATAGAGAGCGGAGCGATGGGTAGAGCGGGATGCGGGGCAGAGGAATGATAAAGCAGCTAAGCAAATAAATCAATAATGAAAATATTAGAGGCGACAGGTTCACAAAAAACAAAAAGATGTATGTTTCATATGATTTGTGGCGCAGCTACACACATCTCTCTCTCTCTCTCTCTCTCTCTCTAACTCTCTGTCACTCTCTGTTTAAGAAACTAAACAAGAACGAACAAGAGCGGACACGAGCGAGCAAACGAACGGTTAACCGGTTCTCAAGAGATTTCACGCGTGAATCGTTAAACGTCAATTAATGTTAAATGCGTTGTGTTGTCCGCAAAAAGATCTCCCAAATGTTTTCCGGCCTCATTCCTCCCCTCCCCTTCCCCACCCACCGTCATGAGCTTCGAGTGCGCGGCGGCGTCGGCACACGTGAAAAAGAAGGGTACCGTCCCGACCGCCCCCTTAGAAAAATCTGCGCATGCTCACCCGCGCTCTCCTCTCGTCCCCTCACCGATCATCGCTGTTAACAAATTAACTGTTAACAAATCGTGCACACGCTGATGTCATATGGTGGACGCTCTCTCTCTCTCTCTCCCTCTCTGCGTGTGCTTTGGCTGCTGCTGCTGCTCTCCTCTCTCGGCTCTTATCGCTTGTTGTTGGTGTCGGAATGTGATGTCATTGTGCAGCGCTGTTGTTGCTTTTGTTGGATGCTCTCTCATTGGATCCTCTCTCTCATGTTCACTCTGGCTCTCTCTGTTTCTCTCTAGCTTTATTCTAATTGGATTCTTTGCGGTTCAAAGCTGGATACAATTCGTTTGTTCTGCTTTGACCGCACAGTGGAGCCTCAATAAAAAGCACACATGCCAGCACTTTGAGCATGGAATGCCATTTAACGAACGACTACTGTGTCGGACTGTGTATAACTTAATCTCTTTCAATAAACACTAATTTACAGCATTCAGAATTTACACGTGACTTTAGTTGAATGCACCAGCCATCTCTTTCGCACAGCTATACATACATACATGTGTGTATTGATTTATGTTCATACATACATTTTGTAGTTTTTTGTAGTTCTGCTCTTTGTTTGCCTTCTGTTATTGACTTTCCATATTACGCATACGACGCGTCTGATGACAAAACAACAATCGTGAAGTGTCGTAATGCAAATATGTAATCCTTGTAGGAATAATTGATAAACTCGTAGATTGAGTAAGAGGTTTACAGCACCACTTGGTTTGAATTAGAGCGGGTTTTCATGTTGCATGACCCACACAACAATAGTTTGATGGGTTCTGTTCCCAATACAATATCTTGCTGCTTGTCTTCCGTTTTACCTATGTATCTTGTTGTCTAGTTGTTCTTACATAATTTACCCCTTTCTCTAAACCCCCCTCCCCCCTTCTGCGTTGTGTAAATGCATAAACGAATTAAACAAACAAAAACAGCGGCGTTCAAACAGAAAAGCGGTCACAACAATTGTGTCACCGAATTAGTTGAGTTTTCCCTTTTGGTCTTTCAACCACACAGTTTTCCCAGTGCCCCATAATTGGTTGTAAGTTTTCTTCCTTTCTTAGTTCCTCCTTCCTCTGTGATGGAAATTAAACAATTTGTGATGTGATGTAAAGTGTTTGCTGAACTTGTAATTCCTTTGCCTTTGGCATCTCTCATTATTCGCATGCAAGAGGTGGTAAATGGTAAATGTTGAATGTTGAATGTTTTTGCACTCTTTCTCCACTTTTCCCATTTTGCCTGCTCTTTTCGATTCAAGGACAACCGGCGGGTGGCAGACATTGCATTGCATTGAACTTGAACGGGGGTTGAAAGTCGCTTCGCTCACTGGTTGACCATTTGGGGGGCGTGTTCTTTATCCATGACATTGGATATGCGTGCACTCTCACGCTTTAGCTCACGCTCACGCTCATTCTCATTCTCATTAACACTCTCACTCACGGTGCAGTGCTTTCACTCAAACTGAGCCTCGAGACGCCTTTGGGGTATGCAATGGGATTTGCATTTCACTCACACAATCTCCCCCTACAAACTCCCCACACCCCCCACAATCTCTCACCCTCCTGCAATGCATTGCAGTGGCGGTGTGCTTCGTGTTTGTGTGCGTTTGTGCATAAATTAATTCAATATTCAAATATTGCACTTGTTTTGTTTTTTTCTTTTTTAGCTCCAGCCAAATGGCGGCTGACGTCACGAGGATGTATCAGAGGAGCAAGTGTTTGCAGTAGGAGGTGTGTTTGTGTATGGGTGTGTTTGTGTGTGTGGAGGCCACTTTCAACTTTAAACTTTTTCTGCTATATTTAGCATACTGCTAAAAAAAGAAACCAAACAAATGGAAAGAGTGAGATTTTATAAAAAGTCGATTTTGTGTACAAAAAACGTGCTGCATACTTTGTGGCGCCCGCATTGGAGTGAGTGGGGGAGGGAGAGGGCGAAAAAAAAGAGACACCGCACAGGGCCATTTCCTATGACATTTCCACTGAAACCACAAGTGAAATTCGAAAAAAAAAACGCAGCTTGGAAACTCATTACGAATGCAGGAGGCATTTTGACTGCATTTGAGCAGCCTTTCCTCTCTCCACACCGAACGAACTCCCCCCCCTCAAATGGTAAAGAAGTTTCTCTCTCTTTCTATTGCTTGGTTTTTTTATGGCAGCCTTGAAAAAGGGCAAAACAAACCTTCACTTTTGCGAGTAAGGCTTGGAATTTATGGGAGAATTATAGATTTTGTAGTGCTTAAAAAAGATACAACGATACGTCATGTAATGTGGCTATATTTTATGTTTTGAATACATACAGAATTTTTACAGAATTCATTTCGAAAATTAATTTTTTAAGGGGAAAAAAGTGTGTGTATAAACACCATTTCATGAATTCGTTAACACAAGAAAGTTGACTATGATTTCGGCCTCATTACGTGATATGGTGAGACAAATTAGGTGGCAACGCCGAGTGAAATAAGTAAATAAATTGGGCAAAGAGACGACGGAAGAAGATGAATCAAAAATATCCCTTTGGACTGATGCGGAGGTGACTGAGCCTCTCGCGCTGATGAAGGAGGAGAATGTAGATGGATTTAACTTCAAAATTATTTCCAATTTACACGTCTGGCAACTCCTCTGATTCGTCTCCGTCGGATAAACAGGGGCTATTTCATAGTATAAACATAGTAAATGTCTCTTATGGGGAATATCTATAATTTACACTGAGAATTGTAGAATGCTATGAATACCTCATAAAATGTGAGATGATAACAGTTATTATAACAGAATATTACGTTGGGTATCGCAGATTAAGCCAAACTCGACTTGTAGTTCGTTCCATTCCATTCCATTCCTGCCATTCTTTCCGCTTGTATTTGCTGCCAAGAAAAGTGAATGATTCGTGCAGAGTCGTTTTTCGGTATTTACTGTTTTCCCTTCTTTTCTAATGGCCTCTCATGACTCTTCGCGTTGCAGAAGAAATTGTGGTAATTGCTGTTATGCTGCATGCAGCATGGCCATACAGAACCTATGTATTTTGGATCTTTGGATTGGGCAGCCATGAAGGGATTGGGTAATACTGCATGTATGCAAAAGGCATAAAATTCATGGCCCTCATTTCGTGTCCATCGCTCCTTCAGCCAATAGGGTACAAAAGTATAGGCCTGAACGACAGGGGAGGAGCGCCACTGCTCCACAGCCGCAACACCGATTAATGTACCTGCGAAGTTTTGCATCTTGTGCAGCCATAAATGCAGGCTGCAGTCTGCAGTCTCAGCCAATCGGGAGATGCATCTACCATCGGCGTACAGCAGAAAAGGATAGGCTTGTGGTTGGCCAAAAAGAAGGGCCGACAGGAGAGCAGTTGTGACTGAAAATCAGTTTCAAATTGGAGCTCGAAGTGACAAGATGTGCAACTGGCCAACAAGACCAATACCAATAGTCAATTTCAATCAATCTCCCAATCCAAAAATATGATTGCAACAAAGGGGACACACAGCGTGCACCTTTCAATAAATATTCTGGGCTTAAGTCAAAAGAAGACTCCGCACCTTTTGCGCTGGACGATCGAAGAGGTGTTGAAAACTGCGCAGGCTTCAGCAGCCTCTCTCCTTGTCTAATACTCCTAGTGTTAACCAAAATGATCTCATTACTCGTTTTTCGACGCATTTTTACTTCGGCGAAATGAAAATGTGTGGAAAAATGGGTGCTGGGAAAATGCTGGTTGGAACCAGGAACAATATAGACAGGCGGACAGGTTACTGAAACTTACGTACTTTTCTACACGTCTTTAATCTTTCAACGCAAACGGTGGGGACTACTCGTTTAACTTTGACCTTGAATATTAATCAAAAGGCGCAGTCTGTCTCCCTCCCTTTTGTTATTCAGGCATATTTTTGGTTTATGTCTTTGATTGGACTTGAGTATGGGTTGGGTATTGGCCAGTGGGGCACGTCTTGTTGTTACCTTGAATCCAATTTGAAACTCAATTTAGGGGCGGAGAAGTGGAGGAACTCCTCCCCTATGCTGAAGGAGAGGTACACCAAAGTGCGTTGCATCGTTGGACCTCTACAACACCACAACACCACAACACCACAGCGGGACGATCCAATATCACAGACAAAATGGAAACTCCATCAATCGACTGTCTGGACACAAGATGCGCCAACCGATCAGCCAAACTAATACTAAACTAAACTATACTCAGATAATCATAATCAATATGTATATCATTACTCGCTATAATAAATATAAATGTAATCCTTCAAATAGTATGTCCTGTTTCTGACTAGTCTTTATATTTGGTGGGGTTAGCAATTAATATGTAAACCGCAACCGCCACTGCAACTGCAACTGCAAGTGGCAACTGCAAGTGGCAACCGCGAAATGGGAAATGCAAAGCACAAAGAAAACCAAAGTCAAAGTCAGTGTTTTGCCAATTAACAGGGCCAACAAGCCAAAGGCGAGGCGAGGCCTTTACCACATTTTCTCATATCCGTGCCGTGCCCCATTCCCATGCCCCCCCCGTTGCCGCAACTCCACTCGAGTAATGCACATTTGCAAATCGCATTTCAAGGACATTTTGGTATGCGTCAAATGGTGTCGCCACCGTCGAGCCTTCCCCTCAATCTTTGGCTGGCCAAAATGAAAGTGACGTTTGGCTTCCAGTCACGCCTCGGATGGGATCTGCGGACTGTGGTCTAGTCTGCGATGTGGCTCTATCTCTTTGGGCCGGAACATTGCGAGGGCTTTGCAATAACTGCATTAGCATACAAAGCTATTGGCAGTAGCAGTTGCAGTGGCAGTTGCTGTTGCAGGTTCGCATCGTCGTCGTCGTCTGACTGTCGCAGCGGAAATGCCATTGCTCGTTCTCTGTCTCTGTTTCTGTCTCCCTCTCCTCCTTCTATAGCACTCGCTCTCTCTCTCCCTCCCCCTTTCGTCTCTCTCTCTCTATTTCTGTGGATTGATTGACGCCGCACGCAGTTTGAATATTTGATGCCCTGGAAACGGCAAATAAATTGGTTTTATCTAACCAAAACACACACCACACAAATATTTATACTATTATTCCATCTTCATGTCTGTCTCATTCCCTGCCTTTTGATACTCTCTCTATCAAACTCTCGTAAAAAAGGGGGTATAATGCTTGGATCAGACTGTACGAATTCATTTTATATTCTCAAACTAGAATATTGATATTGATTTCCCATTCCATATATGTACATCTGAATCCCTTATATATTTAGGATTTTTCTGAAAATTTGAAACTTTTTATGAGCTGTTTTCAGTGATGGAACTTGTTCAGCATTTCATCGAAATATATCGATTGAACTCCATTCGCCTATGGGAATATATGCTGTGAAACACTGATAGCTTTTGCAACCATTAGGATTCATCTAAATCCTTAATATATTTAGGATTTTCCTGAAAATTTGAAACTTTTATGAGCTGTTTTTAGAGGTGGAACTTAATTATTTCATCGAAATTATTCAATTATCCTGAATTTCGCCTTTCGCCTATGGGAATATATGCTGTGAAACACTGATAGCTTTTGCAACCATTAGGATCGTATCCCTATATCTTTTACCTCTACAAAAACTTACCCAACGATTGTTCCCGAAAGGGTATTCAAATGTCGAGAGACTTGTATTCCTGTTCCTTTTATCTCATGTTATAGCCATAAAAATAAATTACAAAAAATTCATTGGTTTTATTGTGTGCGATTTTCACGCTTCGATTTTCAATCTTCATAAATGGGCAAAAAAATGAAAGCAAAAAAAAAAATAACAGACTGGAAAATGCAGTGAAAATACAGGGAAAAGGAAGGCAAACAAACAAAAATTCGATGAGTGCCAAGCACCTGATGGCACCTCCTACACACACAGCATAGGTTCCAGAATCGGGTTACCAATTCAGATATATGTATAGCATATATGTACATATGTATGTATTATCTATATAAACGTTTTTCTTGTATGTAAGTTATTGGTTTTTAATGCGACTCTCGTGCGCCGCATAGGGGGGATGGTGAGTGCATTAGGGGGATGGTGGGTTTCTGATAGGCGGCGGCTCATCAATAACAATGATGTGGAGAGCGGCTGTGTGTGTGTGTGTCTGTCGATTATGCAAATATGCAAATTATACGTGAATAACATGAAATATTGATTGTATTATTTATTTCATAATTTCAAATAAAATCCAAAAAAAAACAGAATAAATATTAAATTAATTTTGCATTGGATAACAGAATATTCCTACATGAGCAATACGATGGTAGTCCTTTGCAGGGAAGTCCTCTCTCTGGAAACCAACAACTAATAATCGACATCGAAACTTATCGATAGCCATATGATTGGATAAGCAGCTACTAAATACTGCCACTATTATCCTTCGTCCTTTTGAACTATCCTTTAGCCCTGAACATTCATCCACCGCTTATTAATTTCATTTAAATTCATAATTATTCAAAGATTCGTCGCAAACCAATTGGAAAATAATTGTGGTGTGGTGTGCTGTTGCGTCTCTCCTGCTAATTCATCAATTTGATAAGGACACTTGACGGGGAGTCGAGGAGCATGTGCGTCCACTGATGGGCGGATGTTGGATGTTGGGGTGGGGTGGCGCTGGCGCTGGCGCTGTCGCTGGTAAGGGACCTTTTAGGTCATGTCTGATATTGTTAATGCTCTCGCAACAATGCCTTCCAGTTCAATAGGGCGCACCGAGAGCCATTCTGTTCGTATTTAATCATTTAACGCCTCATTAATTCATCATTTTCAATCAAATTTTACGCTTATACGAGCTCCTTACACATTCTACAACCACAGCCGCAGCCGCAGCCTCCCCCACACCACCCCTCCCGACCAGGCCAGGCAGGTGTTTCTCTATCTCTGTGTGTGGGTGTGGAAGTAGTGGTGGGGTAGCTGACTAGGAACTCGCTTCATTGGCCACAGTAATGGCACCCGCTTCCTGGCAACCGATTTTCCTGGTCAGAGAGGAGACTGTTCCCAGAACGAAAGAGTGTTCCCTGTTCCCAAAGATGGGAAACTGTTCCCTGAGTAGAGTGTATCCAGAAGAAGAGTGTTTCCAAGGCAAATAGTGTGCTACCAAGGTAAAGAATACTCTCTACTAGTGTTATCCATCTTGTAATCCCCTGAAATCTGTCAATCAAAAAGTGTAGCCTACTCGAAGGCGCGTACACAATGGGTGGTGGTGACACGTGACACAAATATTATAAATACAATATGGTTTATGTAAGAAAAAAGGCGGGGGTTTTTGCTTTTGGCAGACACTTAAATTGCGTAAAATTCGAAGAAAAATTAGGCGAATGTACGCAAATCGCAAGGATGGATGGACATGTGTGACATTTTCTGCTCCAAATGGGAAAAGCATCTGCAGTTGTGCCAATCGAAAGGATTTCCACAATATCGAACAATTTTTGGACATTCTTTTGGCGAGCGGATGTTGGCGGATCCGTTGGCTGGCGTTGCACTGCGTTTTCACTGCGGGGGAGAGAGAGAGAGAGAGAGAATGAACTGTTGTTTAAAAATAACTCCTTGTTTTGTATGGAATTTCCATGCCATGGAAATCCACATGCACATCGGGGAAATGTAAAAATATTGATGTTTTCAGTTTCAGTGCTAATTTTAACTGAAATTCCCCTGTCCCTGTCCACGTCTGGCCTCTGGTCTGAGGCGAGAGAAATTAGCAAGAATAGTAAGGGATCATAATTATAAATGTATGTATATTTTGTATGTTTGTATGTATGTGTAGGGGTGTGGCATGGGTCGAGTGGGTTGTGTGTGGCCCTTGGCCCCGTGGTTATAAAAATAAGTGAACATTTATTTAAAAATCATCGCACTTATAGTACATTTCCAATGCAGCACAGCAACAGCCACGGCAACGGCAGCAGCGACTGCCCCCAAAAACAGATGCTCAGAAGTTTCCTTTCTTTTAGTCGAAGGAGATCGCCAGTGAAAGCAACAACGCAAAGAAACAGCACAAAAGATGCAGAGCAAAAGGCAAAAGCAAAAGCAGAATCCGAATCGGAGAAAAGGCGACCGAAAATACTTGTACAATAACAAAAGCGAAAACCACAAACCCAAAAATAATACAATTTTAAAATATATTTCTCAGTGTGCGGGATCTGTTTCTGTATCTCTGTTTATTTTACCCATCCCTGCGTGTGTGTGTGTGTTTCGATTTATTTTCGAGCGATCGGTCAGAATTAAGAATTAAGAGGTTTATTAGCGGATCGCATCGCTTCGCATCAGTCGTCGGGGCGGGCAATCACATGCGACGCATCGCATTGCCGTCGTCGAGGAGTCGCCGTGCCCATCTCTAATTCGGCCTATCGTTGCCTATCGATCAATGATAACTACCGAAGTTTGTGTGTGCGAGTGAGATTGTGATTCAAATTGAAAATTAACAAAATGTAAACGAATTTATCGATTGATAAACAATCACGAACTGCCAATCGATAAGTGGAAAGCATTTGAAAGGAAAACCGATTAATAGAAAGAATTTTGATTCTGTGTGGATCTTTTGAGTTCTGTAACTTATTATCATATGAGGAGAAACCAATATAATATTCAAAATTTGTTTAATTTGTGTTCCTTCCGTCAGGATTTTACCATTTAAACGCCACTCCGTATGCTCCGTATACTCGTTACGCTCTTGTTGGATACGTAATGGTCCGCTTAATATGATTGCCTTATAATCTGATTAGCTTCCCTCAGCTTTGGTTTTGCCTCAGCTTCTTCTTTTGGCCAACTTCTGTGGGGTCTGGGCCTCGCAAAGTGGAAAAAGCCGCAATAAATCCTTTGTGCACACACACACACACAGCGCAGAGCGCACAGCACACAGATACACGCCACTCACTCGATTCTATGAAAATGGCATTAAAGCGCTTTCGGAGGAGCACTTTCGGGGGAGACGCTTAACTCTCGAATGCTCATCAAAAAGAGATTCAAAGAGTGGGCGATTGAGTGGCGGGAAATCCCCCAGGAGAGGGATTTCTGTGGCCTTTCCTTTCAGGAAAAAGGAAAATCGAACAAACAAACGAAACAGAAAAGATAACAGAAACCGAAACAGATCTCAGAACAGATCTGAACAGATTCGAGCGAAACGGAACGGAACAGCACAGCAGAGGCATAAGAAACAAAAAGCGTTTTTTATAGAACATTTATTTATAATTATACATTCTCCTCATCGTTGTTTTTGTATATGCGATTTTGTTCATCTGCCTCTTCTTCTGCCAGTAAAAGTGAAGTGTAGGCAAGGCTATAGACACACACACACACACACAGAGCACACGTTTCTGGTACACACAATATTTTCATTCTCATTCAATCCTCAATTCAATTCCATTCAATCACCACGCTTCTGCCACCCAAACGGTGGCTTTCGGTAATCGGGATCGGGATCGATCCATCAAAAAGTGAACAAAAAGTGCAAGTGCAAGTGCAAAAAATATCCCTAAAATCCCAAAAAATCTTTAAAGTTTTCCTTTTGTGCAGAAAAGTTCAGTTTTCTTTATCGAAACTCATTAAAATTTCCCAAAATAAAGTAAAGTGAAAAATCATCTGTTTTTATGTGAGATATTAATCAAAATAAAGACACAACAAAAATGTTGCCAGCAACAAAAACAACAGCTAGTGTTAGCAACATGCTGCTAAGGAAAATGTGCAACAGATGGCTCGCTCGCGATCAGCAGCTTGCCAATACAGCCAACAGAGGGAGCCACAAGAAGAATGTAAGACAACAACAAAATCCACAAAAGGAAAACGATTTTCCCGCCTTGGGCGACCAACATGCTGTCTAAGCGGCTTGGCATTGGAAAAGCTTATCACTTATCAGCTTATCACCATATCAGCCTCGGGGCCTGGGCCTAGATTTTTGTGCTAAGACAAACAGGGAAAGCATTTGCCCTGGAAGTGGGCTTAAGTTAAGCACCAGAGAAAGTGCTCTAGTGTATGGGTGAGGATACATACATATGTACAGTGGGTGGCAAAAGTGAGTACATACTCATAAACAAAGTTATTCTGCCTCATTTTCAACATCATATTTCTAGCGTCCATCTTGGGGTGGTCTTGGGCACCTTTGACCTCTTATCACCAACGATTAATTAATGCCAAGCTTTTCAGGAATGGTACTTGTCGTCAGTGATTATGAGTATGTACGCTCACTTTTGCTCCCCATTGTAGGAATGGACGAGAGTGCAGGGTATGTCAAAGCACTCGAACAATTTCCATTTCCGTTGGGAAATTTAATATGCTGTCTGGCTCCGGCTCTGGCTCCCACCTCCCACCTCCTCTTCCCGAAAGGCACTCCACTCCACTCCGTTCTATGATCTAAAAATATTTCCCGTGTCCCCCTTTTCTTCCTTTTGCTTTTTTTTGTGCAACAACTTTAATGCATTAACGTTTCATTTTTGCTTTTTTTTCGCATATTCTCTGCCTCCGATTGGGGTATGCTTCAAATCAGTAAAGAACACGTTCTCAAGCATAACAAAGGGGCTAGAATCGGAGAGCAAACTCTATGCATTTTCCTTTGGGTCTGTAATTACAGTTTTCCAAACTTTTAGCTATAAAACGTTAAAGATTTGTGGAAAATTTCAAAAATTTTTCGAGGCACTAGAGTATCCAAAGATGCGGTTTTCCCCTAATCGAAAACTTTTCCCATTTGTTTTGTTTTTCAATTGCAACAAAATGTTGTTTATTTACGCCAAAATTTGTAGATGTTGGCCAAAAGCCAACAATAGCCAAAAAGCCAAAAAAAAAAAAATGTTGAAAACTGCATGAAAAATTAAGAAAATTTTTCAGAAACAAAATAACAATAATAATAACAGGATTACGAACCACAAAATACCGTTAATTTTGAGAATTATTTACAGGAATAATTAAGAAGGAAATTTTTACAAAAAAAAAAGGCAAAATAAATAATAAATACATCAGGCACATGAGGCACATGACGCACAAGACGCGTGGGCGTTTAGATATAGGAAATGTTTGAGCTATAGAGACAAAGATATATGTCATCGATAGAGAGAGAGAGAAAATCATCAGGGATAGAGGTAAGACCCGAAAGAGTGAGAGAAAGCAAAGAGGGGGCGATGGAAATTTATGGGAGACAACTGCAAGGCGCTTTTCATTTGGGGCTTCAGCATTAAAGAATGGGCTATGCCCTACAGGCGAGAGAGAGAGAGAGAGAGAGAGAGAGTAGAGTTACACATTACTTTGGAAAAAGTTTTCAGTGGTTTCCTCTCAGGCTCAGCCCTAAGCAAAATACCTCTGAAAATGTCTGAGAAATCTTTGCAAAAATCACCGCATTTTTGTAGAGTCTCGTGTTGTTTTGTTAGGATTTTTGGTGGAGTAGTAAGAGATGCGGTAGCTTGTCTAGGGGGCACGCTCTTGGGGCACACACACGCGCTCTCCCCTCTGTATACACATGAGGCAGAAGTTAGTCCACCAGCCAGCCAGTCATTCCATTGCCTTGGCAACAACACAACAAAAGGCAGCACCACAGGCAACACACAGACAAGACACACACACACACAAACACACGCAGATAGACACGGAGAGCAGGAGGATGGTTTGGATGTGGCTGCCTCTGATGCTGCTGCTGCTTGTTGTTTGTTGAAGCATTTCATTAGCCACCCACGCATTCCTACGCCCCAAAAACACACAGAGAATGAGAGAGGGAGAGAGATACACACACTCACACACACAGACATACATTCATTATGTGTATGTGTGGGCGTTTTTTTGTTGTTTTTCAAGAAGCACAGCACGCGCACGTATTCCCCCCAAAGCGTCAGCATATGCAGAATCCTGTCAGTGACGGTCGTCGTCTTTCCAACCCCAACCCCAAGCCCAACCCCAACTTTTCTGATTACTTGTTGCATGCATCTGTTGGCGAAAGCATCATAACAGCGGGGCATGCGACATATGCCACAGATACAGATACAGATACACAAATATACACATACGCAAATGATTGTGCAATGATTGATATCCACATATCCACTCATCCATTGCATTTATTTTCAGTTATACAATCGTGCAACAGGCACGGGACCCAGGCACACACACAGAAACAGACGCAGACACAGACGGAGTGGCAGACACGGGGAATAACTCAGGTGAACACGACAGACGACAGACATGTCAATTGCCATAATGTGCGTACAATAAAACGGAAAGCAACGCAAGGATACGCTGCTGTATCTGTGGGATACCCTGTGGAATCTGTAATGTGTAATCAGGAACAGGAACAGTTGACTTCCCAGCACATCCTGCACGGCCTCGATTCAAGGTGAGTAATCCATAAATCCATAAATCTATAACTAGAAAGGGAGAGCTACATAGCTGGCAAAGGGAGAAACGAGATGAAATATGCAGATACATTGGTGGAAAGGGGGGGGTTATGCTGTCAAATGCAAGCGTCTGGACGCCCCTGTGTGACCATTTTTTACGCATTTTAAACTTTATTACGTATCTCAATCTGTGTCTGTGTCTGCCTCTGCATCTGAAGTTTCCCACTAGCTACCGCTTTTTGTATCTTTCGAATTGAAATGAAATTCACTTGTGGAAACAATTTTCTCTGGGCGAAAACAATTTTAATTTACCAACCAAATAAAAAACGAAATAAGATGAGAAACCATAGAAAATGTTGCAGAAAACTAGAAAATCGTAGCTTTTTTTGCTGCTTCTTCTGCCTCATGGATGGTGCATGGGGGGGGATGGGGATCTCTGATATTTTCACGCTTAATCACTAACAGTCCGTCGAGTGTGTGTCTCTCTTTTTCTGCCTCGTGTGTGTGTGTGTGTGTGTGTCTGTGGCATGGCGACAACAAGACATGAAAAAAACACAAAAACATTTTGGCCCAAAGCCAAAAATACTTAAAGCCGCAAATGAAATGACAGAGAACGGACGGACCAAGACAGAGACGGAGCCAAAAAAAAGGAAAAAAAAAAAAAGAAAAAAGAAAAACTGCTGCAGAAATGTCAAAGGGGGAAAAACAGCACGGCAGAGGGACAGAGAGGGACAGAGAGGGACAAAGAGGGACAGAGAGGGACAGAGAGGGACAGAGAGGGACAGAGAGGGACAGAGAGGGACAGAGAGGGACAGAGAGGGACAGAGAGAGTGACAGAAGAAGGGAAAACTTTAAATTTTCCTTTATTGCGGCTGTCGAGTACAATAATAGAGCGTAAACTGCAAAGGCGGCATCGTCATGGAAAGGCCTGCAAATGCTTAGGACAATGCAAATTTCCTATAATTTTCCAAGCAGTTACCAAAGTCCCCCCCCCTCTCCTGATGGGCAGTGTATCCTATGGCGGCTTTGGGCTTTGTTTAATTGCGAAATTCCTGAATTTGTTCGAGAAATGTGTACTCCTTCGCCCACGCATCAATCCTTGGCTGCAGCCGGAAATATCCTTATTAAAACATTGCAATTAACAAGCAGGAATTAATACCAAGAATGCTTTTGGTCAGTGCACCCCCGTTCCACCACACAACCTGTGCATGCCCCTTCCCCCCCTCCATTGGTGGTTGCCATGGGGGAAAATTCCTTGGCGCAAAATGTTTTACGTTAATTGAAAGCCAATGCGCGAGAATGCTATCCGAAGTGAGAGAGAGAGAGTGAGAGAGAGAGAGAGTTATGCTTATGCCACAGGGGATTCTATAGATACGTAGATACATAGATACATGTATACGTATCTAGCATAGGCAGCTGTTGTTGTAGGTCTTGTTCGATCTGGTATTCTGTGAATTTCTTAAAGCAAACGAAGCCAAAACAGAAGCTGATATTGCAATTAGCAAAGGGACAAGATAGATAAATACAGATAGATAGATACAATTTGTATCTATTCATTCGGTGAGGAATCTTAAAGTTAACCTAAGTCAAAAACTCTTGAAAATCTATCAATACTCATAGAAAAGATATGCCAAAGAGATTCTAACAATATTCTGATCTTTCTTTGAGTTAAGATTGGCATCAAAAAGTTCTTTACGGGGAACTCTTTTCGCGTACGATCTTTGTTCTTCTTCAGACATTTCACATTCCATTCCATTCCGCTACTGAAAATGTGTATCGCATAACCCCCTATAGATCATATATCGATCGTATATGTATCTATAACGATATCCATGTGCTCTGTGATTCTTCTGGCGGGGATTACGGATTCTATACACCACCACAGATATATAACGAATGTGTGTAGGATATGTCCATACGATATATACACGAAATATATATTTTGTTTATACGAAATGCCAGTGTAACAAACACATCCTCTTGCTCTATCGAGACTCTCTCGCTCTCTCTGCCTCTCTCTCTCCGTCTCCTGTCTTTGTGGATTGCATCTGTATCTGTTTGTATCTGTCCATATGTGTATCTGTATCTGTTGTATCGGTATCTGCAGCTGCGCCATTGGCGACGACAGACATCAGACGCTGACATGGACAGCAGCAACTGGTAGAGTCGACGCGGGGCGAGGTGAGGCGAACGAGCGGCCACAGGTCGTGTCCCGTGGGGACGGGAGAGGGGGGCATGCCGCATGCGGTGCCCCTCCTGCCTTCTCCTCCGCTCCTCTTCTAATGTTCTTCTTCTGTTGCTTCTGCAATTCTACTTTTGGGGAGGCGCTTTCGTAACGCATTTTGGCAGCACCTGTCCTGCTCCCTCTTCACCCATCTGCTTTGGCCCTTCCTTTTCTTCCTTTCCCCTCCTTGTCGCCCTTCTTTTCCTCTCTTTCCCTCCCTCTTTATGCCCCTCTTTATGCCCCACTTTGATGATTGCAAAATCTTGTGTAGAAAGATTGAAAAATTTAAACAACAAAAAAAAAAGAGAGCATTTTTCGTAGAATGAAAATTGAAATTTAATCAGCGAACCAATACACGGACAAAACACACAGCTCCCTCCTGCTGAGAGAGAGAGAGAGAGAGAGAGAGAGAGACAGACAGAGCGAGAGAGAGAGAGAGATGGATAGAGTGAGCAGCAGAAGGGGAAAGGTGGAAGAGGGACCCAAGCAGCGCCCGCCGCACGTAACGTGAGCACAAAAACAACAGCCAAGATTGGGAGAGGAAGGGGACGGAGGAGCAGGAGAGATGGCTAAGAAGAGGGTAAATAATAGGAGAGAGGGGGTGTGGAGGCAGCGGCAGCAGCAGCAGCAGAGGATGCTCTGGCGATCGAGGCGAGCACTTTTGTCTATATTTAGACCGAAAATGCAAATGGCGTACGGCACACACACACACACACACGATCAACACAGGCAAAGGCAGAGAGCGTAAAAAAGAGATAGATATACACTTATAGAGAGAGTGAGAAAGACAGAGACAGAGAGTGAAGTACAGGCCAGCAGAGAGGTGAAAAAGGCGCCCACTGAGGTGAGTTTTTGCGGGGTAGAATTTTTCGCGCATGCGCCTGAAACGGAAACGATCGTCAACAGACGCCATTTTGTGGAAGGGGGTGGTGGTGGTGGTGGGGGGATCGACAATGCGATGCCGTCACGAGGAAAATGCAAAAAGATCGACGAAAAAAGAAAGTTGAACATTTTTATAGATAGTTTTTCTATAACTAAATTTAACATTTTTTGTTTTGGTTTTTGTTTTAAAATTAAACTTTTGTGAATGAAGAACGAACACCTGAAGACAGAACACACACCTACTACCTACCACCCCCCCTCTGCACGTCCACAAAGATCTATTTTGAAATATTATCAATTTTCTGCAAGTAAACAAAAAACAAAAATCGATTCATGCTGAAAAATACATACGAGTAATGTTATTGGCCCCGCAATTTATTTTTACAGCCAGCAGCAAAGATAGATCCTCTGCGGCGTGGCAGTGGCACGTGCCACAGCTAAAATCGGACAGAAGAACAGATATAGATATAGCCATAGAGTCACATATCGAGAGAGGGGGAGAGAGAGAGAGAGAGAGATAGAGAGAGAGAGAATGAAATGTAGATATAGCCATAGTTTTCATTCTGCATGTCTGTCTGTTGTGTTTATTCCCATGTTTATACAGATTTTCAGTTTGCTTTCGTTATTGTAGAGATTGGATCATTTCTGGGGGAGAGGGGTGGGAATTTCGGGGGCTACTGATGATTCAGTGGGTGATTCTGGTGGGTGGTCCATCGACAGAACAAAGAAAAAGGAGGCCCGTCTAGGTCTTTGGGGTTTCCTATATCCTACAGGGCGTAGCTTTTCCTGTCTGCTATTCTTATCACTCGAAGAGGAGTCTCCTTTATTGTATATATGTATCTTTTGGCTATAATTAGGAACCCTCCCCCCTCTTCAGTGTCCTCCTACCTTTTGCGTGGAGGGAACGAGGGCGGGGGCGACAGTGTGTAACCCCAAACCAAAAACATGAATGACAAAAGGAATTATTGAAAAATTATGATTTCCAGAGGGGCCTGTCGTCTCTCCCAAAGGCGTGACAGTGGTGGAGCGGTGTGCAACCATAGCCAAAGGATTGGCTTTGGCTCTACCCCCCCTCCTTCTTGTTTGTCCCCTAAGTGCATTCCCTTCCTCCCCCTATACTCCACTCCACTCCCTTACTTCTTTCCTTCCGTGTGGATTTGTACCTTCAGCCGCACGATCTTCAATCCAAATGTAATTCCCACATAGAGCACGCGTTGTATCTGTATCTGTATTTGATCTCTCTCTCTCTGTGTGTGTGTGTGTGTATTGCCACGGATTACAAGGAGATGGAAGATGTCTGTGCCTCTGTGCCTCTGAGAGATCTGTACGGGGCCGTGCCTGGTCGGGCTGGGCCCCTTCTCTGCTTTCAGTTTTACTAATTGCTTCCGTTTTGGTGCTGCCATGGTTTTTCAGGGGTTCTAGAGATTCATTTTAATTGCATTTCTTTTAACGGTAACATCATTGGAAGAAGTGGTGGCATCATGCCCCATGCTACAAGCCCAGGCCCAAGCCCTGTCTTGCCGTCTACCTCCAGCCTCTTGCCTCTTGCCTCCTGCCCATTTCCTTCTGTCTTTGGCTGCTGCGCGGCTGCCTGTCAGTCTGGGCGTCGGTCTGACGATGCCCCTGCCACAGCAACTGCCCCTCCGGCCCCTCTGGCTTCTCTGTTCATTCCTGCCATGTCAATAACATTTGCGTACACGGGAAATATCTTTCTTGGGTTTCTTCTGTATGCAGGGGTGTGGTAGGGGGGGTTACACTTTAAGGATTACCACTACAGCTAGAAATGTATCTACATATCTAACTATCTGGAATTTAGGAATTCAGGACTCCCCCGTTGTGTTTCCTCTTTGATGGCAACGCCACTGCCTCTGACTTTTGCCTTTATTATAGAAAAAACAACAGAAAAATCAAAGGAAACATTGCACAAATATACACACACATACATACATACAAATGTATATACATATACACAGAAAAGATCGAGAAATGTTTCAACATCGAATGCTCGTTGTACCGCCTTATGGCCGATGTCTGCTGATGCTGCTGTCTGCTGCTGCTTGTTCTGCTGGGTCTTTGAGGTGAGAAAGAGAGCAAACTGAAATGTGGATGCAGGGCCTCCTCTCAGCGCACACACACACACAAGCAGATACAGCAACATACCAATACACAGATAGAGAGATACATTTGAGGTGATGCTCAAGTGAGCATTACCCCCCCCCCCCCCCCCCCCCCCCTCGGATTCCATTCTACTCGCCTACTGTCTCTGCCTCTCTGGTCTGAGATCTCCTGTTGCCACAAAACCAGGAAGCTGCCTCAACATCCAGAGGAGGATGCAACCACTTGAGCCAGAAACGAGACGCGGAGTCCAGTCCACACAGAGCGAGTGGTGTGGGGGGGAGGGGAG
This sequence comes from Drosophila athabasca, assembly GCA_008121215.1. NCBI lineage: Eukaryota > Metazoa > Arthropoda > Insecta > Diptera > Drosophilidae > Drosophila > Drosophila athabasca. Next base: position 116,688 of record VMQQ01000015.1, read on the forward strand.
GGAAGGTCGGGAAATGTGCCTCATTTATGCAACAAGCAATCGATTGAGCCACATCCGAGTGGCAGGAACAACGAATCAGACACCAGAAACAGCTGTAGGAAAAAGGAATCTTTTAAAAGATAGAAGATGGCAGTAGAAGTGCGTCTCAATAGATAAAAGATAGTTCAGAGTCATAGATACAGGAAAGAAAAGTGTGAAAAGGAAGGGAAAAAGAGTCGGGAAAGGTCCTATAACCATATAGAAGAAGGATACTCTATCTATCCATCTATCTATTGACTATTTGTCTACTTGTCTATCTATCTATCTATCCATCTATCTATCTATCTATCTATCTGTCTTTTGTCTATCTCTCTTCTGTCTATCTATCCATCTATCTTCTGGAAGATGTATGGGGTGTCCAAAAGTGTTCTTTTGCAACATCTACACATAAATGTGAATCTATTTGGTATTCGTTAGATATATGTACATATGTTGAAGAGTACTTAAGGTTAAAGTTCAAGTGCATCAAACACTCAGGAAGTTCAAAGACCAAAGACCTGTCCAAGCAAGAGGAATCTTGCGTTGAGTGTAACCTTTCGATAAAAATAAAGTAAGAATAAAGTTCATCAATGGATTTCAATGATTTTTACACGAGTTCCTGTTGGTATTTTGATGTGATTTAATATATAAACTTCCTAGTGAATCTTGTGGTGCATGAAAAGATGAGTAGATTCAGTTTCAGCAGATTAATGATGGGCGTTTTCTGTACAGTGGGGCCTCCCCACACATTCCAGAGCCGAGAGTTCAGACCCCGTTTAGAAGCGAAGACGATGATCCATTCTCTGTCTGCTTCAATCTGGTGAATGCCTCGCCTCAACTGTCTGTCGCTTCGCATCGGCTTACAAGATTTATGGTATCCTTTCAACTTTAAACTCGCTTTAAGCACTTGTCTCCAGCACAGCTCTGCCCACCTCTCTCTCTCTCTCTCTCTCTGTCTTTGTCTTGGCGGGGGCATGCCTCACACACATGCCGCATATGTTGAAAGAGTTGTACGAGCTTCAGGGGGGCTGCTTTGCGTTGCAGGAGGTTAACGCGTGTTAAAACGCGTGTGCATTGAACTGCGCGCGTCATAAATCGCCAGCGACATTCAGGCGTTTTTTTTTTGAGCGTTTTAAAACGCCCTCTGGCTACAAATTGATTACATTTTCATTTGGCTTTTACCGCTTTTCTCTTTTCATTACAGTAAAAATATATTTTGTACCTGTTGTTGTTTTTGGTCGTCCGAAGACAGATACTTCTTCCGCTAAGGTGAGTGGAAACCCCCCCAGCCTTCTACCCATCCAGCACGTGCCACGCTTTACGAAGCTTGCCACAAAACTGTGGCACTGGAGTGTGTGTTTGTGTGTGTGTGCAAGGCAAATATTTACACTCAATGGAACATAATAAAGACATTAGGGGAAATATTGTGTTTTATATGTGTGGCGAGAGGGGGGGGAGGGGTGGGTCAATAACTCAAGTCCTTTGGCAGGGAAGAAATTATATAAAACTTATACCAAACACCCAACCCCACCCAGTGGGTGTCTCTCGGTCTCTGCGGGTGTGTGTGTGTCTCTCTACCTCTGAGTGGGTGTGGACACTTTTCTTTATTACTCTGCGAGTTTCCGTCAATTTCCTTTTCTTTTCCGTCTCTGTTCGGGCTGCCTATCTCCGACCTTTCGGTGTTTCTGTCTCCTAGTTCCGGTTGCCCTTTCAGCCAAAGATTAGGTGCACTGAAAAGGAATATTCAACAAGTATTCAGCATTTAAATAAGGAATTGAGTTTCCCAAAAGTTTTCTATCACAACGACTTTGCAACACGATTTCCAATTAATGGATACATTTCTGATTATTCAGAAAATGTTTTAAAAAAAACTAAAGGATTTTCCGAGAAAGAAAAGCTTACCGTTACCGTTGTTTTTCCTCATTTTTATAGCATACTTTAGGGATGCAAATGCAGTGGGGAGAAGCCAGCTTTGGTTCGCATTTACATATATGGTATTCCATTTGGAAATCATTCGAAAAGCCTCCTCAGTCCATATTTAGTATATGCTTGAGTGAATATTCGAATGTTTCTGTGTGTCATGTATCTGTGTATCTGTCAGATACAGAGCCACTTACATAGATACTATACATATGTATTTGATTGATGGGAAATGATTACCTCAATCAATGTCATTGCTGGAATGCCCCACACCTTCGGTAAGGCAGGGGCAACCACAAAAACAATCATCAATATGCCGTGTCATGCACGCGTAATGTATGTGGTTTCTATACTATGCTCAGGAATTCCCTTTGGCTGTCCTCTTCACGTGGGAGCATCGTACATTTACATAGATACACAAATACAGATACAGATGAAGATGTTTCACTCTCTTTACTGGAATGCAAACAATATTCTTTTAGGCAGAGAATAAAGTTCCATTCAATTAACGCGGTGACCTTAACAGTCCATTCTCCATTGCCAATTCCCATTGTCCTTGGCCCCAAATAACAAACTGCATTAAATATGTGCAATCCGTCATCCCTTCAGGGATTAAATTAAAACGAAAACGAAAACTGTTTGCGAAAAGTGAAAAACGGCTGACAGATTTCAGCTAAGTTTTTTTGGGGGGGGAGGGCAGGCGGCAACTACTACGGCGACTATTTTGCGGGAAACATTTAGATACTGATAAAAAGTCAGGCAACTGTCAGGGGCAATTAGAGAGACACGAGAGAGAGAGAGAGAGTTGTTACCGGATAATTCCAAGCCAACAATATAGAAAGGCTTTCTCTCATGGCCATGCCATACCGTACCCTCATCGCGCTCCGATGCCCCGATGTTCTGCTTTCTCTCTGTTTTCGAAACTTATCATTCATGCAAACAGTGAAATGCTTTCACAGCAGTGCCCCCCCGCCACCCGTCCCCTGCCTACTACCCCTCCCTGTGGCACACGTGTTAAGGTGGAATTTATTCAGGATGACAGGCAGGCGAGAGGCTCCTGGAGGCATCAGGCTTTGACTTTACTCTGAGAGCGTGGGCCAAAATTGATTAGATTATTCATCAGGGAGGGAGGAGGAGGGGGAGGCCTTCCCCACCCGAATCGAGTGTCCTTAAGCCCACATTTAATCACATTTAAATTGCACTCAATGCTCGGCCCCGAAATTGATTCGAGATTTCCCTTTTTTTAAATTATGAGCAACGAAAGGAAAGCCGAGGAGAGAGTTGGGCACTGTTAAAGCCCTATTTAAGCCAAGCAATTGAAATGTAATTAGGCAATGCTAATGCCACTCTTTGGATGGGTGGGGGTGCGTACTCTCTCTCTCTTAATTTTCTGAGACCCATAATTACTTGAGCTCCTTCTTTTCAGGATATTTGCATAATTGATATTCCCGCAAAGACATTTTTCAATTTCAAATTTCGAATTTCTCCCGCTCTCTCTCTCTCTCGTCAAGCAATTAAAAAGATGTTTTTCCCTGTAATTCTCTCCATAAGGAGGGGGCGGCGTACAAGATACTCAAGATACTCTGGCTGATGCTGCATCCACAAGATACTTTCCGCCGTTTGTTTGTGGGGGGAAATGAATGAAATTTATGAAAATTACCTACGCAGCGCTTACAGCCGCCACAGCAACAGTGGAAGTGATGTATGGGCCATGGGAATACCCCTTAAATTGGATTATTGGATAGATTCATTTTGTAAATGTGACTCCTACAGTGTTTAAGTATTGCCATCAGATCAGAACTATTTTAGCAATAGATAATGCATCTGAAGATCCTCTACTTATTTGGAGATTGCTATGCAAATGATTGCTCAAGCGTTGTAGTGCCGAGGAGCACTGCTGCATAACGCGGCCAATTTTATTTTTGCAATTTCATCTTTAGCCTAAAAAGTTCTTTTAATTATAACCTTTTTGTTTTTCCTATACTTTTTCTTTTGGGTTCTCGCTCTCCTACAAACACATCATACCCCTTGGAAGACCATCATTTAATGGGTAATGGGTATATGCACAAAAAACAACAACAACAAAGTGAAGTGCAGTGAAGTTTCCACGTGGTCCATGGATCGTTTCGGAGTTGGTTTCTGGCTTGGCTTGGGGTGAAGATCGCTGAAGTAAACCCCTGCAACGGCAACGGCAATGGTAGGGGCAGTGGCAGTGGCAGCGGTAGCGGCAGTTAAGTCAGACTCAACAACACATTGAGGCTGCTGCTGCTGCTGCCGCATGTTGCACATGTGTGTCCACATGCAGCGTGAGGCAGGCAGGGACGTGGTCATGGGCATATGGGCGAATTGCTGAGCGGCGTTTATTGAATTAAGACTGTCGACGACTGTTTGCAGTTGGCAGTTGTCGCACCCTTCGCTTGCAACAGCAACAGCGTCCAGGGCAGACTCTGGAGAGGCGAGAGGCCAGAGGCGTTAAAAGTCACAAGGACATCGACTGAACCACGAATGTGCATTGCCTGTGCCAATGTGCCACATGCTGAACGAAACCAAACGAAACGAAGCTGTGCATCGCATCCGTCCGTCTGCCCCTTCCGTGCAACATTGTGTGGCGCCGCTGAGAGGCCGCAAAGAGAGATCTAAAACGGGTAACATGGTCCCGCTGCACTTGGGATCGGTTATGCGTGATTTTTACAGAAAACCGTTCAGGGGAGTTGGGGTGAAGCGGTGCGGTGGTGCGGAGGGGGCGGTGGAGGGGAGGTGCAGCAGCATCTGGCATTTGCATAATGCTGTAAAAAGTCACGTTAAAGATTTGCCAACCATTTAACGGGCAGCAGCCGGAGCCGGAGCTCCATTGAACAACATTCCAAGCCCGATTGTTCTGCTGGAGATCCCAAGTGGGAGCCAGAGACAGTGCGTATCAGAAGTGTATTGCCATGTGGTTCCATTGAAACGTTAAGGAAACAATCGCATTATTTATGATTTCAATATCGAAAAGTGGGTAGCTGTTATCCCCATTTGAATGGAGAGCAGCGCATTCCATTCCGAAACATAACTAATATTCCGTTTAGCGGGGACAATCGACAAAGGATGAAGAGTCGCCTCCAAAGGGGGAGGCATGGATTGGTATGGAATGGAATCTACTTAGTCATGAATCGCATTTACAAATTGAATTCAATTTGCAAGCCTGCCGCCCCCCGCCACCTGCCTTCTAACCTCTTTCTCTTTCACTGCTCCTCTCCTTTCATCCTTCTCTCTTTCTCTCTTTCTGTCTGCTCTCAGAATAGGCAATCATCAATCGAAGCAGAAACAATGAATGGGAATACCATATACGATTATGCTCGAAAGGACAACCCGCGTGGAGAATGTGCCACTCACTTCAGCTCCCCAGCACTAGCCCCTCCCCCGACTTTACTTTCATTCTCTTCTTTCCTTTTCCCTCATTCACTTCATGTTCTGTGTTGTTCTGCTGTGTTGTGCTCCTCTTTGGCGGCTTTTAATGCTTTTTTATGCTGCTGCCAAACACAGGTCACAGGTCAACAAAGTTTTTATTAAGCCTCGTCAAGAAGGAACTAATAGTGCGGCAAGGAGGCGGCTGGATACAACAGGAGTCAGGAGTAGCAGGGAGGGAGCATGGCGTGTGTTAGTGCTTAACGTGGGGCGGTTTCGGGCGTTATGTGCGTAGGGGAGGTGGGGGTGGTGGGGGTTTGCTTAAGAGGAGCCCCGAAACAAGGACAATGTGTTGTCGCACGAGAACGAGACCCCACTAAATGGCAGGGGTAGAATAAGAGAGAGAGAGAGCGAGAGAGAGAGAGAGAGCAAAGCAAAGCAACGCATTAGTTTTGGTTGGGATGGGGGCTAAGGGTAAGGGGAGGTTATATGGATAATTAACATTCATGAGTGAGACAAGAAGCTTTTTTTTCCACCCCACCCAAAAAAAAGGAGGAACAAGATAGAGAGCTGAATTATTGTTGTTCCTTGTTGATCCTAAGCAGAAGGAAAGCTAAGAAAGTTTCAGCCCTAAAAGCGAGGCAATAATCGAAACAGTTTGCCAAACAGACTGCCAGAGAGATGCTCTTTCTGCTCCCATCTAGCCTTTGGCAACATCGTATCCTTCTCTGTCTCTGCAAAAGGGTATTTCAAAGGAGAAAAGACGAACATCAAATCGAAGCAGAACCAAAGGAAAAGAAATTGTAACTGTTGCTGTGGCCTGTCTCACAAAAACGGCTGATTGATCAAATGTATGTGTGTGTGTCGCTGTGTGGGTGTCAAAGCGTCTGGGACTTCGGGAGCACAAACAAAAACCATATGTTTCATGTTTGACTCCCGCACGCACTCAGGCAGGCACGCAACGCACTCACTGCATCCCCCTCTCCCTCTCCCACACACACTCATAGCCTTGCCGCCTGTCTTTCTCTCTCCGAAAAGTCACTCAACTTTGCTTTCGTTTTGAGCATAAACTCAAAAAGCAGCGCATGCGCGAGCTCTCTCTCTGTCTCTCGCCCAGTGCCGCTCTCTCAGTCGCGCTTTCTGTGTGTTTGTGTTTGTGTGTGTGCGTGTGTGTGTGATATTTTGTTACACAAAAAAAGAAACGAAATGAAATCGAATGGAATCTGCAGCAGAAGCAACACACAAATACCATCACACATACCGTTAGAAACAGGCACAGGCACTCGGCGAGAGTGCGCGTGTGTGTGTGTGTGTATCCTCCTTACTCTTTCTGGCTCGCTCCTCTCCCTCTCTCTGTCTGTGTCTCTGTGTGTAGCTGAGTGTATTCCGCCTTAGTATTGGGCATTTTTAGTACGGTATTCGCGCGCCGCCTCGCATTACGACGTCAACGACAGCCGTATCCGTCAGTACGTTTGTACGCGTTCGCAGCGCCGCTTCTTCAGTTTTTTTCGGGGATCTGCCGTGCGCGCTTCTTCATTGGAGACACGACTGCCTTCTTGATTCTGATTCAGATTCAGATTCCGACTATATTCTTGACACTATACTCGTTTCGGATCTTTCGGATATTTCCTTCACACACGGAAAATTGTTGCGTTGCGCGAGAAATGTGCTACCACACGGAAGAAAATATGTTGCCACCGCTCTACGCGCAATAATTTATTTATACTCCAAATCTATAAACAAATTTAAACGTCTATTTCCATAAATAAATTGCAAACAAACAATACAAAATAATACAAATAGAAATACAAATACGAAAACAAAAACAAAAACAGAACAACGTGACGCCGCCAACCGTCGGACAATTATAAATTTTTATTTTTAACTTTTATTTGCCGCAACGCGTCGTCCTCCGTCCACCGTTCACCTCCAATCGGAATCACCTTTTGTTTATATTTACAAATATCAATTTTGATTTCTCGGTCAAACATAAATACAAATATAAATAAACCGCAGCGCGACAAGCAACAAAGTTTCTAGAATAAACAGCAAACATATCGCCCCAGACATTTCGTTACGCGCATTTTGTGACGCCAAACAAAGCCAAAGCCCTCCAGCCCCCAGCCCCAGGCCCAGCGCAATTGTTCAACAATAATTTCAACAACAAAAGCATTTGCATTTGAACTTCCCTGGCGGCACTTCCGAGTGTGCGGAAATATTTGTGCAAACCTTTTCTCGAGAGGAGGCGACACTAAAGGAGGTGTTCGCTTTCCATTGAGCTGAGATCTTGGAGAGAACACTTTTCGAGTAACACTTCTCATGTAAGTTTAAGTGCAATGAAAAAGAAAAATTAAAATTCTTAAGGAAAGCAAAGAAAAAGCAAAAGAAAAGGAAAAACTATTAAGGAAATATTAGAGTTTCTTTTTTATTCCATTGATATCATTTTGCATGAGATCATTGTGGAAATTTCAATGTCTCACATGAACTTCCGTACTACGGAAGGGAATTATCAATTATTTACATATACAAATTTCGAGTATAATGAGTACTTGTAGGCCGTGTGTATAGGCCTGAAGGGGTCATATTTTGATTATCAATAATTTACAATTACCAATAGAACAGGGGCAGGGGCACGGGTACCATATCTATCTTTTGGGGGGGTCGGGGGGTGCATAAAGAAGCCGACAACCACCAGAACTGACGTCATTCGATTCGCGCGATTCCAGCAGAGAGATAGTATGTTTTGGGTTCTATTCAAGAGGTTCGTTCTACTGCCACTTTGTTCCGCCGTTTCACCTATTCCCTTCGCTCTGGCCAACGTTTCAATTCCAATGATTGTTTCGTTTCACCTATGGAATTGACCCATCCGATATGTTGGCAATTTTTCAATTTATACCCATTTTTTGTAATGCTAAAAGTTCTCTTCCATGCACACGCACACGCACACACACGCAAACAAACATCTATAGAAGTATGTGAAAACTGATAACAGTATTTCGTATCAAACGCAGGGCGATCGAAAGAGAGAGAGAGGGAAACACTGATCGTGTTTCCAGCGAAGTTCAAATCCATTTCCACTGTTTCTCCCTCCAGACATTCCGCATTATCATCATTCGAGTTCGAGCGCGAAAGCGAATGCGAGTTCTTTTGCATTTAGTTTTTATGGCTGACTGTTTGACTGTTTGACGGAATGACGAACTGCCCGACTGATTGGCAAATTTACTGATAATTGTCTGCACTTTGTTTCACTTCTCGCTCCCCACCTCCTTCCCTCCCTCCCTCCCGCTCTCTCACTCTCTCTCTGCCAATGCAAAAAGAAAAGAAATATGGATTTCTCTTATCGCTATAGGTCTTTCTTTCCCCCCCTCCCCTGCCGCCAACCTCCTCTCCCTGTCTCACTCTCTCTCAACATCTTTCCCCTTGGCCTCCGTCTTGCCGTTTTGCCAGCGGGACATGCGTGCAATGCACTTTGACACCTAGCCAGAAGCTGCAGAGGATTCGATGGATTGGATTGGCATTCCTGCAAACAAACCAAACAAACAAAGCAATTGAAAGACGATAATCTATCGCTCGATTTTGGACTTAGTTTTTGGACTTAGCCACGGCGATAATTGATAAACGATAGCACACACACACACACACGCACACGCACATTTCGTGGGCATTAATGTGCATTAATGTGATAACAGTAGTTATGCCTAGCTAAAAAAAAACACCTACACACCCCCTGCCGGCCCCCCCTTCAAACACATTCTGTGCCGCATCTCATTTATGGCCAAAAGAACAAAATCCGAAAAGCCACAAAGAGCACACACACACAAAAGAATAACAACAATTCTTATCAACAATTTCTAACAAAAATTTAGTTGAATTATTTCTTCTTCTTCTGCCATCTTACTTTTTGGCAAATTTTGTTGTTGCTTTAAAGAATAGTGGAGTCATTTGTTGGTGGTATTGTTTTATTTGTTGATAAGCGAATAACAACAAATATTCGCAATCAAAAATTCGTACTATCTGGGGGACAACAAACACAAAAAAAAAAAACGAAAGTAATTCTTATCACTCTACCGTGTAGGTGTGCTTGTGTGTGTGTGTATTGGTGTAGTTATTAAACATATAAATATTACTTTTAGCACTGATCTCTCTCTCTCTCTCTCTCTCTTCTCTTTCTCTCTCTCTATCTATCTGTGGAGTGTGTTGTCTGTGATAATTATGATTTTATTGCTAGTTTTATATACATAATTATTATTATTTTTATTATTATTAGTGTTTTTTGTTTTGCTCTCTGTCTTGTACTATACTCTGCCTCTGCCTCTACCCACTCTCTCTCTCTTTCTCCGCTCTTCTCCCACTTCTCACCTTTTTAAGTGTGCGTTTTAGCGATAAGATAGAGAGCGGACTGAAACGTGTGTTCCACGCCTGTCGACTACCTTAACATGAAAGACGCCCAGCGAGGCGTGCGGCAAATAAGAACCTTGAAATTTCGGTATGGCTGCTGTTGCCTCTTCTTGTTGGTGCTGCAACATCGGAAATTGAAAATAGTCCGTAGAATCTGTCCGCAGAAGGTATTTGGCAATACATTTCCCATGGAATATCCTTCATAAAGATATCTTCAATCGTTTTAAGCCCTTCTTTAACGATTCTAGCAGTTATTTATGAGTATTATAGGCAGTTCTTTAAGCAGTAGAAGATTTACCATCAATTCTAATGTCTTATTGGATGAGAAATGTGTGTATATCTCCTGAAATCTGTTGAATTTCCTTTAAATTTCCAGCGATTTGTGGACATCCAACCTTTCTTTGGGAAACCAAATCTCTCAACACTTCGCTATAATGATGTTCACACAATAATTTATAGTCTTTCCTACTGTTTACTTCCTTGCCGCACTTTGCTAAAGCCTCCCCTCCTCTCGTTCGCCCACCCCCCGTTCCGGCTCAGTGGCCGCTTCAAATGACGCGTTTTTGTCGCGTTTAAAAGCGCGCGCGCGTGTCTTTAATTAAGTCAAGATTTATAACCAGACCAGAGAATCCCCCAACGAATGAACTGTCGTCTGACAAGGCTGCCACAAGGAGAGTCCCCCCGTCCGATAAGTGAAAGTGAAGTATGCCCCAGAAGTCGAAGAAGTCGAAGAACCTATCCCTAGCAAAAGTTCTATGTCATTGAAAATCCAACTAAATGTTTATTTATTACATATAAAATGTATTAATTTATAAAATTATTAATGTGAGTGATAAATACCTTCGGGTGTGGAGTTTTTTAAACTTGAAATTTCGGTCGCAACAGCTGCCATAAAAATGGAATTTATGAAAGGTCTCCCACTCTCTCGCACTTCTCTCTCCCTGACTCCCAGACTCCCAGGCGTTTGCATTCTCCCTGAGATGATCTGATCTGATCTCCACACACATTTGAACGCATTCCCACAACTGGTTTGGCGGCGGCGGGAGTTCATTCATCCAAAATACGGAAAAAGTTTAAAATTTGCATAAATTCGTTTACAACAAATGCTAATTGAGGGAGCAATCAAAGCAGGCAGCAGGCAACAGGCAACAAGTTTTTGCGCCGTTAATGCGTTCATTTCATCAAAGAAAAAGCCACAGAAAGTGATTCATATATACAAAATCAAATCAAATCAAATCAATAAGCAGGGATTGCCTTACTAACAAAAGCCAGAATCCAGAAGAGCAATAGCAGTAGCAGCAGTAGCAGGAGAGGTATTACGAAAGGATTAGGGATTCCCTCTTAACTCTATTTCCCTATCCCTTCTCTAATATTTCATTTATTGAGAATACAGAAGGTACTTTTGAGGCATTCTTTTGACTTTTTAGATGAGGTATACAATATGTATGTATGTATGTGTGCGGTTTGTGTGTGTACTTTGGCCATTTGCCTAATGATGTCGTTGGGATAGGGTGGGGGGGGCCAATTAAATGGAGAAATGTGTGGCAGTCGACAGTCGTTGCTACGTTGCTTAATTGCCCCATGCCGCAAGAAGACAAATGTCTTGACACACATCTGCATCCAATGAAACACACTCACACACAGACACAGACACATAGAGGAGCACATCCTTCCTTCCTTCCTTCCTTTCTTCCTTCCACTCAAGTGCTGACCCACAGAACAAGGAGAGAGAGGAAAGACGATTCCCTCGGTTAATTGTTGCAATGAAAACCGTGTTAAGTTCTTTCAGCCTTTGGGGCACATCCATTTCCCTTTTGTTTCCATTCCATTCCATTGCGCTCTGATTAGCCCTCTCTCTCTGTCTGTTCCTTTGCTTGCAATTAGTCAAATATTTTGTGGTTGCAACTGCAACACCTGCCACCACTTGACCAATCGCTTAGCCACATACTCTATAATATGTATCTATCCCAGTTCTCGTGATTGTAGTGTGACGTGAACATTTTCAAATAATTTATAACGAAAAAGAGCAACATTTTTGGCAACTTGAAATTCTTCGATGCGATTAGATATTGGCGGTTCTGAACGGGGCCATTGGGGGGGTTTTTCCCACCAGCTCGACTGAATGCAGATTTACGATAACTACAAAAAAATAAACACACAACAAAACAGAGATAGAAAAAAAGAACAAAGATAGAAGCGGAGACTCCTCCTGGCTACTGGAGAATGCTATATGGAAATGGGGAAAATGGAGCAGCCATGATTCATGGTTAAGCTCCAAAGCTATAGCCGAAGATCAGTCTTATAGACGAGCATTTACTTTCTAGGATTTCAGCAGAACTTTGGTTTCTCCTTCTCCTAACATTAAGCAGCAGCAAACAAATTGACCTTTTAACCCATTCGTTACTCTGCATACACACAAGAGAGGGAATCCATACAGTGCGTTGCATAACCAGAAAAGAGATTCCCATTTCCATTTCCATTCCCATTAATTCTGGCTTCACATTAGTTTCAGTTTCTGTTTCTCCTTGAGCTCGGGCTTTGGTTCAACTTTAAAACACTTTCACTTCAACTCTTGTGGGAAAACGTTGTTTAGTTGTGTGTGTGTCCAGTGTCTGCAATCCACACTCATTTCTGCCATCTTCGAGGAAATGGGATTCAATTGCAGGCGCTGATAAGTATGCTACAAATTGGTAGCATTTGTAATGCCAGCAATTGATATCCTGCTGGCTGGTTGGTGGCGTTGTCTGTCATCTGCTCCTCCTGCTGCCCCATGCCGAATGCCTGTGGTGTATGTGTGTGCATTCGATGCAGGGACAGAGACGCCCTGGAATTGGCGTTTTCGCTTACAACTAATTGACTCACTTGAGTGCGGAGTGGAGCCGAGTGTGATAAGCCAGCAGCAACACATGACACAGATTTTCCTCATGCCTCATGTATACCCTTTATTTGCCTTCCTTTGCATTTCTCCTTTCAATATTCCTTGAATTAATATGACGCACTTCCTTCCCCACCGATTTTTTCACCGCTTATCGGCTCTGTTTGAGGTTTGCAGTTAACGAATAATAAAAAATATAAAAAAATGCTGTAAATAAAATATATAATTTAGTGAAGAGAACTCTCGTCTGTGTGTGTGTCACTCGAGGAGTGACTAAGCCTAAGCGGATTAGGTGTCCCTTCCTTAATTATGGCCCCAAAACGCTTAGCACAAAGATAAACAGCGAAACAAATTAGGATTATCGAAAATCTGATATTGATTACAAAAAAGTGGATAATTATTGGATTGGCAGACAGTGCGTATGCATAATCCGTCAACCTTTTTCGGTTTTCCTGAGAACTTCGGGGGGAATCGGAAATCAAACTTGTCGCGTCATCAATATCATTATCGATTCACATTCACATTTCACATTTCCCTTTTTCTTTCTTCTTCTTTTTCTTCTGTGTTCCTTAAGCTTTTCCTTGGTTCCTTCCGTTCTTCGTTTCTTTTTTTCCACTTTCCATATCAATAATGAATGTTCGAGTCACCAAAAATACAAAACTCACGCATAATCAGATGGGGTTGGGGGTGGGGGTGGGCAAGGACAAGGACTGTGTATCGAATTTGTTGAGTGTGCTGCCGTCCTCCCCTCTTTACGGTCTTTGTGTGTGTGTGTGTTGGTGGCTGTCACACACATATTCGTCAAGGCTAAAAGCTCAGAGCCCTACTCCAACTGGCATTCCCAATGCCATTCCCATTCCCATTCTCACTCTCACTCCCACTCTGGAGTTCTCTCTGAAACATATTGCGTAGGTCGTCGTCGTCGTCGCTGTTGCTTTTCCATGTCCCCTTTCCCTTGCCCATTTCCCCCCATTTTCTTTTGGGTTGCCAAGGCAGGGAAAGCAACAGCAAACAGCAACAACTCCAACGATGGAGGCAAATGAAATTTATCCGCCTCGATTTCCGTGTGTTCTCTCATGCTGTCTCCGTTGCTCCGTTGTTGCCTCAAAGAAGTGCCTCAAGCGGGGCAGGCATTGCCTTGCGCTTGGCAGCCACGTGCCACTGTCATAGCTACAGGCCTCCAAAGGCAGGGAGACAGAGAGAGAGAGATTATGTGTTGTTGGTGCCCCCAGCTTCCTTCCACTTCCTGCCACTTCCGGCTCTTGTTGGAGGAGTGTTTAGTGTTTGGAGTGCCCCCAAAGGCAAACACGATTTGATGCGACGCATCCGTTTCCGCTTTAAAAAACAGTTGAAAAGTGAAACTGAAGCTTCCTTATTCCTTATTGATTCAATGTGCCGTGTCCTGTGCGCTCGAAGGACATCAAAGTGTTGCGTCCCATCGTGCAGGAGGGTGCAGGAGCAATCGCGAGTCTAATCATGCGTGGGATGTGGCTGTGGCTAGTCAATTAACTGAAGCCCGGCTGATGAAATAGGTCAACCTTGAGGTTGAGTGTCGGGGGCTGTGGAGGAAGGGGACTCCTTCTTCCCCTCCACCCATTAGAGCAGTGCATTGAACTTTCAACGCCAGTGGAGCGATTGTCTCCTCCTCGATGTCCCTCCTGGATGTCCCTGCCTGTTTGTAGACCAGCTGGAAACCTTTTTGAAGTCGCCATCTAAGTGTAAATGGGTTAAACGGGTCAGCCATGGGTTAATTACACAATCAGAAGCCCCCCGCCCGCCCGCTACCTTCCATCACTCTTTCAGTCTTCAGTCATTCATTGTATTTCTCTCTCTGTCTCTCTCTTTGCAGCTACCTGAAAACAATTTGTATGGAAACATAATTATATATAAAAATATATACATAAATATAAATATATATATAAATATCTATGTAAATGATATACATGAAGAATTTGCCGTTTTGACAAACCGTCCACTTATACAACAATAACAAGGAAAAATAGGGAACACCCCCATATATACATATACAGGATATACAGCATATACGTGTGTGTGTGTGTGTGTGGATACAATACATATTAAATATGCCCCAAGTCTGCCACAATAGCAACAGCAACAGCAAAAGCAAAAGCAACAGCTACGCGAAGAAGCGGAACCTAAAGAATAATTAACGAGAATTTACCTGACACCAGACAAGACCAGGGGAAGAGTGGAGGAAAGGAACCCAGGAGGAAAGCCCAAGGATCCATCCGAGCATTCAGCTAAATAGGTGGAACATACTGGGGAGACACACCATCCATCAGCCACCATCCACCAGCCACCAGCCACCATCCACCATCATCATTATTATAATAATCGGAGAAGCGACAAGAGGATAGGAAAACTGTTGCCATGGGTCGCAAAAAAATCCAGATATCACGCATCACCGATGAACGCAATCGGCAGGTGAGTCCCGTCCCCCCTCCACCACCACCTACTAATAAGTTCCACACAGTGATCAACAATTGTATGCTGCCCTGCTCATTTGGCATTGCAATTGGTTCTTTGCCATGGCAATCGTCCCCATCCACCCCATCGAGTGTAATAGAAAACTTTATTAATTAATGGCCAAGACTGGGGGGGGGGGGGGGGCGACAAGGGCAAATCGAATCGATTTACGGCAATTAAACGGGAAATCTTACACCTTTTGAGATGCTCCACAGAGCTACAGTTGCATTTAATTGTGTCCGTGACTCTAATTAGAAGGCAATTTTCTTTTTGAGTAATATAATTCCATTCAACATTGAAATGCACGAAGGACTTTTTAACTTAAAAAACGGTTCGTGTGAGCTTTAGAACAATTTTGGAGCGATTACTTAAGCAATCAACCGTTAACTTCCCTTCCTATGGTTCTGTTATTTTCAAAGGTTACAGATATTTTAAAAGAACTATTTTCGGCCAGAAACTAAAAATATATCCAATCTCATTTTGGATTTCCATCTGGAATAATTAAAAAATAATTGTGCCTATTATTCGTTTAAAATGCAAAATCCGGAAATATATTTTGAAGTTCTTTACCGTTAGACTCCATTCGGAACTAGTTCGTACTGTTCCTTGGCTGCGTGTGTCGTGTCATCGTCATCGCGGGTCGAGTGAGTGAGAGGGTTTTCCGCGTTGTTTCAGCCAGGCCGTAAACGCGTCATCGGACCAACAGTTAGCCGCGTGGGTAGGGGGAACAGGAACCCCAACAACTTGTTTATTGTATGGGCCACCAGTCTAACCTTGACTTGGCACCATAATCGATTCATTCACAAGCCCTCGCCCTCGGCCTCGCCAAGCCTCAGAAAAAGGGCTCGAAGCAGGGGCGGCCACTTGTGCGTCTAATTACATTCGAGGCGCATAAATATTTGAGCAGAGCAACGGTAATTGACAAACGATTCCCCCCACTCCCTCCTTCTGCCTTTCCAGGTGACCTTCAACAAGCGGAAGTTTGGCGTTATGAAGAAGGCGTACGAGCTATCGGTGCTCTGCGACTGCGAGATAGCGCTGATCATCTTCTCGTCCAGCAACAAGCTCTACCAATATGCCAGCACGGACATGGACAGGGTGCTGCTCAAGTACACGGAATACAACGAGCCGCACGAGTCGCTGACCAACAAGAACATCATTGAGGTGAGAGCTTAACTAAGAGAACGAGAGGAGTGCTTCCACTTGTGGAGAGCTTAAAAGAGCAGCCCAAGGCAAGGAGAATAAAGCAGCAGCAGCAGAAACAAGCATGCCGGCAGCGTATTTTGCATTTCAAATGCAACACTGCTGCCAAGACATATGAAAGTTAGGTGCGGCATGCACAAAGAGTGCTCTCACCGCTAACTGTTTGCTCCATCGCAGCAGCCACACAAAGAGAGAGCCAAGCAGAAAAGGCCTCACCCTACATAGTTTTGCCTCTGCATTTCGTTGCACTTAATCACTCTCTTTATACAATCTCTCTTATACAATCTGTCTCTGTCTCTGTCTTTCTTAAAACAGAAGGAGAACAAGAACGGCGTCATGTCCCCGGACTCGCCCGAAGCCGAAACAGACTACACGCTAACACCACGAACGGAGGCCAAGTACAATAAGATCGACGAGGAGTTTCAGAACATGATGCAGCGCAACCAGATGGCCATCGGGGTGACCGGGGCGCCACGGCAGCTTCCGAACAGTAGCTACACGTTGCCGGTGTCGGTGCCAGTGCCAGGCTCCTATGGTGAGAACCTGCTGCAGGCCAGCCCACAAATGTCCCACACCAACATCAGCCCCCGTCCATCCAGCTCGGAGACGGATTCAGGTGGGATGTCCTTGATAAGTTAGTACAGTGTCTCTGGCAGAAGGGTGCACACACATTTTTCTATCTATCAGTTTTATCTTTGTCGTTATCGTTCGATTTTATTTTTTTTTATTTTTTTGCATGACTTTTCCCCCAAACTAAAAAAGCCTTTTAACAGAGAATGTGTTTTGTTTCATTTGTTTTGATTTCCCTCGACTCACCCGCCATGAATCTAACACCAGAGTTCCACAATTCCAATTCCATACATATAGTGTTTCGATCTTAAGTCTAAACGTATCTGTGCATTTTCTTATCTTCTTATCGATTGGTGCCATCAGTATATCCATCGGGTTCCATGCTGGAGATGTCGAACGGCTATCCGCATTCCCATTCGCCGCTTTTGGGATCGCCCAGTCCAGGTCCCAGTCCTGGCATAGGTGCGCATTACGATCATTACGACCCCCTCCATTACGACCATACTCCAATCTCACATCTGCCCAAAGATCCCCCCAAGATACTCCATTCTGTGTGCCCTGAGATTAAAGCTTTAAATCCATCCCTTACAGCCCATCACTTGCCCATCAAACAACAGTCGCCGGGCAGCCAGAACGGACGGGCCGCCAACCTACGGGTGGTCATACCGCCCACCATAGCACCCATACCGCCCAACATGTCTGCGCCCGAGGATGTGGCCTATACAGATGTGAGTAGAGAGCGATAATCCCTGAGATAACACAAGGAGCCCCTCAATTAAGATCCCTCCGTGCTCTCCTTTCCAGCAACGACAGAGCCAAACATCGCTGAATACGCCCGTGGTGACGCTGCAGGCTCCGATACCCGCCCTCACGAGCTACTCCTTTGGGGCGCAGGATTTCTCTTCCTCCGGTGTCATCGGCAGTGCGGATATCATGAGCCTGCCCACATGGCACCAGGGTCTGGTGCAGCACTCTAGGTGAGAGACGCTTAGCCACTTAAGCAATTCCCGGAAAACATTCTTAATCTCTCTCTCCCTTGAGCAGTCTCTCGCATCTGGCTGTCTCGAATAGCACACCGCCGCCCGCCACCTCACCCGTCTCCATTAAGGTCAAGGCCGAACCACAGTCGCCGCCGCGTGATCTCTCCGCCAGCGGCCATCAGCAGAACAGCAATGGATCGACAGGCAGCGGCGGCTCCAGCAGCAGCACGAGCAGCAATGCGTCGGGCGGCGGCGGCGGCGGGGGAGCAGGCTCCTCTGCCGCCAATGCCGGCAATGTCATCACGCACATGAACAACGCCAGTATCCTGGGAGGCGGCGGTCCCCCAGGAGGAGGCGGTGGCGGCAGCAATGGGAACACGGAACAGGCCACCAATCTGAGCGTCCTGGGCCACTCGCAGCAGCACCTGGTCATGCCCAACTCGAGGCCCTCGTCGACGGGCCACCTAACGCCCACACCAGGTACGTTTCTGAGGCTCCCGAATTCCTATCCTGACCCCGCGCGCTGTCTCCCTTTTGGCCACGTGTTCTGGAAAGGATTTTCGCTTGAAAATTTCTGCAGTTTTGTTCAAAAATTTTTTAGAGTTGAAAAAAAGTGTGCTCCAAATTGTTTTGTTCGCGGCATGTTTCCTAATGCTAAAATGTAACTCTTTTTACTTCCTAACTTTTTCTGACAAACAAAGCGGTGCGTATACTTAATATCCATGCAACGGATATTACGTATACGCACTGGATTCTCTATTGAGAACTATTGAAGAATCGTCTCGAGTGCGATTGCCTTTAACATTGTTATTGTTATAATATCTACATAATACGTTTGTTTGTTTTTTATATTCGCATTAACCACAACAACAACAACAACAACCACAACAACAATTGTGTGATAATATTTTTAGGGCATGATAAGTATGAAGGATATCCGTACCGCGCGCTAATGGGTCACAATCCTAGATGGAATTTTGCCGGTAAATTGGCCTCAAAAACGATTTTCAAATAAAGAAACACACACACACCACACCCACATACACAAACATACATAAATACATATATCGAATACATGCAACACACACACACATACATAATGTATATAGAGAAACCAATATCTAGCAAAATTGTTGTACAAAAAAAGAGATTTCTGTTTCTTCGGGGGCGGAGCGGGGGTTCTTGAGTTTTTTTCTTCAGTTTCTGACTTTTTTGAGGGCGATTTTTAAGAGATACAAATTCTAAAGAAATTGAAGATATATTTCGCCTGGCTTTTGTTTTAATTTCACTTTTTACTAACAACTGATGCGATTTCCTGCTAACCCGAACACACACACACCCGAAACACTCACACCACTCACACAGTCACACACTCATTACGGGGGCGGAAATGTCTGCCCCAGCCCCGGACTCAGATCTGCCTGAAAGACTGAAAGCCTGCCTGCCTGATCGCCTGAATGCCTGCCCTCTGCCTTTGTCATACACACACGACCTTTGAGCAAATCGAACTAATAGTTTAACAGACTTTATTATCTTAAACGCAGGTGCGCCCAGCAGCGAGCAGGATGTGCGTCTGGCCGCCGTGGCAGTGCAGCAGCAGCAGCAACAGCAACAACAGCAGCAGCACCAGCAACACCAACAACAGCAGCAGCAGCAACAACAGCAGCTGGGGGACTACGATGCACCCAACCACAAACGTCCCAGAATATCGGGTGGGTGGGGTACATAGCCGGCACGTGCAGGCGATAGCAGCAGCCACTACAAGCAGCATCACAACAGCAATAGCAACGGAAATGGCGGCGACGGCGGAAGCCACAAGAAGCAAGAGATCCACACCAACATCAGCGACATCGACGATCTGGCCATGATGCCGCCGCCGCCGCGTAAGGATGCCGTCCGGACTTCATTCGGCATGGCTGGTTCTGGCTATGACTGCTATGGCCAACAACAGCTGGCGATAGCCTATGGAACGCCTATGCAACACCAATAGCAGGAGGAGGCGGAGGAGGAGAAGGAGGAGCAGCAACAAAAGAACCAGTAGGAGCAACAATAGTTGCAACAACAGTGCAATAGTTCAGAGAAAAGTCAGCTGGAAATTGTGGAAGAAATGAAGGAAGGAAGGAAGGAAAGAAGGAAGAAGAGCTTTGTTTTGTTTTCGGTTTAAGCGAACAGTGACAGTGTCATATCTATAATTATTGTAAGTTAAATACACACATACACACACCTACGGTAATAGTTATAATTTTAAATTATAAATGTGAAATTAGGGCTCGATCCCAATGCCAATCGCAATCCCATGATGGGATGGAGCCCAGAGTAGGCCCAGAGCCTCAGAAATAAGTTGTTTGGAGTGTTGGAGCTGATTTAGTTTAGTTACAATTACAACTACAGTTACAGCTATGCTTAAAGTTAATGGTAAATCTAATCTTAGGACAAATGCTGCATACAAAAAACAAAGCGAAAGCGAAAGCGTGGGCGTAAGCGAGACGAGAAACGGAGGAAATACTTGCTGTAAATACTTGATTTAGCATAAGTTTTAAACTTAGTTTGTAAACGCATTACAAGATACGTAAGCATGAAAGTCGCACTATCAGATCAATGATTGAGATGGGATACACACACACACACAAAGAATAGACACAGAAAGAAATGTACTCAATGTTCAATCAATATTTGGAATTTCGTGCAATTTTATCAATTATGTTCTTTCGATTATATTGTTTTATTTTCAGTTCTGTTCGTGTAAGAGGAGAGTGTTCGTTCGTCTAGAGATTTGATTGATTTTGAAAAAAGGATAATACACATACATACATAAATACATAGATTTAAACACTTGATGATTATGATTTAGTTTTGATTTAAGCTTGAACTATTTGTTAGACCTCTTTTTCTCTTCATCTCTTAAGCAAAACGAAGTCATATTTTGTAATTTACGTTTAAAGTGGATTTCTATTCAAGTTTTCGTGCCTAAGTTTTGTATTTTTTACATTTACAAGCAGTTTGTAAAACAAAAACAACAACAACTACAACAACTACAACAGCATCAACAAACAACTCAACAAAATATATATAATTTAAATAAAATTATTCAAGAAATTATCGTTTATTTTTTGCACTTTCTGTTTACAATGATTATTTACATTCTGTATATTTTCTTATGCGGCCCTATTTGCACAGACCCCAGTGTGCATGCCAGTGTGGGTGTGTCTCCGGGTCTGTTTCAATGTCAATTCCCCATTTCGATTCGAATCCATTCGATTCGATGTTTCTCGCAATATTTGACCAAGAGGTAAACGCGCTCGGCAAATATTGTATGACCTGTTGCACTTTATACAGCAGCAAACAGAACAGAACTCGTAAAAAGAAAAGAATATTTATGTATACTCGTATTTGTATTTCAGACGATATTGCTCTGTGTCCGCCACTGTGTCCGCACGCTGTGCAACTGTGTCCACATGCAGACATGCGAAAAACAGTGGAGTGGCACTGGTAGTGGCAGTGGCAGTGGTAGATGGAGCGCCAGATGACACGAGAGAGATGAGCATTAAACAATAAGCAAACATACACACTTTACAGGTTTCCCCATTTGAACAGCTTTACACATACATTTATAAGAGCCGAAGAGGACTACGAAATTATATGTCTACCATATAGAAAGAAAACCAAAACACTATAGATGATATTTTCTAGCAATATATGACAGATATACATAAGCAGAACAAAGGTGAACGTAAAGTACCCTGAGCCGAAGCAACCTTTTAACAGAAAAGTATCTCATCCATGGGGGAATGGAAATGGTATCTTTTGCTATGAAATGATCTCTGATTGATCATAGATTATGTAAATATATTTATATAGATATATATATATGTATGTTATAAATGTACACCCCATATATATACAGAGTACATGTGTATGTTGCACTCTCCTTGAATGTTGTACGAGAGAATGTTGTAGCATTGAGTTTTCATATGATTTGCAAAAGCCTTTTCGGAATTTCCCAAAACTTTTTCTTTGGTTTGAATGTACATACAAATCCTGGTATATTACTTCACTGTGTAGTGTTGCCTTAAAAACAGTGCCTCTTTTTAATAAACAAACGAAAACGATACAAAAAAATACAAGAAAATGAAGAAAATAATAAAAACATAAATGTAAATGTCGTACTTTGAATATGGATTGCAAATGATAATGATAAACGAACAACTCGATGGTGAAACATTTCAATACAGGTGTGTGAACTGTGCTATTTAATTAAACGTACGTGTACGGTAGATAAATCTGAAAACTGATTACTGAATTATCCGAAACCAAGTATAGAGTGTAAGTCCCCCCCTCTCTAGAAAGCCCCAGCCCCGAGAGAGAAACTCAAACTAAAAGCAGCACGTAATGTACAAAAAAGACAAATTTCAATTGGCAGAGAACTATGAAACTAGCTTAGGAAAACAATATATTGATGATGGTTTATATAGATATACATATGTATATAAACATAAACACATACTAATGTACATATATGTATGTATGTATGTATGTATGAGTAAAGATGCACTGTACAGATGACGGTCTACAAGACGATCTATGGTCACAGGGACCACTCACAGCACAGACAGACTGCACTAACTGCGTGTGCATGGTACTATATGTAATGTTCAGAATGTTAATTGTATTGTACTCGTTGTACCTTTAGTGTAATAGATGAAATGTTGAACCTGTTGCATGTTGCACTGTTGTAATGGTATTTAAATGGCACCTGAACAGCATAGCATCATATAAGAATTAAACAAAGACTTGTAACGCATGGCCATCGGCATGGGTCACCAGGTCCAGCTCCAGCTCCAGATCCAGCGTCACGGCTGCCACAAATTGTCCCTGGGTAACGAAATGCCAGATAGCGAACCTGCCTGTTATGAAATATTACTGTTAAAGCTATCCAAGCATGATTCAATTTTGCAGTGGCAGTCGCCAGCTGCCAGCCGACAGAGCAGATATGTTAAATCTATAGATAGGTCTAAGAAAGAGGATATGCGAAGGCGCACAAATATTGGGAGAGGCCATGTATCCATCGATGTATCGTCTGTTCAAATAACAAATAAAATAATAACAATTATACAACTAAATCATAATTGTAGGCTAAGCAAACCATTGCAAACCATTTTGGTAAAAAACAAGATAGTATATTATACAATACATACTTATATATATATATATACATTCATATATGTGAAACTATATAAAAAGACAACAAGTTTTATCCGTGCACTGAATATATATGAAAGGTTTTGAAATTGAAAATTGATTGTATTTACCTATTAAGTTGGTGTTTTAAACAAGAAACAAGAACAACAGAAACCGAAAAAAACGATAGTAGAACATTTTAAATAAAACCTTTTTGGCAACTGACTTTTCACTTTATCGACAATTTTATTGCAACTTTTCAGCTTAAATTCCAAATCGTGTTATCAAATTCTCAAGTTTACAAACTAATCAAATGCAATTGCGGTACAAGATATGATTGAACTAATCTCAATTTAAATCTGAATCGATGATTGTGCCATTCACATGCCATTGTAGGCGGGGCCGCCACCACCCTCGGGCACCACCCAGTTGATATTCTGCTTGGGGTCCTTGATATCACAGGTTTTGCAGTGGATACAGTTCTGTGCGTTGATCTGCAGCTTCATGTTGCCGCCCTCCTCGTTGGGCACGTACTCATACACGCCGGCGGGGCAGAAACGCTGCTCGGGACCCTCGTACAGAGCCAGGTTGTGATCGACGGGAATGCGGTCGTCCTTCAGCGTGAGATGTGCTGGCTGGTCGCCCTCGTGATTAGTGCCTGTGAGGGCTACCGACGAGAGCAGGTCAAAGGAAATCTTGCCATCGGGTTTGGGGTAGACAATTGGCTCACTGGCGCTGGCCAGCTGCAGCGATTCGTGATCTTGAGGACCATGCTTCAGGGTCCAGGGCTCGCGGCCGCCCATGAAAATGGAGAAGCCACTCAGGACGAGACCTCCGTACAGGCCCAACGGATTGTGGAAGGAGGGATGGACATTGCGCACCTTGTACAGATCCTTCCACACAAATGAATCCTTGATTCTGCATTGAGTGAGTTTCATTATATAAATTTTCATTTCAAATTAATCCATTCTACTCACTTATCGGCGTAGGTTGTGGGCTCCACGCCAGCGGTGGACTGGGAGTCGGCATTGATGGCTTCCAAGGCGCTCTCCGCCGCCAGCATGCCACTCTTCATGGCATAGTGGGAGCCCTTGATGCGGGGAACATTTAGAAAACCGGCACTGCAGCCCACCAGGCAGCCGCCGGGGAAGGACAACTTCTGGGGTATGCTCTGGTAGCCGCCCTCGTTGATGGCACGGGCTCCATAGGCAATGCGGGTGGCACCCTCGAATATATCGCGTACCTTGGCATGCGTCTTGAATCGCTGGAACTCCTGGAACGGACTGAGCCAGGGATTCTTGTAGTTTAGGCCGACCACAAAGCCGACCGCTATCGTAGGTGTGGGCTCGTTCAGGTGATACAGGAAGGATCCACCATAGGTGAATCGATCCAAAGGCCAGCCGATGGTATGTTCCACCAAACCGGGCCTGAAACGCAATCCATTATTATAGGAAATGGTGATATTTATATGGCAGCCACTCACTGATGCTTCTCGGGGGCAATCTCCCAGACCTCTTTCAAACCGATTCCGTAGGCCTGTGGCTCGCTGCCCTCGTTTAAGTTGAACTTTTGCATGACCTGCTTGGTGAGGTGGCCGCGGCAGCCCTCGGCGAAGATGGTGGTCTTCGCATGCAGCTCCATGCCGCGGGCAAAGGTGTCCTTGGGCGCTCCACTCTTGGCGATGCCCACATCGTTGGTGGCAATGCCTTTGACGCTGCCGTCCTCGTGGAACAGCACCTCGGACGCTGCACAGCCGGGATAGATCTCCACACCCATGGCCTCGGCCTGATCACCAAGCCATTTGACGAGATGGCCGAGACGCACCACATAGTTGCCATGGTTGTCCATGGGCCAGCCCTTGAAGATGGGTATGGAGATGCGACCCGAGGTGGTGAGGAACGAGAAGGTGTCCTTGCTCACGGGCGTGTTCAGCGGGGCGCCCTGCTCCTGCCAGTCGGGTATCAGTTCATTCAGCGAGATGGGATCCACAACAGCTCCGGAGAGTATGTGTCCACCCACCTCCGCTGCCTTCTCCACAACGCAGACTCGAATCTCCTGCAGAGATAAGAAATGTATGCACGCTGGTCAGCATATATAACATCTGCTAATGTGGCTGCCCACTCACCTGATCTTTTTCAGCAGCCAACTGCTTGGCCCGAATAGCTGCCGACATGCCCGCCGGTCCACCTCCAACAATGACAATATCCACCTCTTCGATGCATCGCTCCATGTCTACCTCTTTCCACCGTCCATCCTTTTCGCGGGGATTTAGCGTGTAGTGTGTGGTAATCCTCGGGTATTTTGCGGCCTCTGACACGCTGCGCACTAGGGCGGGTGTGAAGAGCCTTTGAACTGTTCAGGAGGAGTTAGAGACAGACAAGAATCAATCACTGGATGAGGGGAAAATTCCATGGCCTGATAAGAACTGACCACAGACTCTATCTCTATCTTTGTCTCGTGTCTCCCTCGGACGAGTTTTTTTATTGTTGCACATTGCCTGATCACCATTTCGGTTATGTAACTCACCAAATTTGTTTTCGGGCGAAAGAGAATGCCCTGGCAAAGATCCACTCACCTCTGTTAATTTTCAGTAGCGCAGACATATTCCTTCCTCCTGGCGGCCACTTGCAATGGTTTCTATAGCGTGAAAAATACACCCACTGCGCTATGCGGTTTCCCGGATATATATGTATCTGTATTTACACTTTTTCAAAACATATACAAAAGAAGAATAAGAACAAGATCAGAGCGATGCAACAGGTTGGACTTTAGACCCCTCTATAGGGAGTGACGTAGGCGTTGGGGCTAAAGTTCACATGCAATATGTTTACCGTTGATTAAAGCGCCAATCCACTTTAGATAGGAAGATAGAATTAGCAATGTATTGATAGAATTTTCCAATGAAAAAGCAGCAGAAGATCGAACTCTATCAGGTTGAAACCTGTGGACAGCTGAGCGACAACAACAACATGAATAGAAAGTTCGGCGTAACTTAACCCACTTAAGACACCATTAAAAAACTTCTGTTTAAATTAGATGAACTAGAGTTAAACCACGGAAAAAATAAGGATTTTTGTGAGCTCTACTTATATGTCCATATTTCCTCTTTACTTTGAAAAACAGTTGTATAATGTTCGTGGTTATATTTAAATAGCCGAGTGCTCCAGAATGGGTTAAGCACTAGCGGTTTCCTCTACACCTGGGCGCCAATAACAACATGAATGGCATAATCATTAAAGGTGAGGCTCTCGTGACGTGACTCATTTCCATCCCTATCAACAAGTGGCGCAGCGCTGCCAGATCTCCTAAATTAATTTGAATTTGGAAAACAGGGATTCTTTTTTGACACTTCTTTATTTTAATTCGAAAAGGACTTGCTCACAACATTTCATTGCATTTAAAATTAAACTATACATATATATTCGATTAAGTGTGTAGTTATTGATAGTATGTGTGTATGTGGAGTGTCAACTTTTAATTTGATCAGATCAAAGCGTGGTGAATTTTTAATCCAGCCCCATTAAAAATTCACACCTTAGGCATTTATCAAGTGTTTGACGAGGGAAGAGGTCTATACGTATTTTAAGATTTTCCGTATTTCATTACATTTCATATCATATTCATTACATTCCGAGCCTGGTCTTGTCAGTTAATATTTACATGGAGCAGAAGTATGGAAGGGGTGTCTTTCTACTGACCGTAGAACTGTTCCTGTTCCATGCTCCCATCCTCCGAGTTGTCCGCTGTTTGCCCGGTCTGTTCGCCGCTCTTTGACTGCTGCTGCTGCTGTTCCTGTTTCCTGAACAGAATTGTCATGGCCTTATCCACGGGGCTCCGTTCGCCGGGCTGGTTGCTGGACGACTGCGACTTTGTCTGGTTCGACTCGGAAGCACCTGAAGCGAGTGGACCCGCCGAATTGATGCTCTTTCCAAAGCGCATAAAGTTCGAGTCCATCTTGCCACTGCGCTCAAACTCTGGCGGAGCAGAGCGTCCGAATCGCATAAAGTTGTCTGGCCGTCCGAACCGCATGAAATCCTGCTTGGGACTTCGCAGCTCCTCGTGAGGACTACGCCCGAATCGCGTAAAGTTGTCCGATCGTCCAAAGCGCATGAAGTCCGATGGTGTCCGGCCGAATCGCATAAAGTCCGAGGGAGCACGGCCAAACCGCATGAAATCAGAGGGAGCCCTTCCAAATCGCATAAAGTCTTGCTTGGGGTCCCGCCCGAAACGCATAAAGTCTTGTTTCGGATCCCTGCCGAATCGCATAAAGTCCTGTTTCGGATCCCTGCCGAATCGCATAAAATCCTGCTTGGGATCGCGACTATAGCGATCCATGTCAGACCGTTTCACCACACCCTCATCCCCATCAGAGCCATAGCTTTCTTCTGGGGGCATTTGCTCCGGCTGCCGCTTGCCAAAGTGCATGAAGTTGTCCTGCAGGGACCTACGCTTGGCCTCCAGCTCCGGATCGTACTTGAGGCGCTGCCTGCGGCCGTGCTTCTGGAATCGCAGAACTACCGAATTCCTGGCATAGTCGATGCCTATGGCCGAAATGGGGTACCGAAACTCCAGCTCCGTTTGCTCCGGCCTCTCGGCGGCATTTTGCAGGATTTCCCTTTCCCCCGTCTCCAACTTGGAGCCCTGATCCGCATCCGCGTCTGACTGCAACAAGGCATTCGCACCGAAGCTGGGCGACTCAATGATCTCGCTGTGGATGGCCGACTGCATCTGGTAGAGCGCCAGCAGGAACATCAAGGCAATGCCCATCTTGTCTGAAAGATGAACAAAGGGAGAGTGGGAATTAATTACGAGTTGGCCCAAGATGCCACCGCGGACTATCTATTGCAACTTTTAATCACATTAACGCTGGCGGCCGAACGTTCATTTTACTTAGGGGCCAACACTAGCGTAGCCAGGCCAGAAGATGCCTACATCTTTCAAAACCGCCACCATTCCATCCTCAACTGCAGAAAAAGTGTCCCGCTAATTAAGCATCATAATATTTATGGCGTGAGATCTGGCTGTAAAAAGTTAACCAACCACATTAAAGCCACAGCAACAGGAGCTCGAGCCCGAGCCCGAGCCCTCCCGCCACATTGGCACATTGGCCACATTGGCCCAAACAACAGGCGGATGAGAGTTTACAGGCATTAACACTTGTTGGCCAAGGCACAAGGCGCTAAACAAAGGGAGTGCGAGTGGGTGGGGATGGGGGTGTTGATGTATGACGTCCGGAGGATGCCACAGCAGAGCCATTAGAGATGCAAATGATTATGGCTTTTGGATATGGTGACGGTGCTCAGTTCTGGTGTTATTACGATGGTGCTGTGCCCGTGCCCGTGCCTGTGCTTTGGCCAGCCCTCCTGCTTATGGCAAACTGATCCGTTGAGTGGCATTCAACGAAACGAGAAGGTGTTGTGTTGATGCATCAACGAAGACCCTTTCAGATGAGCAACTGGCATATTCTCGCAGTCGCAGTGAAACCTTTGCCAGTAGGGGGCCAAATTAACACTCATCCAAAAGACTTCTCTGGGACTGTGTGATTTTTATTGCTCTGTTTGGATAGACCTAGACCGAACAAAAAATAAAAGTAGAAAACTTGCCCGGACAACTCGTGACAGACAAAAAAAAAATATATATATATAATAACTTGACCTCCAACTTGGCTGATGAGCAGACTTCGCAACCTGAGCATTAGCATTAACATACATTATTATGTCTGTCTCTGTCTCTGTGTCTGTCTCTGTACTAGCTTCATTTTGAATCGGCCGAACAATCAGGGCTGGTATTCAGGCATTCTGACTGGGTTGCCTGGGGGGAATCAACCAAAATTTGAATACAAATTTGACCAATTAATCGCTGTTCACACCTCTACAATAGCCACTCGCAATGGCCTGCAACTGCAAGTGCAGCACCGCAGCGGTTTCTGTTTGTGGCTAGAGATTGCAACATGGGGTACTGGGTACTCAAGGGTCCAGATGCCATTAACCACCAACAACAACCAGGCAAGGCATCATTTTCATTTATAGTATGAACAACGGGCAAATGTGATGCAAGCAATGACATGAGGCACTTCTGGTCGGACCGACAGACAGACAGACAGCCGTCCACTCCAAAAGCCAGGAGTCACCGATTGTGAAGTGGGTAGACTGGCGGCAATTGCCAAACGTCTGATTGATTTGCGATGCCGAAATATGCATTTAAAATTCATAAATATAACCTGCTACGAGTACACGAGAGTGTGTGCCTGCCTTGTGCGTGCCTTCTGTGTGATCTCCTCATTCCTTTCGCGAAACAGTGGAACTGGGTGCTGGCTTCTTCTCTGAAGGAGAAGGCGTATCAATAACACACTCGTTAATTTGCTTAGCCATCGATATGTCGGATGAGACTTTGTATTTTGGGACAGATGTAACCTGATTTACATGGCATATGAGAGATATGATATGCGACATGAGTTGCTTTGAAGTGGCTCCTCCTGCTCAGCCTGCTCAGCCCACTGGTTCGGTTCGGCTCTGTTCTTGGGAGCATTTAAAAATCATTTGTCAGGTGGGGACTGCTACTGCTACTGGGACAAGTTCCAAGACAAATGATTGTCGCGGGCCATTCCGGTTGTCCGGGTGAGATGTGAGATGAGATGAGATGTGATGAGATGAGCTGAGCCAGTGCCACAGATACTACTCGTAAATCAAAAAACTCTGCAGAATGTAGCCTGTCCCCTGTCACCACAGTTACTATATAAAGTCTACCACCCTTTAATAGCGTGCACATGTCTTTTCCATGGAAAAGTCTGAATGCAAATGAAAATCTAGGGACGCTCTGCGGCTGGCTACCTCTATTGCCTTGCCGTTTTCCCCTTCATTGCCACCAAAGTGCAGTCATAAATATTTCAATTTGCTTTCATTAACGAAAAGGACTGTTGAGGACACTGACTCGCGTTTGTCGTGTATGTTAGGTCGGATTTGTGCGGATGTACGGGTGTGCGGATGCAACCTACAGCGTTTCTTGGGTAACGTACGCGTCCACCCACTGCACATTGGGCCAGCGACCCCGATTTTCGACGAAAATTAAAATAATAAAGCTAGAGACTTGAAATTTGGTACACATGATAGCAGCG
This sequence comes from Drosophila athabasca, assembly GCA_008121215.1. Lineage (NCBI taxonomy): Eukaryota > Metazoa > Arthropoda > Insecta > Diptera > Drosophilidae > Drosophila > Drosophila athabasca. The sequence continues at coordinate 146,818 of VMQQ01000015.1, forward strand.
ATATATATATATATATATCTTAATTTTGGACCGATCTGACCACGCCTACTCCTACCGCCCATACACGATACTATTCGCTTCTATTGTTTTTTATCCCGTAGTCTGTTATGCTAGAGTACGTTAATAAAATTCTTTCAATAAAATATTTGTACTTTTATACTTTATACTTAAAGAAAAAAATTGGTTGAAGGTTTTTAAGTATGTAACAACAAATTTATTCAAAATCTTCTTCTACATCTATTTCTATTGAAAACGAATTTTCAGTTTCGGAATCCGATTCTTCACTTTCACTTATTTATTTCCACCCAATCGTTTTTTTATATAGATGCTCGATACAAGAGGATCTGAGGAATCCATTGCTCTTTGGAAAACATCTGCCATATTGTTTCGTCGTGAATCCTTCCGAGCATGTGATAGCCTATCGCTCTTGTAATATTTGTTGCGAGCTTCTGAGGCATTTTCTCCAAGAACACCTACTGGCAGTACAGATGCTTCTATTATTTGGAATCCATGCATTAAAACTTTATGAACCGTTGCCGACATCGGAAACCATGAGTACAAGTGTTGTTGTTTCTTGCCAATATTTTCTGAGTCCAGATCTATAAGCAATTTTAAGAACAAATTCAAAAAATCGAATCCACGCATGAAGTGGGCTCATCCCATATTGCAATGCTCCACGTCTTGCCTTAAATTTTGGTGAATCCATGTTTCCACTTTCCATGAAATCTTTTGGGCTTGCTCCACAGATGGGACACAATTGGCAAGATTTAGTTTCAGTCAAAATGTTCACAATTTTCCCGTCTAAAAGTGTCATATGCAGATCATATTTAACTGTTATGATTCTTACATTTACAACAGTACAGATATGAAGACAAATCTTTTATTTGATCGTCCAAACTTGATTTTTCTTTGAGATTTGCTATTGCTGAGCTCACGAAAGTTACTGTGAGCCTTTTTGTTAACGAATTTTCCAGCAGAAAAGCTAAAGCCTCATCCGAATTTAGTGATACCGACTCATTATTTACGGCAAGTGAGCCCGGAGTGAGAAATGTGTCTTTCAACAAATGAGCGGTGTCTTTTTCGTTCGATTTTTCGGCCGAAAGAGCAGCAGCATGCAGAAGAAGAGTTGTGTTGTGACCTTGATTGTCAGCCAAATCGGATGCCAATTTTCTCTTCTGACGAGGTCCAGCATTTACATATTCAATTGGTGGGCGTCCAACTGATCTTGATGTTGAACTCTTAGATGACGATGTTATTTCAACTTTGATAACCATCTTGGACAAAAGCCATTTGTTATGCTTTTTTTAAATGTAGACATATTTCTGCCGCATTTTGCCAAATTCTTTTGTATGTATAGATGAAAGCACCTTAATTTATTATTTATTTCATCCCTTTTCTCCGTGCTTACGTTGTGTGCCTTCAGTTCATCAAAAATCCAACTCGAAACTGCAGCGGCGCTTCGATTATTCTCAATGTATATACTGAGCAGCTTTTCATTAGCGAACTCAACCTCAGCTACAAAAGAAGAATATACGCGCAAAGCCGCAAATTTCCGCAAAAACGGTTTTTAGGATTAATTTATATACAGTTTGCACTACAATGACACATAATTACTTTTTGGCACAATTGCGCACAAAATTAGTTATTAACCACAATAGACGGACACGTTGGTTAAAAGTTCACTACCTTTGGACGACACAAATTAATGCACACAAAAACATAAAAACAAACATGAGCAACATTATTTTTATTATAATGATTCTACATACCATGGCCTTTCTTTTCCATTTCTTGGATTTCAAATTTGTTATTTGGCTTTAAATTGGTAAGCTGTCAAAGTAAACAAACAGTTTCCCGCGTTTTTTACTATCGTTTGCAGCTAATCAAACAGCTGACTTTGAAAAGTTGCATAAATGCCAGGGGTGCATTAAATAGAAAATTTCTGTTGGTTTTTGTTTAATTAAAGTATATGCTATTTAAATTGTATAACGAAATTAAGTTTTATTTTCATCAACATTTTTGAATTTACGTCGAAAATCGGGGTCGCTGGCCCAATGTGCACTGCCCCAATACCCGCAAATTTCCCGCAATGGGATTAGGTATTAAGTGCAGCTTTTCGGGTTGTTTGGTTAATGAGTAATTACCGAAAATTTGTATGAAGTGCATATTTCATGTATATTTAGAATTCACCCACTCGGCTGTATACGACATATAAATAGTTGAGCGAAACCTTTAATGCATAAGTTTCAGAAACTGAAACTACATTTAAAAACTACACAATTTACGTTGATTAAATCATTTTGTACCTGGAAACAAAACGTAGTGAAGGATTTTGTAGGCACCACCGTAAAAGTTTAAGAATCTCAAAAAAACTTTTTAAATCTAAATAAATTTTTTAATTAATGTAGATTCTATATTCTCACTAAATAAAAGCCACTAAATCTATATGAATAAACCAAAAATAATCCATAATTATGAGACTGTCACTCTCAATGCAATTACAAAAAATTTAAAATTGATTTAATCTCCAAAACTTTGCTGGCAAAGCAGAGTCGAAAGGGCTAGTACTGTCGCAGTTTGTAGCGCAATGCCGACGGTTAACTGTCTAATTAACTGAGAGGACAGGACTCTTCTCTATAGTGCAAAAGATTTTGTGCAATTAGCCAATCATACCAGCCTGAGGATGCAAATTCCACACACATGAGGCTACCCACCTTTATTTTGGTGCCACAAAAGGCTGCCTCTGGAGGACTAGACTTTGGAAATGGTTGTCCGCTCGTTAGCAGCTCTGGATGTCACACATATACACACATACACACACACACACACACTTGTTGTCCGGGCGAATGTAAAACTGTTCTGTGCAAATGTTTGGCGAAACATCCTGCTTTATATGGGGTCCTTTGTAGGGGACCATGGGCGAGTGATGCTAAACTTCCCTTGCTACTGGTGCTGCTGTCGGCGCTGCCACTGCCTTCGTCAGGAGGTGCGTGTGGGCACAAGCAACAAGTGTTGCAGCAACATGTTTCACGAGCGGAGACCCCCAACTTTTGGGCCTGTTAGAATGGGAATTGCATGCTCTGTGATATCTGTTGGCAGTATGAATACAATTTTTTGTATTGGTTAAATGCAGATTAGTTGGAACAACTGTGCAGGGTGCAGGTGCAGCAGGAGGAGAAGACCTTGACAATGTCCACCTCTGGTCCATGGACTGTGGTCGCTCTGATATGTTTGTCATGGCAGCCGGATTTCTGTCAGCCAGACAAAGGCCACGCCAGATTCATTGTATGTGGTGTACTTCATTCAACATATACTACCAGCAAAAACAGTAGCAGCAAAGACCACAATGACGTAGCAACATTTTGACGCCAGTTTGCTGGTTACCGGAGCTCCAAATTGTATGCAAATCGCCCACAATTGTTATGTTACGCCCACTTTTAAGTTCCAGAACGAACAGCAGCAGCAGCAGGGGTAGCACCAGGGGCAGCAGCAGGGCTAGCGGCAGTGGCAGTGGCAGGAGTTGCCTCGCCAGGCACGTCCAATTAGCCATCGGCGAGTGGATCGTCTACGTGTCCGTATGCGTTATAATTTACCCTCAGTCGCATCGTTTATAGAGCTTTATGGCCGTGTAACGGGATACGTTGTGGCGCCTGTGGCAAGCACCCTTCAGCCCCTGCCGCCGTCCTCGTCCCAGGCCCTCCTCTTGGGTGGGGCTGCGAAACTGTTCAAAGGCGGAAGTCTGTAATTACGGCTACTCTTTGAAAGGCCAAAGTTTTGAAGACAAGTCTGCCAGTCAGCCCAATTCCGTCTCTAAACTGTATCTGCCCAGCCTCTGTGTGCGTCTGCCTCTGTGTGTGTGCCGTTTTATCAATGACTTTGTCCACTACGCATGATGGGGCAGAAATGTGTCGGGTCCATTGTCATGTATCTGCCTGTCGTCTGGCTTAATGTGTCGGATGCTTACTTTACGATCGCTCAAAATCAATAGAAACCCGTTTGGATACATAAACATGATGATGGCTTCATTTGCATAAATAGCTGCGGAAAACGAAACCAAAGTCACTGGAAAAAGAAACAGAACCAACTCAAGTTCAAAGCGGTTTGTTGACCAAGTCCCCCAGTTACTGCCCAAGATGATATGATGGCTCGATGGGTTGACCCGAGATGAGGTCTGTACTTGAGGTCGACTTTGCGGCAGGGGCCTTAAATCAATGGTAGGCATGCCAATACTTAAACATTGCAAGGCTTCTTTGGAGACACTCTCTCCGTTTGGCTTGACAACCAAAACGATACACGGCTTGGCCTTTTTAATACTCTTTCAGAGGGTGCCAAGCTTTTGCAACCAACTGGCCGCCTTTTCACTTTCAGCTTGAGCCACTCTCTCCCAATTTTGAAGATTGATGCTGATCTAAAGACGGAATCGCTTTGCAATGCATCTAACATACAAGTACATATACATATATACTCCAAACTGTAGTGCCACTAAAAGTGTATCTTTATGCTGCCATTGCAGTAGTCGATCTTCAAGGGTATCTAATGCTTCGGAGAGTCTGTCGCGTATGTTTGATTAGCCATAGCCCTGGCTAAAAATAAAGCCAAAACCACACCACGACGATATTTCGATGTCAATGCCATTGTCAAATTTTCGTATGCTCTTCTTTCTGTCACGCTTCCGCTGGCCGTCTCCATCGCTATCTCCATCGCCGAGCTGCAATCCAATGAAATTTATGATTGTGTGCTGAATTCGCGCGCATTTGCCTAACAACTGTAACTAACAAACTCGGTCTAATTAATGGCCAGCGCAATGGCGGCTTATGAGAGCCATAAAATGGGGCTGCGCCGGGTCCGGGTCGTGCCAGATTGGTTCGGATTCAGTAGCTAAAGCGGTCGCCGTAGTTTTCCCTATTTGGGGGAGGACACACACTGCGTATGCGCAACGTCTGCCCATCATCGCTTGGCCCACAAACTGATGGCTTGACCAGCAGCAGCACCAGATGCACAGTTTCATCATGTTCTGAGTGCATGGCGGATGTTAGCCGCTGAGCAGGTAAACGTACACCGTTTCAGAGTCGAACCCAGAGCCAAGCCAGGTGAGAAAGCGCCGCACAGTAGTTGAAACCTCTGACCGTTGACTGCTGCTGCTGCTGCTGCTGCTGCTGGCGCTGCTGCTGTCGGTGGAGCGGGACTGAGGTCTCTCGTTGCACGCTCTTTGCATATGTTCGTACCGTATCGTATGGTATGTCACTTCTCTCTGGCTCTCCTCTGGGTATTGGTGTATCTGTGTGCTTAGCCAGTTTCTGTAGATCTCTGCCCCCTCTCTCTATGTGTCTGTGTATCTGTGCCTCTGTGTGTGCTTTAACTAGCTTGATACATAGTTTAGCCCAAAGTTGTTTTCGTTTTATTTTCTATTAAGTTTGTTCCGAGTGCACGACTCTTTCTGTGGATGCCGCAGCCAGGTCTGATCAGTTTGTGTTTAGCATTCGGTGTGTGCAGGTCAATACCCAGAAAATATCCGCATTCGTTTACGAGTATCTGAATAGCTGAGTATCTGTGTGTATTATCGCCTGCCAAAAGGGTTATTTTCCACCATTGTCAATTGAAGGTGCAAACGCTTATTTGGATAATTGTGCATTTATAATTATTAATCAACTGATCTGCCTATTAATGAGCAAATTAATGAATGTGTTTTCCATTTGCAAGGGGACTTTGTATTGGACTATTTCCAATAGATTTAAGCGGCTTTTCAAGTCCAGTTATACGCTCGCGCGAATAGAAGTATAAATTATATTATAGAATATACAATTTAAGAGCAATGTCCTTATCCTTGTTAAATGGCATTTTGATATGAAAGCAATCCCAGTGAACATTAAATTCAATTAGCCAATATCTTGAGTTTTCCACTCCTTGGTTTCCCTGCCTGTTTATCGCATCGTTGACATCTCTGTTCAGGCCAAAACTGGTTGCCCAACCGTGGCCAAAAAGAAAAGAAACACACAGAGCAGAAAGCATTTTTTCGGCTATTACGAAACTGTGTCTCTGCTACGAGTAAAGCCCCTCCCCCCCCCACCCAGACTCCTGGCGCCTAACTCCTGCCTCCACTCCAATCTGCAATCCCAGTGCCAATTCGAGTGCCACCTCATGTTGCTGACATTCTTCTCGAGCTGTTTGAGCTGCAGCTGTTGATCCGTCCATGCAATGCCTGCATCAACAATAACCACTGCAATAAATTGCAGATAGATCCCCATCCCCATAGATCCCCCCTAGACTCGGAGACATGACTGGCAGAAAGACCTGACTGAGATGCAAAGATGGAAACGTTTATGGGCTCTCTGCCTTAGGAAAGTTCCGATGGCTAACAGATTGTAGATCTGAATTTATAATAATTGCTACATGGGCTAACACGAGACAATCGGGTCAACAGGCAATAGGCAACAGGCGGTCCGGTCTCAACCACTCTCGTTGAGTGGTTAACCAGGCTAAGAGTCGGCCTGGCTTGGCCTGGCCTGCCCTCTGGCCAAGGGAATTTCACTTTCGAAAATCACGTTCGCTTCTCGAGTCTTTGGTATCAAACGAAATTATACGTATGGTCTGCAGCTTAATTGTTTTGATCTTGGCCTGGCCCCCGGGGCTTTTCCATTCTTGTGCCACTGTCGCTGCCGCTCTGCCAATGCTATAGCCATTAACGCCTTTAATTTAGGCCCAAAACATTCGTACCATTTACAGAATTGCATCAAAAGTTGTTGGCCGTTAAAAAGTGGATCTGAACTTATACCCAAGTTTCGTTGTTTTGTTTTTACGACCAAGTCCGAGTCGGACCGGGCCCCAGTGTCAAGTTTCAGTAGCAACTGGAGCGGTAGGCGGTTCGGATTATTATAGTAGATATCAAACCCCTACCCCATATCTCATTGCTTTCCACAGCTAGCCGGCGGATTATTGTTATTTTTATTGTATCATGCGGTGCGCCCGCTCTATGGTCCAGGGTCCAAGTCCGTTTACTCCAATCACCATGTGGTGTTGTGGGTTAATGTGTCAGTGGACTAACGGCTTTCGATCAACAACTTGAAGGACACCCAACGGTGATGGCGCCCAGGGCAGGTTTTTTTTTATGTCCGGTGCAGCGGTGCATTGGATATGCCCGAGCGCACTGGAAGGCAAGCTCATGGCTCATATCAGTGGCAGTGTGGCAGTGTGTGACAGTGTGTGGCATGCGGCATAGATGTGGCAATGTGGCAATCGCCAAAGTGCCGTAATTCAAAATCGTTGTTGGTGTCGGTTCGCTTGCCCACTCGATGGTCACTGCGTTGACACTGCACGGATTGGGGACAGCGGAGCCAGCAGAATGTGGCTGAAAGCTGCTGTGATCTGCGTTTGTCGCCTGGCGTCCGAGTCTCGGACTGGTTGTTGCCTCATAACAGGCCCGGACAACTTTACGACCAAGATCAAATGAAATTAAAAGTGCACTTGGCTATGATGTGACAATTACGTGACGAGGCTTCCATTTCCATATCTGACAGAGCATCAACACATCATCATCGTGATCATCATCAGCCAAAGATGACCGCCAAACCGAAGTTTGTTTACGAGAAGGATGACCTGGCGACCATTGGCGATGTGGACGAAAACGAGGTGGATCGCATTGCAGAGTGCTTCAAGGGGCGCAGTCTGTTCATCACAGGAGGCACTGGCTTCCTGGGCAAGGTCCTGGTCGAGAAGCTCTTGCGGTGAGTGCGGTGAATGGTTGGGCGCTGGGGTGGCTGTGTGCTTGCTGCGTCAAAGGGTGGCTGGCCTCGCACGGCGCACCTCAATTAATCTCAATCTCTGTGCTTATTGTGCAATATTATTAATAACCGCAGCTCGTGTGGCGAATTGAAACACATTTATCTGCTCATTCGCCCCAAGAAGGGCAAGGATCCGCAGGAGCGCATCAAGGATATATTCCAGAACGTGGTAAGCAGTGGGAGCTTTGGAAATTAATGCGAATTATGAAAATTCATGGCCTCATTTAGTTTAATAATCAACCCACGATATTATGTGCATGTGTGTCTTTAGCTCTTTGACCAGGTGAAGAAGCTGCGCGGAGAAGAGCGCATCCTGCAGCAGGTGGTGGCCATAGCGGGCGATGTCCTCCTGCCTGGCCTGGGCATCTCCGAGAAGGACCTGGCCACGCTGCGCGAGGAAGTGTCCATCGTATACCACTGTGCGGCCACAGTGCGGTGAGTAGCACCTACATACCTCTATTACTTAACTCCCAAACTACCATCTGAATCCCCATCCGCTTCAGCTTCGATGAGCCGCTGCGCAGTGCCGTTTTCATGAACACGCGCGGCACCAAGTATATGCTGGAGCTGGCTTGTAGCCTGAAGCATCTGGAGTTCTTCGCCTACTGCTCGACGGCCTACTGCCACCTGCACGTGAAGACGCTGTACGAGAAGCCCTATGATCCTCCCGCAGACCCGCACAAGGTGATGCAGGCCTGCGAGTGGCTGTCGGACGACGAGGTGGCCACCATTGAGAAGAAGATCCTGGGCGACATACCCAACACGTATGCCTACACCAAGTCCCTGGCCGAAGCCCTGGTGGTGGAGAAGTTCAACGAGCTGCCAGCCGTCATTCTGCGGCCCTCGATCGTGATTCCCATTTGGAAGGAGCCCATTCCCGGCTGGACAGATAACATCAACGGGCCGACGGGCCTGCTCATCGGAGCCGGCAAGGGCGTTATCCGCACCATGTACTGCAAATCGTCGGGATTCGGAGACTTCCTGCCCGTCGACGTGGCTGTGAATGGCATACTGGTGGCCAGCTGGAGGAACATCACGGCCGGCACAGACGCCACGAACCGCGTGGCCCACATGACCTCCTCGAACGACATCAAAGTTTCCTGGGCAGAAATTATCGAGCTCGGCCGCTGGGTCATCGAGAACAAGGTGCCGCTGAATGGCGTGGCCTGGTACCCGGGCGGATCCATGAAATCCAATTACTGGGTGCACTGGATCTGCATGATCCTCTTCCAATGGATGCCGGCCCTGTTCGTGGATGCCCTGCTTTGGCTGCTTCGCTACCCTCCCGTTCTCTGCCGCGTCCAGAACCGCATCTTCAAGGGCTTTGAGGTATTCGAGTATTATGCAAACAACGTCTGGAATTTTGACAATTCCGAGGCTGTGAAGTTGCGGAAGCTAATGAACAACAAAGAGCGGAGGACATATGTAATAGAAAAGATCGAGCTCGATCTAATCGATTACTTTACCAACTGTGTGCTCTGCGCCCGTCGCCTGATCCTGAAGGAGTCGGACGAATCCATTCCAGCGGCCCGAAGACACATGAAAATGTAAGTACTTCAGAATTCTGACGAGAAGCATTCACTAATCTCAATCTGTCCTTCAGTATGTGGGTGGTGGACAAGGTCTACAAGGGCATCTGGCTCTTTGGCATCCTCTACATGCTGTACAGGTGTTTCTTCGCGAGTTAAGCGACAGCTCCACCCGGATGGCATCTGTTATTAGCTTAGTTAAGTGCTTGAGACCAAAATTCGTTCCCTGCCCAGCCAAGCCGTACTTGGATAGATATTAATTTTTCTTAGTTAGTTTTGTTTTAGTTTTAGTTGGTGCTGTTTAGCGGGAATGTAATTGATTTGAAATTCAGCAAATAAAACGTTGGTTTATGTACTTTTGAATTAAAAAAGGCCCTGTGTTTAAAAATGGGACAACACAAAGAAGAACAAAAAATGTTCACTTTAAATTTCGTTTTTTTTTTTAATTCAAATTTACTAGTATTTTTTAACATTTTCTGTACCGGAAAATCGATAGATAAATACCAAAATACTTGTCACTCCATAAATATGTTGTTGATATGTAGAAAATTTGTAGTTACAATGTAAAAAATTACTGTTTCGGTAAGGACGGCATATTTTATGGATAAATCCGCAGTCACACTGCCAGCTATTCACCGCGTCTGAATTTGTTGTCGTTTATAAACAATCCAACCAAACGGAGTCCTTAAAATTAGCCAGTCTTGTAAGAAATTGATTTTTGTATCAGATAAAATTATGAGTTCAGTGCTGACGGTCCTATTGAGCTAGTAATATTAAACAGAATATCAAAATCAACGAATAATGTTATATTCGCGGTATATTTGTGGTATATTTTGGGGTCAGACCATATATATTATTGAAACTTTCTGAGGGATATTGTGGAGGCAACATCATCCCAACAATTTCCTTTTTCATCCCAATAATTTCCCTTCCATTCCATTCTAACAATTTCCCAAAATTTCCTTACGGGATTTTTGTTTTTGAACAATGAAAATCTTTAAAAATTTTGGCAGTTACATTATCGTTTTCAAAGAATTTTCCCGAGTGGATTTTACTTTGCATGCGTATAATTTTCTGTGCCGTTTTGCCTGTTGTCCATACCCTTCTTTTTATAAACAACCCTTCTACGGAAGAGCATAAGGAAATTTTTGTTGAACGAACGCAATAACTGATTTTATAAACTTTTTTTTGTATATTTAGTAGTCTCCACATTTTTAAGCTATCGCAATGCAATTTTGTAGTTTATAGTCTTCCTACTGATACCAAATATGTGTATCGGGATCGAGAATATATAAACGGATATCTAATTAAATGCATGAATAGGTCAAAAACATTTCAATACGAGAAACATGCATTACTACTTAGCTTGGAAAAGAGTATTTTTAATATTAATTCAGAAATAGGGTATGCATTCGTAATGTTTGGCTTCTTTCAGTCTGGCATGAAAAAATAATCAATATTTTTCCGGAAAATCGTGAAGGAAGGAAGGAAGGCTGAAATGATGAATTTCAGAAAATAAATGCCTTTTTTCGTGTAAAATCATGTAGAAATACCATAACATATAAATGGGTAATAAATGGGTCCATACAGATTTCAGTGCCATACTTGCGATCAAATTTGAAATCATCCCTCTTTTTCTGATGCGAATGTCCATCCAAAGACAGAACCTGCAAGTACGTTCATATGTGTGTGTACGTGTGCAGAGCTGCCGAAGTTGCCAGCAAGTTGAAGTTGACGCACTAATACCCTATAGGCAGTTTATATAATTTGATTAATTTAATTATATCTGATATACATTTTGCATTTGTACATATTTACATTCGTTCATTATATTCGTTTATAGTACATTAAACAAAATTAGCATATAAAGGATATTCAATATATACAATTATTTTTATTTTGGGCAAGCGTCATCATTAAATCATAACTTACAATCAATTCTAAAGTATGGGTGGATATTCATTATGATGGATATTCATGTCACTAAAATTGTATGGTGTAGCAACCACCATGTAGCAAAATGTAACATTAATCAAAGAAAAAAGGGTATAAAAATGCCGATACTACCGGTTGACAAGCAACAAGTGTTCAAATGACGTGACATTTCACGCTCACTTACGCATTATGCTGCGGTTGTTTGATCGAAAGTGCCTTGTGTGTATGCTACAGTGGTTTCCTACGAGAGAAAATCAAAAAGCAGGCTCATACAACCGATCGCAACGCTGGGCTATGGAAAGGTAGGGACGACAGGCAAAAAGAAAATTGAAAGGCTCATACGAACCTCACCTCTCCTTCCCACTTCCTGGAAACGGTCATGTCACTAAAATTGTATGGTGTAGTAGCTCATGTAACAAATTTGTAGCAAACAGTGGCGCTTCGCAACATTTCAAAATGTTGCGGAACATTCCCCGCAACATTTGAGTCATCTTACATTTTACGGTATTTACATATTCGTTTCTGGTACTAAAATACTAAAATTAGCTGAAAATTCAAGCTATCAAATTCAAACGCCAAAACTTTTCAACAAACAAGCTTAAACCTTGTTAAAAATACGGTGTGACCTTTATTGAGGATTGAGGTTTTTTGAGGTTTTTACAAGAAATGGGCTTATTTGTTGACCTTCCTTGTTTAACCCAAGGTATACTAAACAAGGTAGGCTTATAGAGAGCAGCAAAGAAGGTAAAGAGATAGAAAGAGAGAGAGACTCTCACAAATGCGTTGTACTTTTCACAACAGACTGAGTCGAAAGAAGCAAAACAAGAGAGCGAGCGAGCCAATAAGCCTACCTTGTTTAGTATACCTTGACACCACCCACAAACACACACACACACACAGACGGACGCACAGCAATTGCCGTTCGTTCGGTTTTTACATGCCACACTCAAGGTATACTAAACAAGGTAGGCTTATAGAGAGCAGCAAAGAAGGTAAAGAGATAGAAAGAGAGAGAGACTCTCACAAATGCGTTGTACTTTTCACAACAGACTGAGTCGAAAGAAGCAAAACAAGAGAGCGAGCGAGCCAATAAGCCTACCTTGTTTAGTATACCTTGGTTTAACCCCCCTTTTTAGACCGATTACAATAAACGGAGTTTTTAAAATTGGTAAATCTTGTAGGACATTGTTTCACCTATCGGATAAAACTATTTGTTGAGAGCTCAGTATCCTATTTAGCCAGTTATATTAAACAGAATATCATAATCGAGGAATATGATTTGCATCGGTATATCTACGGTATATTTTTAAAATGGGACGGTATTTTGTATACTTATCGCCGCGGTCCCACTGCCGAGCAAGCCGTGACCAAATCCACGGTCACACTGATTTCAAATTACAACAAATGTAAATACACGGAGAAATCCGAGGAAGCCGTGAACGAACGAGATTTTGACCGGGAAGTGCAAGGAGGAATTATATTGCGTCATCAGCATCGCTTAGCCAAGTTTCTCCAATTGGTTGGCGCGAGCGCCAGCGGCACGGAAAGGTCCAGGCAAGGCAGTCGTGGAGGTGGAGGAGGGGCGAGCTCAGGCTCAGGCTGATACTGCAGCCGCTGGAAAAATGGCCAGCACTCCTTCAAGTGCGCCCAGCGCGGGTTCTGGAGCGGGATTTGGTGCTGGAGCTGGTGCCGGCGCTGGCACACTGGAAGGAACCCTGAGCAAATGGACGAACGTGATGAAGGGCTGGCAGTACCGCTTCTTCGTGCTGGATGAGAATGCGGGCCTGCTCTCCTACTACACGGTGAGTGTGTGTGCAACAGATAGCGAGCGCTGTATGTCAGCTGGAATATGAATAATATCATGCCAATAAAATTTCTCCACGTATCATGCCGAGACTCCAACTCCTCCAACCCGAATCAGAGACTATGTGGCCACAGAAAACAACAAATCAATTGCCCAGAACTATTATCTTATCTGCGTTGTGCATTTGGATATATTGTATAAAGATAAAGGCATATTTGTTGGTCCGGCCGCATGTTTTGTTCATATTCATATATTTACTCCACAGAAGCTTCGCCCTTGACTTGCGATGGGCTATTGTAGGCTCTCGTAAAAAAGTCATAAAAGCCATACAGCATGACCGTAATAACAAACGTGAAGTAGTAAAGGACCACTTTCGGCGTGCCGCAAATTACACTCTGGAACGCCACCTGGGTCAATATGAGGCCAAACTGGACCATTTGAATCACCGTAATGGACTTCTTGACGGGCGTCAGGGCGCTGATAGTGCTCTTATCGGCCACCGCTGCCACTAAGTAATATGAGTACATGATGACATGCACCAAGGAGTTGAGGAAGACGACGTAGTAAGCAGAAATACCTGTTGAGGAAGGGAAAGGGAAAGGAGAACATAACACTTTGGATCACTGGATGATAGATCAAGGAATATTACCATTCTCATTGTAGTGTATGAGAAGGTAGACTAGCGTCAGGGTGGAAATATGATGGAAAAGGTGCAGATTCGACACTTGATTCTGCTTTTTGCGCAGCACAAAGATCACCGTCTCTAAAAGCTCCGACGTCTTAAGGAAAAAAAGGAAGTATGCCAGCTCAAAGTAGCGCCGCACCATCTCAGGACTGCTTCCAAACTCTCTGCATTTCCAGAACATGAGTATGGAATTGTTCGACAAATGTAATATCTGTAAAAAATTTAAAAAAACATAGATCAGATAACGCTCCCGATCCCGCTCTCGCTTCTACTCACTCACCTCTTTAAGGACATATATGCAGGAGACGACCTGAAACACGTTGTGAGCTATAATCAGCTTTTTGAGCTTGTAGGGCTTACGAAACTGCATAAATCTGAAAAAGGGCATTGAATGAATGCTAGTATCCGACCATTTCTTGCATAATTGTGTCGCAGGCACTGAATCGCATAAATTAACTTGTGTCTAAAGGTTCGGCGAGGTTCAGTGGCATGAAATGTAAACGAGTAGCATTAGCATGGCAAACTTACAGTGGACCCAACGACGTAACGAAGAACAGATAAATCCCAAGCACGACGACCATGAACCACGGTTCCTCCATAATCCAAGGATGTTTGAAATCCGCCATCACACTGTCACGCGCACTCGCACCTAAAGTTCGAAATTTTAGATGGGAGCTTTTTGGTAGATGGGATAGTATCCCCAATCCTTGGTGCTCACTTGTTGCCGCTTCCATGGTTAATCGTTTAATGGTTTAATCGTATCCTTCACAGCTACAAATCCGATCCTTGCGATAAAGTGATAGCTCCGCTTGCGCGTTCTATTGCCTCCGACTGCTGGCGTACATCTAAGCGGCTCCATTCCGCACCACATTATTTTTAATTCCATAATAGCACTGATTTGAATTAATTTATTTCGGAACCAGCGCCGTCACCTTTGACGCAATCCCGTCCAAAGTACTGGACGGGGGGACTCTGTTTATTGAGCTTACCCAAATTTCAACGCATTTCTCTGCTTCCAGTCCAAGGAGAAGATGATGAAGGGCGTGCGACGCGGCTGTGTGCGACTCAAGGACGCCCTGATCGGAATCGATGATCAGGAGGATAACACCTTTACTATAACTGTCGATCACAAGACTTTTCACTTTCAGGCAAGTCCCCACACGTGTGTGCAAACCAACTAAAACTATGCGTTGATTACAATTCATGACCTACAAGCAGACACCATTTCTTCGTTGACCCTTGTCCCTTTCTCAGTCACAATTCGAAAAGTTGCTCAAATGCAATAACAACCCTTTATATTCAAATATGTACAACCATGACAGAGTATACACTCTTCGACTCGACCTGACCCTCTTCCGTTCTTCCTTGTAGTGGTTGGCACTTTGTAACTATACAACTTTTTTCTCTCTCTCTGATGTCTGTGTCTGCAGGCGCGTCATAGCGAGGAGCGGGAGCAGTGGGTGAGGCGTTTGGAGGACACAATACGACGGCACGCGAACCGGTCGCGTCTGTGGGACAGTCAGAGCGCCTTCTACATCGCTGGCGGATATACCAAGGAGTCGAGTCATGGTGGCAAACGGCCCAACCACCTGGAGCTACTAGCACGCCGCGTTTCCGAAGCGGATGCCTACCTCCAGCTGATGATAGAGCAGACAAACGTGAGTTGTACTCTCTTCACCTTGTGTCCCTCCACACGGAATGCAAACGAATTATGTAATTTAATGTAATTTTTTCTTCCACTCAAAACAGTTGCTGGAAAAGCGCATCGCGGAGCTGATCGAACCCGACCAGCAAGCCAAATGTAAAGCGCTGCAGGACAACGCCAGTGTAAGTACGCACAGGGTCGAACGGAGGGGCGGACAGTCGGCGAATGTCAATGGAACTGAAGTTACGTGGGCGGTGCCTCTGTGAGGCCGACTTCTAGGTGTAGCTCGTCTCGGAAGTCGTTTGAGAGCTTCTGTATCTCGGCATATGTCAGTCGCCAGTAGTTGGTATCCACGGGCATGAAGCGGTGCGTGTCCTGGCTCCGGTTGACCCTCCGCACACGCACCACACTGTATTCCATGGCAGCGGCATCGCGCCCGCACAAATAAAGCGTAGCATTCAGCTTTCTGGGATTGGGCGTGACCAGCCAGATCACGAAAATGTGATCCGTGTGTTTGTCATGCAGGTGGCTTTGGCACGCCTGCAACTTTTCCGAGAGTACTGCACTGGGCTTAGTCCTACAAAGGAGCACCACAACGGGAACGTCGCTCTCCAGGTGAACGTGCTGCTGCGGCAGGAAGCTGTTGTAGACCTTTCTGCGCGTTGGGGTCTTCTGTTGAACGAACTGCTGTTCAACCGTGCCGCCGTAGGCAAGCAGCCCCAGCACCTGGTTCACCCCAAACGGGTAGCTCTTGGCCTGAAAGGACAACACCGCGCGTTGTCCCTCGATCAACCGGTGGCACTGCTGGGCGCCAGAGTTCTCCTGCTCGTGGTCAAAGAGGTAGTGCAGCAGAAGCAGCTGGCTGTCCACTTGGCGCTGACAGTTCCCATATGGGCACTTACTTGGGCCGAATCGAATGAAAACAATTTCGTCCTTGACTTCCGTTGCTTGGCATTGGTTTAGCTCCTCCTTCCGAGAGCTATTCTCTGCAGGAGACACTTCAATGGTATCGGGTTCCAGGCGAGCCATGAGCTCCCTTTCCAGCTGCTGGTGCTGCTCCTTCTGTCGCTCTAACTTCTCCATATCATGTCGAATGCCAATCAGGTCGAAGTTCAGCGCGCAGAAACTCGACTGCAGATTGAGGCTGGCCATCTTGAGTCGCACATCCTTCTCCTCCAGGCGTCTCTTGTAGGCATCGACCCGGGAGCTGACCTCAGCCATACTGTGCTTGAACGGATCAAGCAGCTCGATGTCCGAATCTCCTTCCACTTTTTTCTCCATTTCGCTGAATTCTCGGACACTAAATCTGTAGCTAAAATATATATGTATGTATTCCAGTGATTACAATTTTTGGAATTACGAATTTACGAGTATCTACTAGTGTATCTCAGTAATTTTCACGAATCAAGTTTCCCAAGGCACACTAGTTAGTCCTCTCCTTCTCTCCTTCTCTCCATTCCCATCCCCACCTTCATCGATTTCAAATGCAAGTTCAGGGTTAGGCCCGTGGCCAGATGCACAAGCATGGGAGAATGACACCCGCCCAGCAGCTGGCGGAGGGGTCTGCTGTCCAGCTCTACAACAGTACAATAGTCCAACAGTCGCTGTTCATTTACTTGCCAAACTTTGGCGAAAGCGAATCGATTGGCTCGGCCTGTCTATTATAAAATAAAGAAATCTTAAATACCCTTCTTCAGGCCATGCTGGATCACATTAAGCACTCGATTGTTAGCCTACAGATTGCCAAAAACATGGCCCATCCCATCAATGGCATATACAACGGTCCCCAGGCGGCACCCTCGACAACCTCCTCGGCCAGCGGCGGTGTCACCATCATCGGCGGTGGCATAGGGCTGCCAAACGATGTCTTGGCTGGCAAGGGCGAGCCAGGGGACGACGAGGATGATTCAATCACGGAAAATGGTGAGTGGCCACAAATTTGTTTAGCATTGTAAATATCTCGGTGGAAAATTAGCTCAGGGTTAAGTAGGCCCTTGGTCGATTGCTGTTTGAGTTCTAATAAGCTTCTATTGTCATTCTATTATTGCTAATTCCGATTTGCATTCCGATTTGCAGCCACCACAGCGCCCCTGGGTCTGGTTGTGCCCGAGACCTCCTACTCGAGCAGCGAAGGTGAAGAGGACTTTTACGATGCCCACGATGATCCCTATACCAGCCTGGGCAGCTCTCCGATTGGGTGGTGAGTAGAAGAGTCCCTCCTAAAGCAAGATAAAATTGCTGACGACAGCCTCTAGAAATGCCATCTATCAGAGATCACAGATGTGAGGTGATGCGCTGCGATGCGGCAGCCGGCTAGCATGATGCGTACTCAAATTACGCATTCATTGGTCTCCCATTCAACCATTGCCTCGCCTCCGATTCCCCCACAGCCACATATGTACACATGCCGCTACTCCTCTTGCCCCACGCGTCACGAGCTACCGCCTCCTCCTGCTCTTTCAGTTGGACGCATGCGCCTGAGAAGCGCCTGCAGAATGCAATGCCTGACGTCCCCTTTGAAAGTTCGTCGCAGTTGCAGCAGTTCCGGAGAAGTCGGTAATATTGGCCAAGTCGCGTGTAAATAATAAATAAAATTCCCCCACCGACCCTGTGTGCCCGCCTGCCCACCGACAGCAGACCCCTTCTTGGCAACACAGCTGACGCGGCCAAGCTTTCGTCTTCGTTTTCGTTTTCGTGGTGGTTTGTCGCCCGATGCTGTCTTCGTCGTCTTATGTTTGTGTCCGTGACTGTATCTGTGTCCGTGTCCGTGTAATCGTCCTGTCAGTTGTAGTTGCGTTCGTCATCGGCTCGCAGCGCGTGGTGGAGTGCAACACCGTACATGCGCCTAACTCTCTCGACGACTGGCATTTTCAATAGTTTTTTCAGCATTGGCCGAAATGGCCTAGGCAACGCACAAATTAGCAGCGGCTTTCCTTCCTTTCGTTTCCGTTTGTTTTCTATTCGATTCGTTGCCTCCGAAGGAGGATGCACCACGGGGCTGTACCCAGGCAGTGTACGCAGCACTGAAGTTGAAACAGCAGCAGCACGAGCCTACCACCCACGCCATGTTCAAGAAGTGGGTCCGACGCGTGAGCCTGAGGTGAGCAGAGCGAGCAGAGCCCCCCACCTGCAAGGGCCATCATTTACAGCAGTGTATGTCTGTGTGTGTGTGTGTGTGTGTGTGTGTGTGTGTGTGTGTGTGTGTGCGTGTCTGTGTAGATGGTTGGTAATGTTTGTGTGCGCTAGGTCGCTGTAAGTGTTTCGTTTTATAAATTGTAAATGAAGCAAGCAACAGTGGAGGAGGAGCGGATGGAGGCTGTCATCTCCCAAGTGACGCAAACCCTGACATCATGCTGGAGGATTTATGTCAGCACATAATTTATGCCCAAGCGCCGCGCGAACCTTAATCAACAAGTTCTGATTTGTCTTCTCTTTGCAGCACCACGCGGGGCTTCGCGGAGCCCACATCACCCACCCACGATGGGGAGGCCACTAAGCCGCCGACTGAGACGGTTGCCAGGACACTGCCGGAAATAGAGGAGAGCGCTGCGGATGGGGTTGGGGATGGTGTGGCAAGCAGGGCAACCAAGTCGGCCAAGACCTCGACGAGTTCTCGCAGCGACAGCTACGACAATGGCATCGACTATGACGCCCTGTACGAAGAGGAGGAGGAGAATGACCTCAGCATGGAGGCGCATGGATCGATGATCACCCATCTGTTGTCGCAGGTAAAGATTGGCATGGACCTGACCAAGGTGGTGCTGCCCACCTTCATCTTGGAGCGTCGCTCGCTACTGGAGATGTATGCCGACTACTTTGCCCATCCCGATTTGTTTCTTAAGTGCGTTTTGTTGATGGCCTTGACCCTAGTGAATCAGCAACTGAGTGATGCGTTTAACCCACAGAATCTCGGAGCTGGACGACCCACGCGATCGCATTGTCCAGGTCTGCCGCTGGTATCTGAGCGCCTACCATGCCGGACGCAAGAGTGCGGTGGCCAAGAAGCCCTACAATCCCATACTGGGTGAAGTCTTTCAATGTCATTGGGATATTCCTGGTAAGTAGCCAGAAATCCAACAAGCTATGCTCTCTAATAGACTGAGGATATACATTTTAGAAGAAGTTCAGGACACGAACGAGGTACATGACGGCCCAGTGCCCTGGTGCCGTCGGGATCAGCTAACCTTCTTAGCAGAGCAGGTGTCCCATCATCCGCCAAGTAAGAACACCAAATGCACCTCAAATGAACGCACCTAACCAAACACCGTCTCCTTCTGTCCTTTGCAGTATCGGCCTTCTATGCTGAGCATTATAATAAGAAAATCACTTTTGCGGCCCACGTCTGGACAAAGTCAAAGTTCTTGGGCCTCTCCATTGGCGTGCACAACATCGGCGAGGGCGTCGTCACCCTGGTGGACCGCAGCGAGGAGTATATTGTAACCTTCCCCAATGGATACGGGAGGCAAGTTTTTAGATTTGATTTCTCTTTGTTCTTTAGTGAAGGGTATTCTTCCCGTAGATCCATTTTAACGGTGCCTTGGATTGAGCTGGGCGGCTCGGTGGAAATTAAGTGTCCGCAGACGGGCTACCATGCCAACGTGGAGTTCCTGACGAAGCCCTTTTATGGTGGCAAGCGAAACAAAGTCTCCGCTGAGGTTTGCTGACTGTCTGAGGTTAAAGTTGGACATTTAATGATTGAAATTATTCGTAGGTCTACGCGCCCAATGATAAGAAACCCTTTGTGTCCATTGCCGGCGAGTGGAGCGGCCTGATGGAGGCCAAATGGCATGATAAGAATGTAAGTTGTCCGTTGCCTCTTCTTGCCTGTGTTGTCGTATATGTAGTCGTGTATTTACTGTACTATCTCATACTGTTTTTGTAAATGTTGAAACCTATTTATATATACTTATCCCCCTTTATGCCTACACTGCGCCTAAAATGCTGCAAGAAACAACCCCACGAGTTGGCAGCCACATCCTCTACACTAACCTCTACCACCCTGTACTTCTACTTACTTTTCACGGTTCTTCTGCTTTTCTCTTAAATAGTTTGGGTGCATTTCCTGTGTATTTACTTTGTTTATCTAGAAAATTAATACTACCAATCCAAACAACTATCCAATCCAACCACAATATTAACTTAACCATGTGCTCGTATAGCTACTACTACTCTGCCTGTCTGTCCTGTTGTACATTTCAAACTGTTTATGTGTACCTGTATAACATATTCTAAATATATGTTGTGTGTTGAGTATTAGAGCTGCTCTCAGTATTGCTGTTGATCGCCTAGTGACCCGTGTATGTGTGCCTCTTGAATTTTCTAGAAAACCGAAGTATTCGTTGACGTAAATCGCATACCAATATTTAAGAAACAAGTTCGACCAATCGTTGAGCAGGATGAATACGAATCGCGACGCGTTTGGAAGGAAGTGACAGCGGGACTCAAGTAAACAGATCACCAATATCCCAATCAATCAATTAACCCCGCAATATGGACACCAAATAATCCACTCTCTATCTCTCTCTCCCTTTGCGTTCAATGCTCTTCCCACAGGTTCAACGACATTGAACGTGCCACCAATGCCAAATTTGTTGTGGAACAGCAGCAGCGCGATCAAGTCAAGATGCGCAAGGAATACGACCTGGCCTGGGAGCACAAGGTAATCAAATTAAACCCCCAGTCATGTGCCCAACATTGAACTGACTCTATGTGTATCCCTAACGTTCAGCACTTCAAGCCCGTGGGCGAAAATTGGATCTACGCCAAATCGCTGAGTCAGCGCATCTATATGCAGGAGAAGGAGGCCAGAAGATAATGCATGCAACTGACGACGGCAGAGAAGAGCAACACCAAAAATGTTTATATATATATATATGATTCATATCAAGAACGAGCCTCAACTATATGTATAATTTCCACAAGTGCGCAAACCTCTGAACACTGACGATACAACGTAACATATGCAGGAAACGATGGAACAACAGAATGTCGGAGCAGAATTTGGGGGACATAATTTTCCCTCTACAGTCTGTCTATTAATTGTAAATAATATACCCAAAAGCAGAAATAAGAAAAGCATAATCCAACGCAGGAGAATGGACGAAACTATCGATTGAAGAGGAAAGCTAAGCTCTTCTGATACGGGTTGCAATACATGAGTGATACTTGAGAGCGAAGGACACTCACTAGGAACTATCTACACACAATTAACAATTATTATTTCCTAAGTACTAGTGTGTTTCAAAGGCAATCGCAGTAAACTGCAAAACAAAGAACACCAATTCAATACCTTTTACATTACTAACAAACTAACTTTGGAAACCAATACCAATAGTGGGATATATCAAAAGTTGTAGAATACGAAGAATAGAGATTTAAGGATAGAAATTCTATTTTTGAAACAAAAGACTCTGCTATAGACGAAATACAATACTGATAGGAATGTATGTATGTGTATGTATCTGCATCGATACTGCATCTAACGCTTGCTTTCAAAACCGAACCCAAACACAAACCTAACACACCGTGCACAATGATAATGATTTGTCCCACTTGCATAGTTTACAAATCAAATACGATTATATTATATATATACACACCTCTACTAGTATTATGTTTCGAATTCCAATTGTCACAATGATGAATAAAGCTTTACTAACAGCCCGCTGCTAACACTCCAACAAAATACATACACCACTATACAGTAATATGATTAAATGAAACTTACATTTTTGAAATGAACTATCCTATCTAGCCTATAATTTTAAAAACTCCTAAGACCTACAATACCACACCCACTGCAAAGCTACCGAATACTCCACGCAAAGTTAACGAAAAGTGAATCGAATACAAAATATACGCTTCGATATTTAAAATAATATTAAACGAAAATAGACGAAACTGTAGGATAACAAATGTAGTTTTCCTAGAGGAATAACCCAACAACAAATACGGAATTGGAGCAATTGATAGCCTTTCCAACCGTTACTTACAAAACTTGTATATATTTTTTCGAATTCCTTTTGAAACCGAAATGTTAAACATGTAATAGAGCAAATACTTTAACAAATTTATTGTAATGGAGCCTAGATACGATTACTGCAAATAAAACAATTTATTCTTAAAGCAATCTATGATTTTATATAGATCTTGCCTCAGAACATTTAAAGACCACTGAAATTTAAATTTTACCCGGAAATATTTTCCAATAGACCACTGTGCACATACAGCTGATGAGCGCTTGTCTGGCATCCCTGCCACCAGTGCTGCCAGAATTTTCGAATTAAATAAGTAATTTCGAAAAAAACTGCTATAACTGAATAATATTATTTAATTAATATGAATTCCGGTTATTCCGGTATTGAGATATTACTGGAATGTGGCTGTTTTCCCGCGTATTTGTAGTCCTTTAAAACATATGTTGGTCGTCGTTACCGTTGGAACATTTATTTGTATTTATACATTAAATTTGACCGCACCAACAGGGCAGGCATAACTGATATTTGCGCTCTCTCAACTTTTTTTTTATTTTTGTGCTCGCGCCACCCTTCACTTTAGCATTTTTAGAGTCTACCCTTTTGAAGACGCTTGCCTTATAATAGCAGAATAATTGTTATTTTGTACATGCTTTACATGCTAACTTTGTTTAATATAGCTCTGTATGTGAGGCTGAGCTTTAACTGTATGTGTGCACATATTGTAGGTCTGCTTCGCCTACTGCCTTGCCATTGGTCACAATAATGACACATTTTTGTAAAATGGCGAACCTGTATGCAGGCGCCAATGGGCTATGCAGCAGGCCACAGGGGTAAGAATCGCATCGTTTTCGCTATTCTCCATTGTGCCCTCGCTGTCTTCTTGTACAAGCAGCTGATTGTGGTTATAGTTTATTATATTATTTATTCGCGGTGTGCCCCGAGCTCGCTGGAGCAGCCTTCTGGCGCGGATGCACGTTCGGCGGATCTCGGCTATCTCCTCGTTGGCTCCAACTGCCTCGCTTGAGTTAGAGACCCGCAGTGATCTAGCGAAGGACAGGAGCCTCAGAGTACCTGGCGCTACTCCTTCCCCTGTCGGGGTCGTGGTGGGACTCCTCTCCCTCGGGTAGACCTCCCCAGAGAGCACTGGATGGCCTCATGGTCGCTGGCGGTGAATATCTCGCAGATCCTCCATCGTGCGTGGCGAGCCAGCGCACTGCTAGCGTATGTTAGGTCAATTACTGACCCTGTTTACTCCCTGTTGAAGGTCTCCTAGGATCCTTCGTTCAGTAGGACGAGGTCCAGCGTCGCAAAAGCCTCCAGTACTATGCGTCCTCTGGCGTTTGTGCGAGTGGATCCCCACTCCATGGCCCAGGCGTCGAAGTTGCCGCACGACTACCACGTTGTTCCGTCCGCGTAGTTCGCAGCTCAGCTCGTCCATGGTGCGGCTGAAGGCCTCCAGGGAGAGACTAGGCGCCAGGTAGCAGCTGTAGATCCAGGTGCTACCTACGATCCCTCGGGAACGTGTATATGTATATTATGTACATACATATATTAAGATGAACACACAGATACAGATAGACTGATACAAATGCTGCGGACACCTACATGTATGAACTGTCCCATCTATATACTATATCTATCTATCTATATACAAAGACAGAACCTGCAAGAACGTGTGTGTATGCAAGTATGTGCGTGTTCTTGTGCAGAGCATGTCATTATTGTGACGAATAGCATGGCAGTTGACTTATGGAAAGAAAATTTTCTCTGTCCCTTAGAATTATACATACGTAAATATTTGGTCTCATATTTAAAATATACCGTGTTGAATATTACAATTAATTAAATTGTCGGAGTTTCAATATCCTTAAAAAGTAACATATAATAAATAAATAATAATAGAAACAATCAGTGGCGTAACTACCACCGGTCTTACCGGTCTCAGAAACCGGGACCCCGAGCACCAGGGGGCCCCCAAAAGTGGCAAGAGAGAAACTTTTTTTTCATCTTTATATCAGAAAAATGTTCAATATGAAAAAATAAAAATTTTGGTGTTCTTTCGTTATAAATATTCATTGCCAGCTTAATATTATATTTCTATCGTGTTTTTCATTTTTCAAATTTTCGCGCTATTTCATATGAGTATGTATCATTCTGGATGGGTGGAGTGAGAAAAGTTTGAATGATTTAAAGAATTCTTCTGATAAGGCCCCTTAATGAAAATCTGACTGGGGCCTCTCTATAGTTACGCCACTGGTTCCATTGTTGGTTTTTCAATTGCATAAAATAAATTTACTTATCTGTTCGGCAATGCTAAATCTGTATTATATATTGTAGTTATCCCAAAAAACACAATTAGTTGCAATTTCCAATATCCATTTCCCAATACATTCTCGTTCTCGTCTGTGTGTCTACATCGTTGTTGTGTGTTTTATTAGTTAAAGCTTCATTTATTTTGCCTTTTTGATTTGTAGCAAATATTTGGAACGATCCGTAAACAAAAAGAAATTCGATTTAAACACGGGGTGTCTGTCCGCAGCTTAAAGATAAAGATCCGCTCACTAGACCAGGGATCGGCCCGCAGACACTTCCTTGTTCTTAGTGCATTTGTGTGCGCAGACAACAGACACGAAGCCAAACGATTCATTTTCACTGCCGGTGCGACAGCCAATCAGAATTATGAAGCGTTTTGTGCATAGGGCCGAAGCCACACGATTCATTTCGCTGCCGCTGCGCTGCCGATCAAAATTATGACAACAGACACGAAGCCACACGATTCATTTTCACTGCCGGTGCGACAGCCAATCAGAATTATAAAGCCTTTTGTGCATAGGGCCGAAGCCACACGATTCACGCTGCCGCAGCGCTGCCGATCAGAATTCTGTCTGAGCTCAGTCGAGCAGAATATCGAAGTCGCGTGTGCACAGGGCCGACGCTATACGAAAGTTTACACTGTGCGTATGCCGACTGCGCTGGAAATTTCAATGCTTTTTTTACTGCAACAAACAAAAATCGATTCAAGATAATTGAAATTACACTTTTTAACTTAACCAATTTGATATTCAAGTGTACATTTTCTTAAGACCAACTCATCACACAAAATCAATGGAAAAAAATTAAAAAGAAAATTTCTTCCCGAAAAAAACAAAAACCGAAAACCAGGGGAAGTTCCACAACTCTATGTGTCGTGTGTCTTTCTTTACCCCCAATTGCCAATCTTTGCGTTGAGCAGAAATCCGCCTTCTTCCGTTCTTACTATCCCAACGGATTGGGCTGCAGCCTCTCAGAGCTGAGCTCCCGCATAGCTGGTGATTATGAGGCCCAAGACTTTGGACGCTACTACAACGCCTGCACGGGAAGTGGTCAAGAGCTGGATCTCTTTGACTCTGACACGGAGGAGACCCATGAAGCAGACAAAACAGAGCCAAAACCCTCGCACACCTGCCTGCTCTGTGGAGAGACTACTATTCGTCTGCTCAAACTGCTGCAGCATCAAAGAATACTCCACTCCGAAGAGGGCACAACGTACCCCTGCTCTTGCCAGGATCGTGGCGCTGGCTTCGTCTCAGAGCCCTTGCTTCAGCAACATCGAAGACGTTCCTGTGCCAAAAACCACTCAAAATACAACTGCCAGCGATGCAATCTTCATTTTGTATGGCAATCGAACCACGAGCAACATCTGCGATTGTACCACGACAAGGCTGGGGATCAGGAGCAGTCGGAGGACTGCCAGCAGGGTGGAAAACATAAATCTTCGGCAGCCAAGCTTCAGTGCGATGAATGTGAAAAGGTTTAAGAGCTCCTGCCGTCCGAGTCGTAGCATCACTTAAATTCCCATTATTTTCCAGGTCTTCATTTGGCACAGCTGTCACAAGCGAATGCATCGCCCGCCGTCGGCAGCCCAATACGAGTGTGCCTATTGCGACCGCAAGTTCCACCGCAAAGATGGCCTCAAGTCTCACCTGCGGGTACACAACGAGCAGCAGCAGGCTACAGTTATTGGGGAGCAGTTTTGCGCCCAATCGACCTCTACGAACAGTATTCAGAGAATGCCCGGGGAGCAGCTAACCTAGCTATGCCGTCCAAATGGTTGCAAGCAAATCCAGTGCATGATTTGCCTATCGCATCACTCAAAGATTGCCGATTTGAGGAATCACCTAAGCACGCACCAATATGATGTGTGCTTTCCACAGGAGAAAGACAGTGGCGTAACTACCACCGGTCTTACCGGTCTCAGAAACCGGAGCCCCGAGCATCAGGGGGCCCCCAAAAGTAGCAAGAGAGAAAATTTTTTTTCATCTTTATATCAGAAAAATGTTCAATATGAAAAAATAAAAATTTTGGTGTTCTTTCGTTATAAATATTCGTTGCCAGCTTATATTATATTTCTATCGTGTTTTTCATTTTTCAAATTTTCGCGCTATTTCATATGAGCTTGTTTCATTCATGCCAATCTTTTTTTTTCTCGCTGTTTTTGCTGACTACGAGGGAGCAAAATCACAGGCCATCAAACTAAGTGCGGATTGAAAAGTCAAGGCTGAGTTTCAGAACAAGCGGATCAAGAAAACCAAGAAATGTTTCGAAGAATTGTGCCAGGACGAAAGACTGTCTGATGGAGAGGCACGATTCCGTGTAAATATTTTCCATGGATGTCTCGATATCATTTGCAATCAATTACTAAATCGGTTTGAAAGTTTGAAGAACGTGATGAAAACTTTTCGAGTACTCCAACCTGTCAAGCAACTTGCAAATTTGTTAATTATTGAAAATGCTGCTTTATCTTCGAGTTTTCAAGAAGTTTGCACAGCTTTGATTTTATTTTTAACTATTCCAGTTACAATTGCTACAGCTGAAAGATCCTTTTCAAAATTAAAAATCATAAAAACCTATCTTCGAAGTACCATGGGCCAAGAGCGTTTGAGTAATTTGAGTATTCTATCCATTGAACACGAAATGGGCAATCATTTCAGAAATAACTTGGATCAAATTATTCACAAGTTTGCTGATTTGAAAGTAAGGCGCATTAAATTCTGAATATGCATATCACAACTTAGAGAACTCAAAAATTGTTTATTTTATTGACTGTTTTTTATTTCGGTATGGAGCGTGGAGTGAGAAAACTTTGAATGATTTAAAGAATTCTTACCCCTGTGGCCTGCTGCATAGCCCATTGGCGCCTGTATTCGCCATTTTACAAAAATGTGTCATTATTGTGACCAATGGCAAGGCAGTAGGCGAAGCAGACCTACAATATGTGCACACATACATATAAGGACTGAAAATGGGTATCGGGATCGAGACCTACGGAAATCTAATTAAATGCATGAATGAGAAAAATGCATTACCACTTAGCTTGGAAAACAGTATTCTAACATTAATTCAGAAGTAGAGTAGGGTATAAGAAGTGCCATACTCTGTAAAAATGTTTTTGATGTGTAGCAAATGAGTAGTTATCGTGTAGTTGCCATGTAAGAGAAGGGGCTTATTTGTTGCCCCTACTTGTTTATACCTTATTTTAGGCCGAATCCAATAAACAGAGTTTTTAAAATTAGTCAATCTTGTAGAAAATTGTTTCATCTATCAGTTAAAACTATTTGTTCAGAGTTCAGTATCCTATTCAGCTAGTAATATTAAATGGAATATCAAAATCGAGGAATATGATTTTCGTCGGTATTTTTAAGGTATATTTTTAAAATGAGACCGTAAGTTTCGGCATATTTCTGATGGTCAGACGGTATATTTTATCGATAATTCCGCGGTCACACTACGTGGCCTCAAAATTTTTTGTTCCTTTTGGTCGCAAAAATTCTTTAAATTTTGTAATTTGTGATTAGCGTTGCACAGCAAATTAATTTAACAGCAGCCCCATAGACGTTGGCGTCCACAAACTTCCCCACAAACGCGAAAGACGCCAGTGAGTAAAATAAAGAGAGAGCGCAAGGCTGTTCCGTCATTGAAAGTCCCAGCCAGGAAAATTTCAATCGTTCGCGTTCTCGGAAATAATTGCCAATTAATAAATAACCAGAACTACAGTGCAGGGACCCCACCCTTTAATAAATCAAAACAAAAACAACAAAAACCCTTTTCGACGAATAATTACGATAAAGACGGCCAAAGCGCAGTTCTCTTGCGTTCGGTACGTGCGTGCAAAGAGCGAAAAATCGCCAATCAAGGGCGGAAGAAGAAGAGACAACTACAAAGTGCAAGTGCTGCTCTGCTGTTGGTCAAGTACTAAGTGAAAAACGCGATTTTCTTGGGTCTGCGCCCAATTGTTAGAGTGTGTGTGTGTTTGTGTGTTCTTGTGGCGTTGCATACCTCTTGGGTACTGTAGAAAGGTGATGGGTAAAAGTTCACTCAATCGGATGTGCCCAGTAGTTCTATAATTTCTAGACTGTAGCAACACAACGAATGAGTTGGTGATGAGCGGGGGTAGAAAGAGCCAATGACTATCCAGAGACAGAAAGGCAGGGTAGGGCAGGGCCGGGCAGAGCAGTAGGTAGGCACGTCATCAAAAATGCTGCTTTGTTATCTGTTTTAGTCACTGCCGTCTGAAAGAAAGTGATTTTCACGGGCCTCCAGTTGGTTTTACCAGTTGCAGTGTCTTCCTGCTTCCGCTATCAGACTGCTGTGCAAACACTAATAGGAGCCTGTGCCAGTGGCCTTTGGCTCACCTGCTTATTAGCAATCGTCGTCGTCGATCATCGCCTGCTGCGAGGTCAAGCACACACACAGCATATAACACGCTTAATCGGAGCTTTTTTTTTCAAGTCTCCGGCCGTCTCGTCGAAGCTGTTTAAATAAACGAATGTGATACAAATTTTCAACTTGTATCCAAATAAATGTTGACGCAGACACTATAAAGCAGACACACATATACAGCATATACACATACTACACGTATACGAAGAGTGTACAATGGGCCCATAAAAGCAATAATGATAGTAATTGGAAGATGAAGAAGAAGCTCATTACGCATTCCATATTGCAGTCTGATATGGCCACTGGCATTGCATGCAATTAGAGGCCACCAGCAAGGGTTTCCTCTGCCTCACTCCATTGATTACAATTGGTATTTTGATCTGGGGTGAGTTATCAGCCGCACGTTCGGCCCTAGAGCTTTCCCAGTCCACATTTAGCTCGTAATGTGGCATTGAACGATAAGATAGCATAGTAGTCAACGGGTAACAGTCAAGCGAGCAGCCTCTGCCGTTAGGGCCAATTTGTTTCGACACTAACTAACCTTCAGGGAGATAAGATACTGCCAAAATGACTGGCTAAAGAACACATACTTACAGGTCGCATCTCTCTCTGCTTTCAGAACGTATGCATTAGCAGAATGTCCGCCTACAATCAGAACTTTGTGCCACCCGCCGCCGTCGCCCCTGCAAATGGCAACCAGGGCAGCAGTCTGGTCAACGGTCTGCCCGGAGCATACCCGCATCAACAGCAGCCTCCGCATGCGGCAGCAGCTCAGCAATATCTCCATCAGAAGCCACAGCTACAGCAACAGCAACAGCAATTTCAGCAGCCACCAGTCCCGTATCCAGGGATAAGCAACAGCAGCAGTCAGCCGCCGCCGTTGCAGTTCAATAGCAATATTGTGAACAAGTTTCTGCCGCCTTCCTCGACGAGTGCCAACAATGGGGGGCCACCGCCCAGCACTCTGCCGTCTCACTTGCGTCCGCCCACCGCCAATGGACCGACGACCCTGACGAATGGCAGCAACGGAGCGGCCAGCGCCACTTCCTCGCGCACCGCCTCGCCAGGACTGATGAGTGTTCCTCCGCAGGGAGGAGCGCCGCCGATGTCTCAGAATACGCAATATGCGCACGGAGCTCCCCCACCAGCAGCAGCAGCGGCACGACCAATACAGTCCCAATCTGTGGCCAGCCTGACGAGCAATATGCACCAAATGAATCTGAATCGGACCAATGGACAACCATCCGCTAATACTGCGCCGCCGCCGCAGCAGCTGCCACCACAACAGCAGCAGCAGCAGCAGCCGCAGCCGCAGCATCCGCTAGCGAACCCCATGGCTGGGCCCTTTATGGGGAACAAGCCTCCCAATCTGAATCCGGGTGCGTCGAGAGTGATCGGAAGTCCAACGATGGGTGGTGCCCAGCCAGTGCCCGTGCCAGTCGCAGGCCAAAAAGTCATGTATGGGGCCACACCTGCTACCAATGATCAGCAGAACAACAATCTTCAAAGGGCTGCACCGCCGCCTGGAACAGGAACCGCCTGGCCGCCAAGTCTCGCAAAGGCAGCAGCGCCTGGAGTTCCACCTCCAATGCAGGCGCAGCCTCAGACACAGTTCGCTCCGCCACAGCCGCAGCCGCAACCTCAGACACAGTCTGCGTCGTTCGCTCCGCCGCAGCAGTATCAGTATGGCCAGGCCTACCAGCAGCCGCTGCATCAACCGCCGCTTCCACAGCAGCAGCAGCCGCCACCGCCCCCTGGCATGTTCGGAGCTCAGCCCAGCAGCACGCCTTTGCAGTACCAGTCGCAGCAGCCGCCTCCGTCGATGCAGCCGCAAGGGCAGCATCAGCATCCCTACGCCCAGCCACAGCCAACGTCCGGTCCGCCGCAGCTGGGCGCACCGGTGCCGTTGAATGTTGCTCAGCAGGGATTTAGTCGGCTCTGGGGCCAGGACACCATCGACCTGATGCAGAACAGACACATCCTCTCGCCGGCCACGTTGCCGGCGCCAAAGGTGGTTCTGCACAATCAGTTCCACGAGTCGATCAACTGCAGTCCCAGCATTATGCGCTGCACCGTCACGAAAATCCCCGAGACCAATTCGCTGCTACAGAAGTCGCGCCTGCCTCTGGGCATAGTGATTCATCCGTTTCGCGATGTGAACGTAAGTTCGAGGATTCCTCAAACCCAATCTAAATTCTATAATTAAAACATCGTATTTCACAGAACCTGCCCGTGATACAGTGCATCAACATTGTACGCTGCCGGCTGTGCCGCACGTACATCAATCCCTTTGTCTATTTCGTGGACAGCAAGATGTGGAAATGCAATCTCTGCTATCGCGTGAACGAGTGTGAGTTACGGCCGAATCGAAGCCCTTATCACCGACCAGAAACAATATAAAAAATCTCTCTCTTTCAGTGCCTGAAGATTTCCAGTTCGATCCGGCCACCAAAACCTACGGCGATGTGACCCGTCGGCCAGAGGTGCGCTCCAGCACCATTGAGTTCATTGCGCCGTCGGAGTACATGCTGCGTCCACCGCAGCCGGCCATGTATCTGTTCCTCTTCGATGTGTCGATCATTGCCCAGCAGAGCGGCTACCTGGAGGCGGCCTGTTCGGTGCTTAACAGGCATTTGGACGAGATGCCTGGCGATGCACGAACTCAGGTGGGCTTCATCTGCTACGACAGCTTCGTGCACTTCTACAGCATGGCCGAGGGCCTGAATCAGCCGCACGAAATGACGCTGCTGGACATTGACGAGCCCTTCCTGCCGCGTCCCGACAGCCTCCTCGTGAACCTCAAGGAGTGCAAAGAGCTGGTGCGTGATCTCCTTAAGCTGCTGCCCAAACGATTCGCCCACACACATGATCCCGGCTGCGCTCTAGGCTCCGCCTTGCAGGTGGCCTTCAAGCTGATGGTAAGTGTTCGTAAAACTCGGGGATATTTATAAACGATGACACTCCTTTGTATTGTAATTGCAGCAGTCGTCTGGTGGGCGCATCACCGTCTTTCAAGCGTGCCTTCCCAACAAGGGACCCGGCTCTCTGGAGCCGCGCGAGGATCCCAACAATCGTTCGGCCAAGGATGTGGCTCACCTCAATCCGGCCACCGACTTCTACAAGCGCTTCGCACTGGAGTGCTCTGGCTACCAGATTGCCTGCGACCTCTTCCTGATGAACCAGCAGTACAGCGACATGGCGACCATTTGTGAGTCTCTCCAGGATGACCCGTCCTCCATCCGTTCACTAACATATCCCCCCTGATTGCAGCTGGCATCAGCAAACACAGCGGCGGCTGTGTCCACCACTTCCCGCTGTACCAGAAGACCAAGCAGCATATGGTGGACTCGTTCAGGATGTGCTTTAAACGATATTTGACACGCAAAATCGGATTCGAGGCGGTGATGCGCATCCGTTGCACTCGCGGCCTGCAGGTTCACACATTCCACGGCAACTTTTTTGTGCGTTCCACGGATCTGCTGTCGCTGCCCAACGTGAATCCGGATGCGGGCTACGGCATGCAAATCTCGTATGAGGAAAGCCTCACGGACGTCAAGACTATCTGCTTCCAGGCAGCGCTGCTCTACACGAACAGCGAGGGCGAACGACGCATACGGGTGCATACGGTGTGCCTGCCGGTGACGTCGTCGTTGCCCGAGGTTATGCACTCAGCCGACACAGAGGCGATTATCGGACTGCTGTCCAAGATGGCTGTGGACCGGTCAATAGCCTCGAATCTGAGCGATGCTCGCGACGCCTTCATCAATGCAACCATCGACGTGTTCAATGCATTTAAGATTGCACAAAATCTGCCCTCCGGACAGTCCGGCCAACTGATTGCTCCCCGTAGCCTGGCGCTGATGCCCCTCTATATCTTAGGGCTGCTCAAGCATGTATGTATTTTCTTCCATTCGCAGCCGAAATCGTTTAATGAAACTTCGTTTGTAGCCTGCCTTCCGTGTGGGAACTAGCACGCGTCTGGATGATCGAGTGTATGCCATGGACTGCATGAAGACCTTGCCACTAGATCAGTTGATGAAGTTCGTCTATCCGGAGCTGTACAAGATCGATGGGCTCATCTACCATGCCCGCAACTCCAATGCGAGCACGACTGAAGAAGACGACGAGGAGGATCCGCTACCCGAGTTGCCGCGCCTGCAATTATCTGCGGAGCAGTAAGTTTGAAGACCGCATATAACCGTGTAGACAGCTAGTTAATCAAACAATTTACAGCCTGGACTCTCGTTCCATATTCCTGATGGACTGTGGCCAACTGATAATGCTCTATGTCGGCCTCAATGTGCCACCCGATGTCCTGGAGGCAGTGCTGGGTAAGATATTTGTCACGGTAGGGTGAAGTTCCCGGGTTAATCCTTTTCTGCTCGGTTTCAGGCATCAGCTCAACTGCGGAGCTGGGCGACTACGTCTATGGATTACCGCATATTGTGAGTGCCGAGTACGATATACTGCAGCGATTTTTGTTGCGTCTTAACTACGACAAACCCTATTCGCCGCTGGTACAGATAATCAGGTGAGCGATCGAAATCCAGCGCAAAGAGAGTCAATTTCTAATCGATTTATCTTCTCCCCCCAAAAAAAACAGAGACACGAGCACGGCCAAGGGTCAGTTTATTGAGAGATTAACCGACGATCGCAGTGAATCGAGCTTATCGTACTATGAGTTCTTGCAACACATTCGGGCTCAGGTTAAATAGTATATAAGCAGAAAATTCTACTATTATTGTATACAGCAGAAATACGAGTCAACGACGACTCTGGTGTCTAAAGGCAGGAAATACGAGTGGAGAACAATATATGGGATGTAGGCAGACCAGATACAATTACAAGGACCAGTTGTCTGATCCACTACCCTCACATTCTCACCCTCCCCTCAATCGCGTAACTTAGGTGTAACTTTTAAGTGCATATATTTATTTATTTGTTGATTTATTGCACTAAAATCACTAAAAAAATGCAAAAGAAAAGAGAAAAGAGAGGGATATGTGTATCTTGTCACAATTGAAACTAGATTGAACACAAGTCAGGCTAACCAGTCAGTAGACCCTCCCGCAAGCGAACATGCAATGTTATTTATTATAGATATGTTATGCAATAAACAGAACCCACACACACCCGCGCCCACTATTGTAAATTATAATTTATTTAATGCAATTTTTCGTTGCTCATCTTCGAGCTGCTTCCAAACATTCTGCAAACAAAAACTCAAACCCACACAGCACCTGCTGTTGTGGTGGGCTTTTCCCTTGCGCTTTTGCTTTTGCTGTTTTCAATAGTATTTATTGCCCAAAACGAAACGAAACAGAACAGAAATATTATTTTACAAGTGTATTTATTTATAAGAGAGAAGATTGGGCTATTGCAGGGCTTATTGTTTCAATGTACGAGTACGATTATGAGTAGCTAGCCAACTTATTTAAAATGTGTGTGAGTGTGTCTGAACGTAGGAGAATAGTTTCGGTATTGAGTATGTCTTACGCCTAGAAAGATTATTATTCTATAACAAAATACATATATACATACATATATATATAGAAGAGTCCCACGGTAAAGGAAGTGCCCTAGGTAACGTAGTTTGTGAGAGACGAGACGCATGTGGAACGGAACCGGAAAGAGCTGCCGCATCAAGACATTCGTTTCGTTCCCGGAATTTGTTAACTAAACGAAAACATTATACATATGCTGTACTATACTTTATACACGGACGAGTACGTCAAAAATAAAAGCTAAACAAAGTTTTATTTAAAGCATAGACCAACGCATTTCTCTGCTAGTCGAGTTCACATAATTCGATATGTAGTAGTCCTTGAAAAGCGGCGACTCCCATCTACATATATGGATCAAACTTTCTTTTCATTAGTGTCATTAGAAATTGTATTATCCATTCAATTCTTCCATTTTAAATTGAGTTTCGTTCGAAGAACAACAATTCGGTTCTTTAATTTTCAGACATTTATTTTGAAATTTTACTTTCTGCTGTCCTACTCGGACGATAGCAAAATGTTTCCCTTCCATAAAACAACAGACGATTGCAGCCAGATCGCGCTTCCAAACAGCTACGAACAATATCACTCCTGCTGGCGACAGAAGCAAGCGGGCTGTGTCCAAGGATCGCCCACTGAGTGGCATCGAGTGATTACCGGCACTCGCGAGGCGGAAAAGTTTACGGAGCAGCACAGTGATAGTGTCCCCTGGTCACGATCCCAGATACTGAGTAGCCCGAAACTTCAGTATGGTACTCCTCCAGCCCAGAGTGGCCCACGTTCCTTCTTCCCGGATCGCGAATATGGGACTGTAGCTTGCGGTTCGACTGGGATTCCCGTCAAATGGGTGGAGGTGAGCGGCTTCCCACGGGGAAAAACCGAGAAGATCCTGTATGCGTTCCAAGCCGTGGGCACAATCCGACTGATGTGCCAGACCACGGACGCTATCCGTCTACGATACTCCGACCGAATGGGGCTATATAGGGCCATGCAGCTCGATGAAACGCAAATCTACGGCTTTCATATCTTCGTCAAGCCTCTTCTGGGGGATCCCAAGGAGTTGGATAACATCGTATACCCGCCTATGCGCGGTTCACGTGCCCCAGGAACTGTGGGATTGTGTGGCTGGAAGGGAATATTTCCCAGATTCGTTTTCGTCTTCTCTCTGTGCTTCCCACTCTTCCTGTGGTTCATTTGGTGGTAAAGGTGCTAAGACCCAACGTGAACTACACTGAAGATGATGCCCAGGAAGGCTAAGGATTATCTGCGAAGGACTCATCCGCAAATAAGAATCTTTCGTTTTTAAATTTGTTGCGTTTTGAATATTGATTTTAATTATAATTTTATGCTATTCATTTTCTATAAAAAACTATAACTTAGCCTAGAAGACCGCCGCCCGCTCCCCCTATTGCCCCGGCCCCCGCTGCAGCTCCAAAGCCCGCAAAGCCACCGCCAATCTTCTTATCGTAGCGGGCACGGAATCCGCCACCAAGGCCGCGACCTCTCACACGATAGCTTTCCCGATAGCGTCCAAATCCAGCTGCTGCACCTACGCCTCCGCCGATTCCTCCTCCAATCAGGCCACCTCCGGCCAGTCCCAAGGCCTGCGGCTGCTGCTGCTGCACAATGGGAATCTGTTGCACAATAGGCACTTGTTGGACGACCGGCACTTGCTGGATGTAAGGTGATTGCTGGACAAATCCACCGCCAACTCCTGCCACTCCAGCGACTCCTCCCACTCCGCCACCAACCAGAGAGTGGGCACTGATCGTCCAGGAGCAGATGCTCAGCAGCAGTAATTGCAGATCGAACCTCATCTTTGTCGCGTGGTCAGATACGTTGTGAGATGCGAGACAAGACTCAGCCTGGTTTTTTATGCACACGAAGGTACACATTGTGAGTACCCCGACCTTCACGATGTTG
The DNA here is from genome assembly GCA_008121215.1 of Drosophila athabasca. NCBI lineage: Eukaryota > Metazoa > Arthropoda > Insecta > Diptera > Drosophilidae > Drosophila > Drosophila athabasca. The sequence goes on from VMQQ01000015.1 coordinate 183,294, forward strand.
TGGCAATGATGACGCAGATGATGAGGTGCGAACCGCCCATAGGGCAAACCCATGAGCATCGCTAGAATCAGCAACAGTGCTGGGCGCTGTCTTGTCTTGGGGATTTTTGGCGCCCGATCTGTGAATTGGTTGCACAAACAGCTCTGAGCCGAGTGGCCGGAGTGGGAGGGGACACTAATTAATTTGCATAAATACCCGGCCAGGTGCCGGGGCAGCCAAAACAGTCCATCGCACCATGCTGTGGAAGACGGTTTACCTGGCGCTCGTCTTGGCGCTTGCCTCGGTCACTTCCACCCCCATCATAGCCAGCAACGGAGACGGAACCGGCGACAGCAGCACGGATCTTGTGAGAAGGACACGTCACATTGGCGGCCTGGGAGCGGGCGGCATTGTGGGTGGAGGATTCATCGGTGGCGGCGGTGTGGTGTCCGCTCCTGCCATTCAAACTGTGCCTCTGGTTCAAACAGTGCCCGTGATCACCACTGTGCCGGTTATCTCGACTATTTCCACGGTGCAGACGATCCCCAGTTATGGCTACGGATATGGCTATGGACACAATGGCCTGGGCTATGCTCCAGGAGCAGGCTTGGGCGGACTCGGCGGTGGAGGCTTTGGCGGTGGAGGATTTGGCGGTGGCTTTGTTGGTGGCGCTGTGGGATTTGCCAAATTTAAAGGCGGTTTCATTGGCTGAATGGGTCTCGAGTGTAAACAATTAATAAACGACAAACGAACTTCGTTTTCTGATTGCTTGGAATACATAGATCTGATGAGATCGCATATTTCACTTGAACGGGTTGTTGTTGTTGTTGTTGATGGTTATATTTCTGGAATGGTCTCTCTGCTGTGTATGTTTGCCCACTGAATGTCTCGCGAAGCGAGGCGGATGGGATCTAAGTGGTAAACAACAAGCAAGCCATCAAATAGTTACAGTGGTTTGGATTGGGTAATCACTAGAGAAGACACTAGACTTGTTTAATCGGATATAAAATGATGCGGCAGTGTAGTACATATATCATATAGATCTCGAACACTATTAGAGCTATGTCCATTATATTGAATCTTAAAAGGGGTAAAGTTCCATAGCGATAGAAAATCAGTCGAAATGTTGGCTCGACATCAAGATCTCCGGTACTCAGTTCTTATGCCTATTGCATACCACTGTGTCGCACACACTTCCGCCTCAAATCTCGTTCCATCATCACATTAAGATTGGGTCAACTTCATCTGTTTTTCGACGAGCATGGTTCGTTTTTTGGGTTTTTTTATTCCAATAATTATTCTCGCCCGCTTTTTGCTTGGCTCAAAATTGAAATTAGACGAAACCGAAATAAAGAAAAAAAAAACACCTCCGAATGGCAATCAACAAAGCCAATGAACCTCCTTTGTTAGCGGCTCTGGTAGGGTTCTTGGAGGGCAGGGACAAGGCAAATGTTTGGCTATAAATTAAAGCTCAGGTCGGAGCTCAGATTCAGTGTTTGATCAAGTCTTTGTGCGAATGCGACTCCCAATGGATTACACGAGAGTATTCTTACTGTTCTGCCTCAGTGCGTTGATGCTGTTGCGTGCTTCGATTGCAGCCACAGAAGCGGAAACGAAAACGGAAATAGTAGCGGATCCAGAGCCGAACCCTGCCCAGCTCGTGGAGGCTGGAGAAACTGCCCAGAGTGAGGCGGGAGATGAGAACGTTCGCAAGGTTCGCCAGTTCTTCGGCCCGCCTCCGCCGCCGCCCTTCTTTGGACCACCCCCACCACCCTACTACGGAGGCTATGGCGGATACGGCGGAGGCTTTGGCGGCGGTTTCCAGCGCACTCGCGTCATAACACGCACCCGCTACCGCGGCCGAGGAGGCTACTACGGCGGCGGCTTCTATGGCTAAGAGAGATCGTCTGAGTGCGATGCTGATTTTGTGATTTTGTGATACTTCAATAAATGTTAACGTTATGCAAGCCAATCGAGTCGGGACTTTATGGCCTACAATCAATCGAATCAGAGACCTGGGTGGGTTTGTGGAGTCGAAGAAAGCAACGGCCAAAAAGTGTTTATAAGTGGACCCACCGGGTGGCCACTTGGTAAAATGTTTTCTCAGCTTCGCTTGCTGTTGGTTTGGACCATTCTCGGCCAGGTCTTGGCTCTGGACGAGCTGGAGTTCGACCCACACGTGGCACCACTGGCAACCACTGGTAATGGATGGAGGGATGGTGACATTCCTTCTGATTGCCGTCTGATTTTTTTGCCCATTTTCAGTTCCAAATCCCTTTAAGGTGTGGCGCAGCTTTGCCAATCAAGTCCACCTCGCCTTCAGTCGCTGGCAGCCCAAAGCGAGAACGAAGACGAAGACCCAACCGATGGCAGAGCCCTTGATCAGCCCCACAGTTAAGACCAGAACTAGGAGCACCACACCTCAGCCTGAACTCCAGTTCTATGGAGCACTGAATCCCGTTTACCAAATGGGCAACTTTTAAATTTAACTTAAACAAAATTTATTACAAAATAAACATGATCTACAGATAAAATATGGCGATCATCGGAGTTATCGGAATTTCTTGTCAAACAGTCCTTTGAAGCTACCGAAGCCGCCGCCAAAGCCATGTCCGCCGAAGCCGCCGCCAAAGCCGTGTCCCAGTCCTCCGCCAAATCCTCCCTTGAGCCCACCCAGTCCTCCTCCCAAGCCGCCAAACTTGCCACCGAATCCTCCAAAGCCTCCCAGTCCACGTGCCACACGTTCGGCCTCTGGCTCATCTACCAGCGGTAGCTGTTCTGCCTCCAGATCCAGCAGGCTGATGGCGCCCGTATCCAACTCCACGGGAAGGCTCCAACTGCTACTCACGGCACAGACGACCACGATGAGGGCGAGGCTGAGGCTGAGGAATTTCATCTTTTGGCTGGGATAGTGCGAGTAGATTGCTGCTGATGTGATAGATGCTGGGCTGGTACTTAATCCCAAGAGCCATGACAACTAGGTTTATATACATGCTTCTGGTCTGCTGGTCAACTGGTCTGATGGCCTGGTGGTCTGGTCTTGGTCTTGGGCTCGTGCGGAGAGCTGCTAATTTCTGGTGTCAACATTGTGGGCCCATCGCAGTCGATGCCTTCCCCTCAGTCGCTCGTCTCTACCTTGGCCAAATATACTCGTACTTTCATTCATCCAAATTGTGTTAGACTTTTGGGATGGGTCGGTCTGGTCTGGTCTGGGCCTGGTGGAGTATGTGGGCAAACAGAGTTCGCGACAGGCGTTGGGTTTGCTCATGTCTTTAGCTGGATCTGCACATAGTTACATCATGTTTGCCGATCTGTTTACCATGTTACTATGTTACCAATGGTCTATGCTCTTGAAACGTCAACCGATTGACCTTAGCCAGCATCTCTGGTCTGTGTTTGCTTTGGACAGGCAGCAGCGCAGCATATTTCGTGGCCCAGTTCGATCCCCCCTTCGAGAACTTGTTTGGGATAAGAGATCTCGTATCTGGGACTATCTCCAGACTCCTGCTAATCGAAGCGAGTCAGGCTTTTGCTGACGCGCGCGACAACGACTACGACAGCCCATCCAGCTAAAAATAAAACAACAAGCTTGTTTGGGCCTTCTTTTTGGTTTTTTTTAATATGCTAATTACTAAAGATTAATGTACGCTTAGCACCTAATGTCGTGGATATGAATGTGAATATGGATATGGATGCCTCAGTAGGTAACGCTCACGTGCCAGCTTGCGGCGTCTCTTCATGAATCTCCTGTAGTTATTTCTGTCCACGAAGTGGAGAGGAGCCACCGTCGGCTCGGGAGCAGAGGGTGTGTGATACCACCAGTCGGTGGACTGCTGGTGACGGTTCTTGTTCCTGCGGGATGTGCGCACTTTTTCCTGGACAAAGGCGCGGGACCAGGCCACCGGATCGAGACTGGCATCGTAGCCGACATCGTTTGAGGGCCACCAAGGCCTGGCTGCACAGAGATCCAGTATCGCCAGAGGAAGTAGTAAGAACAGCACTGAGAAGTAGTGCATGTGCATGCTGTCACTGTTTTTTAAGGACTGTTGCACTCTGACCCCTCCGCAAGGCTCTATATATACACTTCTGTCGAGAGCGGCAGAGTCGCGTCCATTATCGGATTATCCCAATCCTATTCGAGTACTCCTACCTGCAGTGCACTCAGCACAAATCACACACGCACACTCTTTGGAGAGGGAACTTATCAATGGTTTGGGTTTGCGTTCGGGTCTGCAGGTCTGCAGGTAGGTGCACAAATCACTGCTGTCCTCCATGTCTCCATGTGGTAGATCGTAAATCAGAGTGGGAAAAGGTTCTCATTACATATACATAGATAGATACTCTCGCATTACACACTTATACACTTTATCTGCCTGGCAAATCGGGAACGGGAATCTGTCAAAGGCGCAGCGGGTGCGAATCAGCGTGTTCCATTTCACTTTCAGCCAGAATGCATGACCGTTTGGCCCCGATGTCGCATAAGACGGACGCATACGAGTACTGGTTTCCCACTGGAGCGGAGGAGAGCCTTACACTTGACACCTGCTGCTTAATTGGCGCACGCAAAGAGGTAACTCTCTTCGGGATTCGCTGTGTGATATATGAGGAGTCATATGGCCAACAAACCCGTTTTCCTACTCCCCGTTTGCCTACTTTCGACTCATGACACTTATCTAGAGGATGGACGGATGAAAAGTGGGACAGAACATGGCATAAAAGCTGCAGCTGGCAGCGAGTCGGCTCCAGTAGCTGGCCAAAGTTCTGTCTACGATGAGGAATCCACTGGTCTCACTGCTGCTCTTCCTGCCACTGCTGCTCGTCCTCGTTGCAGCTGGACAAAGGATGAGCCTGAGATTCCCGGATGGCTACCGCCTGCGCCTGGGAGGACTTCCTCCGCAGATCGTTGGCAAGGGGCAGGTGATTGCCAGCCGCTCCCACATGAATCAGAGACCACAACCCCAGCACCCCAACCGTTGGATAACTAGAAAGAAGCACAAGTGACGAGGCGGATCCTTCTGGTTAAATGCTCTTTTAATTGGCTAAATAAATAAAATAAATAAGCCCTTAAATATATGTATTATGGAGTATGTGGAATCCCCTAGAAGCCGGGAGCATATCCCTGCATGTTCATGCGCTCCATGTAGCCTCCGGCAGGTGCATAGAGTCCTGGCAGCTGGGGATTTTGATAGAATCCTTGGTTAGATCCCCCCAGTCCTTGCACATTGGCCATGTTCACAATGTTGCTTAGAGCCGAGAAGTTGTCCACCGATGGCTGGGGCACGAATCCGTTGGGCAGCTGGGGATTGGGATACGACATGGGATTGCCGTACATGAGCGCGGATGAACTTGAAGCGCCCGGGTAGCTGCCAAAGCCAAAACCAGGAGCTGTACCGAATCCATTAGCTGAGCCGAAGCCAGGGGCTTGTCCAAAGCCAGGGGCCTGTCCAAAGCCAGGAGCTGCACCGAAGCTAGGAACTCCACCAAAGCCAGGCGTTGCACCGAAGCTAGAAGCGGCGCCAAAACCAGGAGATGCTCCAACCAGATTCGGGTCTGGATAAGAGGGATAATTGTTGGCAATGTTCGTCTGCAGGCCATTCAATCCATTCAGAGATCCCTGAGGGATGCCCGGAGCGTAGATTAGGCCCGGATAGTTGGGATACCGCACCAGTTGAGCACCGACTGCATTCAGGGCCATCTGATTCATCGGCATGGACATGCCCATACCCATCTGCATGGAGGTGGCTGCCGCCGGCGTAACATTGGCCACCATCTTCACATCCGCATCCGTGTTGGCTCCTGGGCCGCCCTTCAGCTGGCGCTGCTCGCGTCCGTGGTGCTCCTCCAAAGGTTGAGCCTGAACGGTGCCCAGCAAGAGCAGGGAGATCACCACGAGGGCTTTCTTCGCGATAAAGTTGGTCATTTTGGGAGCGATCTCGTTGTGTGACTGTTTGCTTCCGGCTCCCCGGTATGGCCTTTTATGCCGAGGCCGTGAGTCGTGAGACCTAGGGAAACTTTCTTTTGGCAATTATCCGCAGCGCAGCGTTGGTTTTCTTTTAAAGTGATGCCTTTTTTTATGTTTTTATGGCAGCAAAAGTCGAACACTGCGGCCCACAGATCATTTTGTCTTCGTTTTGTAATCTCTTTATAAACAATTCACACTTTTAGCCTAATGCCGAAAGCAAATAAGGTGCGAAATGTCTCAGCGCTCCAGCGAAAGATCGAACAACCGAAAGATCGCCTTGCAGAAAATTACGCTTGCTTCGGTGGGTGACGACGACTCGCCATGTGGTGGGTACATATTGTATATCCCACTCAGCATCGTGATGGTGAAATAGTCATCTGTATCTGAGCTGGCACTGCTCAAACGAGAACTGATATGGGGCTGGCAAGCCTCAGATAAGTTTACCTTCGTAGCAATGGAGTCATTAATAAGGGATCTTATTAATCTTGGCATCAAATGAAGAAAAATGGGTGGGGGTGGCGCTTTAGGATGCACACTGGTGGGCAAATGGCCACCCAACTCCACGGTTTTCCCTTGAAAACTGCCTTCAGTTTATGTGAACGTACATATTTTGTTGTTCAGCTTAAAAGCATGCTTTATTTTTGTAATATTTTGAATTTATGTAAAATGCATGTAGAATGACATTTGAGGGCTGTGTAAAACATATATAGTCCTGAACTGCATCGAAATCTGAATGCTTGAGCAGTCCATGTTAGAGCCCTGCAACCGAATTGATTCGATCTGATAGACTCAGCTATTCAGCTTTCTCTTAACTTTGAACGAGAGAGAGAACGAGATAGGTGCCGAGTACACAACATGTTTGCGCATGCACGATACGCACATGCATACTTACATGTCCACGCATGCACAAACATGCGAACGATTTTTACTTATTCGGGATGGTTTAAATCTGACTGAAGGCAGGACTCGACTTGATCGAACACGTTAAATGTGCATGATTATATGTAGCTGTGATTTTATGAATATTGTGGATGCAGAGTATACAGATAAGTCAGATATTAAGTCCAATGCGTCATCAGGGGACTAGACAGAGACATGTTGGGATGTAGATAAATTAATTGAAGGTAGTTATAATGTAGCAACAATTCAAGGCAGGGCGTACTAATTTTTGAAAACGGATTTAATAAATTAATAAACATATTTTGTACAACGCATAAAGCTAGACCTGTGTAACTCCATTACACTCTAAGTATTCCAGTCGTTATATTCCGACCAGTCGCCTATTTGCCGTAGCTGTCAGTGTAGGCGGCGCGTCTGGCATCGGCTCGATCCTTGCGGGCTTCGAAGGAGTCATCGGCCAGGCGGCGGGGTGGACTGGCCACGGAATCATCCGATCGCCGTTGGGAGCCTCCGTAGGTATTGCCGTAGACCTCGCTCTTGGGATAACAAATGAAGTAGTCGCCTTTGTAGTAATCCGCACTGGCTCGCTTCTGTCGCACCGCCTCGCCAGTGAGATCGGTTGGTGAGAGGATGGCTGCTGTATCGCTGCAGCTGATGGGTGCCCCTTGGGTCATGCTCAGACTGCTGAAGATTAGGGCAATCACGGCGATCACGGAGAGGGAGAGTGTGCACTGCATATTGTTTGTGTGTGTTGTTTTGTTTTTTGGATTGGTTTATCACTTGTTTTCGATTTGGTTTAGATTTGGCTTGTCCGCTTGTGGTGGAGTTCCTTTGGGTTCTGTGTCTGGACTGGGGCCGGCTGTGCCTTTTATACGTGCGATCTGTACGAGCATTATCCACTACGCGCTAATTATTATGACAGACCCGGGCAGCACTCGGCACCCAGTACCCAACACCCATTTGTGATGACAGTAGTGGGACACTAATTTAATTTGCCGTGCATCTTTCAATTCAATTAGCATCGCCCGCTCGCACAACATTTCCGTCCGAGTCCAGCCTTTTTGGCCGGTTTCTGACCACAGTGACGACAGCTCTTGGGGCTGAGCCACTAGGGGGCGGCGTTTCAGATGTTAAGTTGCGTTCTGCGTTTTTGTTGTGGTAGGCACCACTGATGAATCATCCCACCTGGAATTGGCCTCCTCCAAATATAGTTTCATCATCATCTGGCGAAATTCATGAAGAATAGAGGGAACTCTGCTTAAATCGTTTACCCCCACCCATTTGGAGACCTTTCAGGCTCTATAAATTGTCTGAGCGGAGCGTTAATTGATTGCAAGTACAGGAAAGTTAGGAACAAATATGAATCATGTGGACAGCGCGCGCCTGTTTCCACGGAAATGAATTCCACAATCGAGAGTGGAAAATATTTGCCTTTGCTAATTAGAAGTCCGTGATTCATAAGATCATGCCTTGTCTTTGGGCCCTACCCCAAGGCGGTTCGAGTACGCTTCTGGCGAAAGTCTGTGTCTGGAACGGAACAAACAAAATTAAGAATCCCAAGGTCTATTTACGGGTCACGGGTGAATGGAAACGGCCGAAAATAGCTACTATATTTTATTGACGTATCAATTAGTGTTTGGCCCGAAAACAAGTTACACGATTCCAGAAACGTCAGCTCCTTATCACAGCATTTCACAAGCGTCTGCCAATTCCCGGCTCAAGCGATAAACAACACTGGCACTGTTTTGTAGACAATATTGTTGTGGTTTCAATCGAAACGAATGGGATCGAACTGGCATTCGAATCGATCTTCTATACTGTGGAAGATTTTCGAACGGGACTCATATCAAACCGATGGATTAGCGAGCGGCAACCGGTTCCAGCACTCAATGTAGCATTCACGACGCAGTACTCCAGCCAAGTGCGTAAGAGGTGTCTCCCACCGACGCCCGATCCAAATAGATCCCCATTTCACCCAGAAAACTCTTTTTTTTTTTTGAGTTCGTTTGTTATTTTCGACTTTAATCTGTTTTTAGCACAGTTCGCATCATTTGGCCATTATTTTCTATAGTAGCCAGAGGAGGCAGAGGCTGAAGCCGAGGCAGATGAAAAGCCGCCACCATAGCCACCGCCTGGGTATCCACCTCCAAACCCGCCTGGATACCCGCCGCCGCCAAAGCCTCTTCGGTATCCACCACCTCCTCCGCCACAGCAGAAGCCGCCACCTCCTCTGCCACCGAATCCGCCAAAGCCGCCGCCAAAGTGACGGGCTGACCGAACGCCGGCATCCTCATCATTCACGGGCTGGGCATCGGCGTCCTCCAGTGTGAGGCGCTGCTCCTCCAACGGATGGCCATGGACCAGAGCCAGGGCTAGAGCGCCGACCAGTGCTAGCAGCAGGAATTGTTTCATATTTGAGTATTGAAATGTTTCTATTGCCAAATCGGATGGGCACGGGGTCTTTTATAGCCAAGCATAGCGGGGATGTCCCGCAAGAAGATCGACATCATCATCCTTCGAATTCGCGGCCAAGTATCATTAGTTTCCGCCACTCGGCAATTATCTAGCATTCAATGATTTTAGCTAAACCTGTAAGTGCCCGAAGGCAGTGGAATTCCCAGACCCGTCGATTGCCGCTTCCAGAACGAATCTCCCACAAAAACTGAGACAAACAAAAAACGTCAGCGCATGAAGCACTTCACAGCCGTTCACCGAAACGGGCCCCCAGGATGGGGGTTTACTTTTCCAGCTGGTAAAACCAAAGGTGCCGAAAGCTCCCATGTGATCACTGACCTGAAGAAAGTCAAAATTTGCGCAGCAATTCAACGTCGATCTATTACTGGATCGGGTTTACTTTATTGCCAGCCACAGAATCAGAATTGGCTGCTTTTGTTTCGCTAATAAGGTAAAGCACATTAATTACGTGCCGAAACGAGGTGATTCTGGTGAAAAAGTTTTATTAAAGTTGACGCAAGTGGAACTCGTTTATTCTCCGGGACGCAATCCAGTGGGTTCTCATTAAAAAACGAGGGAGAACGTTGTGAGCCGCGGCAAAGGCCGCGGCTCTACTTTATACCCGTTACTCAGTCAGTATAAATGTAAACTAACGATGTGTGTAATTTATACAATATGTTTTAGAACTTTTAATATTATGTGTTCGCAAATAAAAAAAAAAAAATGCACGAATGGGCAGAAAAGACGAGGTCGCGTGTGAAAGAGAGCGAGAGGGCGTTCCCTTTCGAAATAGTTTTCTTAATTGTGACTATATTAATGGTTCGATCTGATCTAGATTCAACACTCTGATTAATATGATAGATATATGCCACAGATTTTCGTCTTTTGTGTGGGCGGAAGGGGGCGAGACGAAATTTATAAATTCACTTATAACAAGACTTGGTTGCTATAGCTCTTATAGTCTGTGAGATATAGGCGCTCATGAAGACGGACGGACAGGCAGACATGGCTATATGGACTCGACCATTAGTGCTGATCAAGAATATATGCTATATTCTGCGAGTATACTCAGAAAGAAAAGACTAACCGAACCTTCAGATACACTTGTTTAAAGTATGATTCGAAGAATTCCCCTAGAAAACACTTGTAACATTATCAAAGATGGCATTTCATTCATTTTGTTTATTAAAGGGTATAAAATGAAAGCTTTAGGGGGTCATAAAAACAAAAGACAAAGAGTTTTGATCAAAACAAATCGTACATCACTTGGATAAAAGCAAACCGGTTCATCGGATGAAGAGGGTGGTGCTGCGAAGGGAATTGTGACAAGCTGCTGTCATCTTGGGCAAATTACAGCATCTTCCCCTTGAGTACAATCTTACGAGTATATGTGCATATTGTGTGAGTATGTATGTCTAGTAGTTTGCCATTCATATGTGAGATGATTAATCGATTGTTTTGATAGACATTTCGCCAGACGTCAGGCCAGACACAATCAAATTATGAACCAGAGATCTCCATGTCTCGCAAAGTCTCCACAATTAGTGGAGATGTTATAATTCACGGCAGTCTACGGGTGCATGGCAACACATGGGTATATGGGGGACGAGATAGGATATCCAAATCATTTACCAGGTATATGAGATGATTCACAACTGTCATTCATACGAGTAGATCATAGTTCTTAGATCGGATGGTGGGATGCACCTGTTAATGGGCGATTGGTTTCAATGCCTCTCTCGAATAGACACTAATTAACTTTTGCTATTGACAATCTTTATTGCAAAGCAAACACACAACAGAATTGGCTCGGCGAAAACGCCCCCAAAAGCTGGTAAAAAAAAAACAAAAGCCGCAAAAGCGAAAAACCCGCGGAAGTAAGCAACCGAGTTAACGGTGTGAAACAGATTTCTGACTTATTTGGCCAACATTTTGGCCAGCAAGGTCAATGTCGGGTGTGCCGGTGACGATGCCCAAAGCGAATCCGTCTGCAGAAGATCGTTTGAGCGGAGCGCGAAAGCCATCTGGGGGCAACCAGTTGATGACGTTTCGGCCAAGAGTTACGTCTCGTTTCGTTGCGTGTGCGTGCAAAGTTCCGCTCGCTCGCGCGGGCTGGGGATTGGCATTCTGTTTTGGGGCCCGTGAAGGTCTGCAGGTTTTGCAGCAAACTAATTTGGAAATTTTGCCCAAGAACTTTTCCGCTATATAACTTATTTTGCTCTTGTGGCCCGTCTTCAGTTGGCTGTGGACTATGCCACAGTTTAGTTGAATCTCTTGGATACGGAATGAATCGTACCGCGCGCTTGGCTCTGATGAGTCTCCTTTTCACTGCCGTCTTGGCGGAGAAGAGCAGCAAATCGAGATCGAATCGTCCGCAGGGACGTACCTTGGGTCTGTTGACGCCCCTGCTCCTGGGCGTCGGTGGTGGATCCCTCTTTGACGTGCCAGTAGCGCCAGTGTCGCCACAGCGACCCGTTGATGGTGCTGCAGCAGCTGCAGGGGCACAGTCGGATCAGTACTATGGCAACAGTTATCCCAGCTACAACTATAGGCCCAGTCCTTACTACAATCCGTACGGATATTCGAATATCTATCCAGGCTACAACTATCTGGGATACGGCTCCAATTACTACCGGCCAAGCTACAACTACGGTGGATATCAACGACCCCAGCAATATACCGGAAACTACTACGGCTACAGGCCAAACTACGGCGGAGGGGGAGCAGTGGCCTCTGGCTATCCCTCGTATGGAAGCTACGGCAGTGCAGCTGGAATTTCTGCCACGCCCGCCTACACGCCCCCGGGATCTGCATTGGGAGTGGGTGCTGCAGCAGGTGCTGGTGCGGGCGCCGGAGCCGGAAGACCACAGCTAACCACTGAACAGACGGCACAACTGGCTGGACTCCTGGGCCAAGCCCTCGGCAGTAGTTTGCGCCCGTATCTGGCCAACGGAGGAGGGGCGGGCGGAGCATCAGCAGCGGGCGTGGGTGGAAATTCTCAAGCACTAGGCGGTCTGTTGGGCCTGCTCGGCTAGGCCATAAATCATTCAGTATTACCGATGCCCGATCGACAGTTACGAGTATGGTGGGTCTTTCCATAAAGATCGCTTTGTTAAAGCTTATTGTAAGTCTGGTTTTCCTGCCTCTTCGGGCCGATGCAAATTAGTGTTAATAAACATTGTTCATAAGAATATTATGGTGTATGGTCAGGTGTATGGGTCAGGGCTGAGAGCACCTCTGGAGATCGCAAATGCATTGCAAAAAGACTTCAATTAGAAGAGCGCGAAGTGCAGGCGAGTATAAAAGGTGTCTGTGGCCTCCGGCTGGGGCACAGTTTCACTGAAGAGGATGGTCCGAATGCAGCTCATCTTAGTCTTTGCTCTCGCTGCACTTCTGCGAGCGGCAATGGCCCGGCCGGACAATCAAGACGCCATGCCGGATACCGTTCCCGCTGCGGCCCTTCCGGATGTGGCCGATGTGGGTGGCCAGCATGCAGAGGAGGGAGAACGTACAGCTCGTTGGCTCTGGGGTGGCTGGGGAGGAGGATGGAACAGAGGATGGGGCGGCGGATGGAACAGAGGATGGGGCGGCGGATGGAATGGAGGATGGGGCGGTGGATGGCGTGTTTCGTATCGCCCCTGGAGCTATGGCTATCGCAGCTACTGGTGGTAGCCAGTGCATGGATGTATAAGCGAACCGCCAGAAAAATAAAGCAATTCTCAATAACAAAGCTATTCCATGTTTATGTTCAGAAAAAAAGCCCAAAGTATTCGGCAAAAGCTTCGCGAAGCTTTCTACTGCGGATTAAATCAATTCGAATGGCCATCGAAAATCGCATTTTGTTTGTGCCGGTAGCCAGTTTGAATGAAAGCATTAAATTTTATCTACTCTAAATGCCAAAAATTGTCAACAAGAACTGGAATAGCAGATGTTGTGAGTTCCAGGGACCGCCAGGGCCCAATAAAAGGCCGGTGCCTGAGCTCTGCGATCAACAGTTGCTCGCAGCACAACGCACTCAATCTTTCAGTGATTCTCTAAGAAAAAAAACCCCATATCAACAACAACTCAAGATGCGTCTGATTCTCTTCGCACTCATCGGCGTCCTCTGCCTGGCCCTCGCCTATGGCCAATATATCCAGAACGGCGAGAAACGGGTGGATCTCCTAGACGTGGCTGATCAAGGAGCCGCCCATGCCGTCAACGGTGAGCGCGAGACTCGCGGCTATGGTGGAGGTCGCTACGGTGGAGGTGGTGGCCACTACGGTGGAGGTGGAGGACACTACGGTGGAGGACACTACGGTGGTGGTCATCATGGTGGTCACCATGGCCATTACGGTCGCTAAATCACGTCCAGCTTCCACACATTCCGATTTTGTATATATCCGTAAATAAAATTAAATTTGTAAAGAGCATAGATATCTTTTACTGACACACAGAAAATTAACACTGGATGGAATTGCTCCAGATAATACCCTGCATCGTTTCATAGCTGAATACCTGCCACTCATAGGGGTATTTTGAAACATAATTTAAGTCAGAGATGCATAAAACTTGAACAGACAAATCTGGTTGTTAATGTCGTTAGTAGACCACCGGGTCTCCAACATATAGTCACTCAGGGAAAGGCAGAACAGCTGTAACTTTATGATTGATGAAGTTAGAGGACAGCTCATCCAAAATCATGCTGAAGGGGAAGAAAGTATACATATGTATTTATGTAAAGTCTTACCCGATAAATGCTAACAAACTTACATTGATAGGGCACGAATGATTCAGATTCGAGTGGGAGTTAATGAAGGTATAGAAGTAAGCAGCTACGGGATTCGATTTAAGATTCTTTACGAATCTGCAGGCATCGACCGTAATGTTGTAAAGGAAAGGCTTGTATCCATTGAAGCGTTTGTACAAAGACAAATTAACCTGGAACCTCAGAGAAGGTACAAAGAGAAGTGTGAATACACTGATTAATTAAATGCAGATACATATGTGTAGTACTATGTATACCCAGAGTTTGGTAATTGGGGGTTTCAATATATTCACTTTCAAAGACAGATATTTGTAGGTGCGATTGATCGACTTCAGATAGCAGTATTCAATTCCGCACCATTTGTCATCCAGGCAGTCGCATTTGATGTTCGTAAACTCCACCTTCGAAGTGATCTTGTACATTGTTTCAATATCATTAAAAACAACAAGTTTTCAAAAATGTATAGTTTTGCAAATACCTCTGCGAATAAATATATCATCACAATGAATATTGCCTGGGTTTTCATCTTTCCGTAGGTAAGATTTCGCGTAGATTGTGTGTAGGTATTATATGTATGTGCATTGATGATCCAACAATAACTGATATGTTTTCGTTAGCTGTGCTCAAACGTTTATTGCAAATGAGTAAATAATGATTTTGGCTATTATTTTTGTATTTTAAATGGAGTAATTATCCAGAGAAAATCTTGATTCGAAATTTTATTTTTGGGCAATCGATAAACGAGAGGAAAGAGTGCTGATCAATTGCTATAATTTCATCTTTTATATTTATTTATTTTTACTTGTCGGTTCCTCTTGTTATTCTCAGTGTATTTCGGTCCAGTAATTTACTACTAAATTGTTCTTCCGCTGCCTGCTTTACGGTTTACCTTTGTCTACTGCCTGTCCGATTTCTTCGTATGTATGGATTAGTGAGAGAGTGTGTAGAGGCGTGTGTAGGCGTGACGCGCTCAGAAAGGAGTGAACCCCCGTTTGGCAGCAGACTTCCGGCGCCTGCGTTTGGCAATTGAGGACTTCGATCGCTTGTCCTTGCTCTTGCCCTTGCCACATGACCCGACGCCTTTCTTCGGCTTCATGCCAAATCCAGTATCATACGAGGGCTCCAGATCGTGGCCACCAAGAGCGGACGTTGGCTGTAGAGAGAGAGAGAAAGCAAATGCACTGGATGACCGGTAGATTTGGATGCACACAGAACTCACCTTACAGTACCGGGCTCGGTGCTCTGGGGACATCTCCCGCCATCGCTGCGCCGCCAGACTGAGCCCATCTTGTCCCCTGTCTGTGGACTGTTTGGCTGCACGCATGTAATTGCGGTAAGCAACAACGGATCGCATCCCATTCGATGCTGGGAGAGGCGAGTCGCGATCAGACATTCAGACGGAGGGCTAATACGTAAAATATTTCACTAAAAAATAAATACAATTTTTTTTGTAGAGCTGTTGGTATGAATTGTAGCGAGAAAAATGTTTGACTGAACTTGGGGCTGGTTTTGCTTACGTCGAAAACAAATTTTGGAATCCAGGTCAAACTCATAGCCTACCCAGATATGGTATTCTCATGATATTTAGATTTGTACTTAAATTTAATTTAATTTAAGATACAGAAAGGTTACAATATACTTAACCAATATTGGGCAAATTTTCTAGGATTGTTTTAGATAGTTCAATATACATATTAGAGAGACTTTGAGGAAAAACTTGTATCAAGAATCATCTTCTTGTAGGAGAAAATAGTAAAGGAAAACATGGCTAAAAGTTTCAAAAAAGTTTACTTTTGCTTTGTTGAACTACCGAGCTTTTTCGGCACCGTAGTTTGCGATGCATTAAAAGACGAGAGTTTAGTTTAATACTAATAGTAATAGTTGTGCGGATAGAAGAGCGAAAGCGATAGCATGATTAGCGATGTAAAATTAGATCGGTGTCGATTCAAGAGTCCAGAATTGACCGTTCACTAATGCGAGCGCGACGATATCCAGAGGGCAGGCTGGCCGAAGAGCCGCGCCCCCTCCTGCAAGCGAGAGTGCGACAGATCGAGAGAGCAAAAGCGAAGACGAAAGATCGAGAAAGTGATAGAGAAGTCACAAGAAAGAACGAAGATGCGAGAGAACGGCTCCATAGGCTGTGTGTATAACAATGTGGTACAGTGGGCAGTGCAATCAATTCAATGGACAATGATAATAGAGATTTACTTTATTGCTGCACCACTGGCTATATTCTATGTCTACGCATGCTTATTTTAATAGGTTGTCAGATCAAAGTAAATGAAATGAAATGTCGATTGGTTAAATTAGCAGAGTTTCAATAGTTGTAGACAATAACATGGGGACAAAAGTAAATGGAAAGGTGGTTTTATTGACCCTTGATGGCTTGGCCTCGGTAAACTTTGTGCGGGAAATGCCCATATGTCAGTCGCAAAGTAATTGCACCTACGGGTGCAGCAAACAATGTTACTTGAGGACTTGAGAACTGAGGACTGCCCACTTGAATTCAAAGCAGAACAGAGAGATCTGTTAAAGCTCAGGTAAAAGCTTTTATGGTGAATCGATCGAGGGGCGTGTTTGCTCATTATCGCATCTCGCACGAGTTGCTCGAAGTTGATAAATTATTGTTTGTATTTTGGCAAATATCAGAAAAACACACTTTGAACGTTCCAGAGAACCTGTTCGAAATGCATAGGTTCAATGGCTTATAAGTTCATAACTCTTTTCTTTTCTCAACTCTCGAGTCTAGAGCAAACAAGTCGCTCTTGACATTCATTTGACAATTCGAAGATAATTTCCATAAGAATCCTTGTGAATAGATTGGGAATTCAGTTTGCAGAGAAACCAGTAATGATAATATGGAGTATTTTAGATTTCTAAGGTTTGTATTTCAAAATATTGGACTGAATTGTTTTATGTGCTATTACAGACAGATGGTGACTTTCTCCCTATTCCAAACAGGTCCTATATAAAAATTAGAGCGTATTCGAGCAGCCATCAAGTGATCAATGCATCAATCTAACCACCTAATTAGGAGCCGCAAAAAGCATCCCAAAATGAGACATTAGCATTTGAAATGATTCAGTCGCAGAGGCAGCGAAAATACATATCCACACAACAATAACGACCGGGTGTAATAATCTTGTGGTGAAATATAGCCAGAACAGAACCCGGTCCAAAAAAAAGCCCCTAATCTGTACGCTGTCTATAACAAATATTCTCTCAAAAACATACGAGTGCACCTTGGGTTGGGTTAGGCAATATACGAGTGCCAGTGCGAGTGCGAGTCCGAGTACCTCCACCAGAGCTGGGAACGTATTGATGCGTAAGAGAACAGGAACGACAGCTCATCCCAGCGCTTGGAGCAGCAAATAAAAGGCCCCTTTCCGTGAGGACCGATCATCAGTTGCACTCCAGACTTTAAACAACTCAATTCGATTCACAAAGAGTATCCAATCACTCGAAGAAGATGCGTCTAACACTGCTTGCCCTAATTGGCGTCCTGTGCCTTGCCTGCGCCTACGCCCTGGACAACCAACAGGATGACACCCAGAACAACGAGCAAGTGATTGGCCTGCTGGACGTGGCCGATCAGGGAGCTGCCCATGCCAACGAAGGCGACCGAGAGGCTCGCCACTGGGGCGGCTACGGTGGCCGCGGATGGGGTGGTGGCTATGGGGGATACGGCGGATATGGAGGGTATGGCGGCGGCTGGGGTCATCACCATCACCATGGCGGTTGGGGTCGAGGTGGATGGGGCCGTGGATATGGCTGGGGCCGATAGGCTGGCACTGTCATCCAAATGGATTGACAGCCGACCACGCCTTTCCCATCGCCACATCGTCAGGATGACACCTCCAGATATTTGGGCGTCAATAAAGAACATTTAGCAAAGCAAACCCCACCAACCTGTTTCTCATTTACAATTCTCAAAGAGGTGTCAGAGTATTCCGATATGGTATAATTAGCAGGCGGTGGGTCAACATCCATAAAAGGACCCCATCGGAGGACCCTGGAGAAAGTACTGCTTGGAGCTGCAACATGTCGACAACGGAACACTTTCTCCTGGTGCAGAAGTCCGTCATCGCCATGCTTGGCTTTGATCTCTTCAGCGGCTCTGGCGAGATGTGGAAGTATCGGCACAGGTGCATCAACGTGTACTCCATCGCGACCATTTTTCCGTTCATATTGGCGGCCGTGATCCACAACTTGCAGCGCGTGATGCTGCTGGCGGACGCCATGGTTGCCCTGCTCATCACCATCTTGGGCCTCTTCAAGTTCAGCATGATCCTCTATCTGCGAAAGGACTTTGGAAGGATGATCCACACGTTTCGCCACCTGATGACCCATGGTGAGTGGAGCATGTGATTCTGCTAGCACGCACTGACCCCCATGCGTCTGATTAGAGGCAGCCCAGGGCGATGAGTACGCCGAGATCATAGTCACGGCCAACAAGCAGGATCAACGGGTGTGCGGCTTATTCCGGACTTGCTTCTTCCTCGCCTGGGCTCTGAACAGTGTCCTGCCCTTTGTGCGAATGGGTTTCAGCTACTGGCTGACGGGACATGTCGAGCCAGAGCTACCCTTTCCCTGTCTGTATGTATCTCTTGGAACAAGTGAGGACACTCATTCATTCACTTCCCTGCAGCTTTCCCTGGGACATCCACAACAAGCGCAACTACGCGCTGACCTTCTTGTGGTGTGCTTTTGCCTCGACGGGTGTGGTCCTGCCAGCCGTCAGCCTGGACACCATCTTCTGCTCCTTCACGAGCAACCTGTGCGCCTTCTTCAAGATCGCCCAGTACAAGGTGCTGCGCTTCAAGAGCGAAAACCCAAAGGAGTCGCAGGCGAAGCTCAACAAGATCTTCGCACTGTACCAGACAAGCCTGGACATATGCACGGAGGTGAACCGCTGCTACGAACCGATCATCTGCGCCCAGTTCTTCATCTCTTCGCTGCAGCTCTGCATGCTCGGCTACCTCTTCTCGATCACCTTCAGCCAGACGGAGGGCGTCTACTATGCCTCCTTCATTGCCACCATCATCATCCAGGCGTACATCTACTGCTATTGCGGCGAGAACCTGAAGACGGAGAGCGCCCTCTTCGAGTGGGCCATCTACGATAGTCCCTGGTACGAGGACCTGGGCTCCGGGGCCGAGTCCTCCTCCATCTCTTGTTCCCTACGGATCAGCATGATGCGGGCATCTCACGGATTCCGCATCACAGGCTACTTCTTTGAGGCCAACATGCAGGCGTTCTCAGCGGTTAGCTTTAGCTTGGCTAAAGATTTCCATTTACTGATTATCCTTTATTCCCTGCAGATTGTCCGCTCCGCCATATCGTATATTACCCTGCTACGCTCCTTCTCATAGGATCAGGAGGATCGGACCATTGGTGGATGGACTTATTGGCGCAATATTCGTTTTATTGCTGAGCTTGCGATTAACAATCGAATTTACATATCTTACAAAACATTACGTATCTCACACAGTTCGTAAAGCACTAAGTAGATTATAGATTAGAGATTAGAAGTGGGGATTGGATTGGATTGGAAGACTGTAGAAATGCACGATTGAAGCACGAAGGGAAGCACGATGGTGTCTCAGCTGGAATGGAATGATGGGGGCGGTGGATGGATGGATAGATGCATGTACCTCTGATGAGCAGCTGCTCTCTCTCTCTCTCACTCTCTCGATCTTTCTGTCTGTCCATAGACTGAATTATATCTCTGATTCAGAACTTGAAGAAAGAAGAATTAAAGGTTGCGACCGATGATGGGTTGCTTATTTGAAGAATCTGCCAGGAGCGGCGGCGGCACGGACGGGAGGTGGTGTTGGTATGTGGGCGCCCTCGGCGCGGTATCCGTTCTCATCGGCAATGTAGGTGATGGTGTAGACCACGCCATCGGGTCCGGTGTAGGAGTACGAGCCCTGCATCACCTGAGGCCACAGAGAGAGTTTCAGTTGCCCCTCAAAGTATGCTGCGGGGGGATGGGGCTTCCTCCCAAAAGTAGACTCACCTGCGCCTCCACCTGGGTGCCCGGATTCTTCAGGTAACCGGCCTCGTCAGCTCGGATTCCATTGCTCGTCTCGTAGCTGTTGAGGATCAGTAGAGTGTTAGCGTCTACCGGAGATCTCTGATCGATTCCACTCACTTGTACTGATACGATCCGTCCGGATTGAGGTCGAAGTTCTGCTTCAGTATCACAGCGTTGGCATCGAACGAGTTGGACCGCGGGGGGGGCAGGCCGCGCTGGGGCTGGGCATGGACGGCGCCCAGGCAGCAGAGGACCAGGGCCAGGGCAAGGCAGGAGGCGTGGGTGAGTGTCTGCATGACCTTTTGGGGCCGAGAGGGAGAATGAAACGGGCGTCGGTTAAATAGAGTCATAACTGATGGTTCAGCATCGAGGGAGTTGCCGACGGCGGTGGGTGCCCGCTTTGAATGTCAAACTCGTTGCTGTGCAATTAGTATACTCCGATACATCGATTGACTTTAGGGGATTTTGAAAGTTCTTCAAAGATGATGATGCTGATGAAGGTCGTGGGAATAATATCCATAAAAGGCACACGTTCCCTTTCTCTCTCTGTCTCTCGGGTACGAGTGTCCAAGGATTCTCCGAGGGAATCTGGCTAGGATCTGATTCACTTTGAGAGGGGATCTTCGCACAACACCAAGAATGATGGAAACGATGGAAAACTCACTTCGAATTCGCGACTTGATTTCGATTACTGCGCTGGGGAGGCTCGTCAAAAGTGTTTTGACTTGAATGCAGTTGCCACCAACGTTTTTATACCAAAAAAGTGCAGTCTCTAGGTCCGCAGTCGCTGCAGCCCAAGCGGAGGCAGTGGCAGTGGCAGAGACAGAGACAGAGCCAGATACAGAGCCAGATGTAGCGACGGCATCCGCAGTGAGATGCAATTGGAAGAGGAGCGAGCAGGTTGGGGGAGGAGAGCAACAAACAGTGTTTGTTTGCCTGACAGCGGCAGAATCGGAAGAGCTGCTGCTGCTGCTGCTGTTGCTGCTGGTGGTGGTGGTGCTGCCGATGTTGCTGCTGCTTTCAATGTACCACTCGGCGTATGCGCAACGCCCATTTGCATTTGAGACTCGTTGCGCATACGAGACGTATGCCCAGATCGGTTCTCCACATCTACCCGGGCATTAATTTATGTGAATTAGCAATGCGAACTTCATTTGATTAAGGCCCCTGCCTCGGCTGCTGGATGCTCCGTTCGCCGCAATAATTCTCCAGCTCAAATATTAATTAAAAGATTACTGATGTTGCAATTGGATTCGTTTTGATGAATTGGCCATTTGGCCACTTGAGCAATGGTATTGCAATGCAGATGCCGTTAAACATTCTGCGGCATTTCTATTGACATTTGAGTAGGCCGGTGGGGCGTGGCGGGGCGTGGCCAGCTTGTCCATTTGAATGCATCGTTAAAGAGCATTATTTGGCTTTGTTTGCGGCTCTGGGATTGGGTTCGGGATCGGGATCGGGATCTGGATATGTCTGATGTGTCTGCCCTTTGGCCAATCTGCTATCTCAATTTCGCTGACCAGGTCAGGCCGGCACTCCCTTGCACCAGTTACCACTTGGCCCCTTTTTTCTAAAGCCCCATTTCGAGGCTCTTTCCATTCGATTGCATTCCCGTTTTGCCGGCCGGCTAGCAGTCTAGTGGCTTGGAAAAATGCAATTTTCGGCTTAAACTTTAAACTTTTGCAGCGTGTAGGAAATGTCAGTTGCAATTCATAAAAATTACAGCAATAACTGCTGCAAACTGCAAACTGCAAACTGAACACTGAAACAGCTCCAGCTACAGAGCTGTAGAGCCACTGCAACAAAGATGATCACGAAACATGATGAACATCGCCCGAGATTACACCCTTACGCCCCTTGCTCTCGCCCCTTACCAGCTGCAGTTGGCGTCGGTGTGGATTTTCCTTTTCGTACGTTTTCCATGTTACTTGGCCAATTTCGCGGTTGCCCGCGTTTTGCTTTGGCCTTCGCTACATTGAAACTGCAGTGGATGCCAGTGGATTCCGAGTCGGAGTCGGAGTCTGAGGCAGGGTCTGGCCGAGTGGTGAGTGTCTTTGGTTTAGTGCATTTTTGCACATTTGACATACATCATTGACAATCCCCCCTGGCAGAGATGCCACACACATACATACATGGTATACCAGTTGGCATTACTCATCGTTTATGTTTTTCATCACACTTGCCAGTTTCCCGTGTGATGACTGATGCATCTGTATCTGCATCGCATGCGGGCGATCCAATCTGAGCGCATTTTAAGTGCACCTAAAGTGCATCTTAATTTATGCCCCTTTGTCTTTGTCTTGTCGGATCACAATGCTACCCAATTCTACTCTCTATGCTAATCGAGTGCAGTTTCCTAAACATTCGCAATCAATCAGAGATACAAAGATACACAGATACACAGATGCACAGATACTGAAAGACGAGACTGAGTTGTTCAACTAGTGAGATATTCGGGCATTCCAGCAACTGATGGATTGCCTTCCAGCAACACTTGGCTGCTGGCTTTGAAGCTGGCTTCCCAGCAAACTCGTTTGTGACGTGTTCGGGCACCGTTTCTGAAGATGATGAGAAATGAACCTGTCCAGGCAGCAATTTCAGCCTGGAACATTGGCACACACACACACACACATACATATCTTTCGATGTTAAGTGGATTATTCGATCGGATCGCAGAAATCGCACTCATTACAGGGCTCTCAACGGTTCCGAGTTGACCTTAAGAGCTCTCCTCGAGCTCTTTCTCTTGTCTCGTTGTTGAATCATAAATATGCAAATCCCATTGCTGTGGCTGAGGCTGTGAGTGTTTTATTAAATCACATTCTGGCCGCTTCCATAGAATTTCTTTGGTGTTTTTTCCAACATGATTCGTTTTGTATTTTTGTATTTTTTTGTATTTTTGGCGATGGTGACTGAATGGCGTAATGGACTGGAAGATGCTAATTCGCGGCTGCTGCGCACATTTAACTCCGATATAAAAGCCTCGCCTGGTGATGTAGTAGGCCAAGTCGAAAGCCAGTCCCCGCCAGGAACACACACACCCAGAACTCAGAACTCTCACTCCCAAAATGCTGAAGATCACCATCTGCCTATTGGCCCTGGCCGCTGGAGCTTGGGGCGCCAGCATTGGTGGCCAGCTGGTGAGCAGCACCACCGAGAAGCGCGAGATTGTGCCACTGCTGCGATTCGAGACGGAGAAGAACCCGGACGGCTCCTTCCACTTCGAATACGAGGGCGGCGACCAGTCGTACCGCCAGGAGCAGGGACAACTCCAGAATGCCGGCACCGAGGATGAGGCTTTGGAAGTATCTGGCTCGTATCGCTACATCGATGCCGATGGCAACACTGTGGAGGTCCACTACACGGCGGGCAGAAATGGCTTTGTGCCCATTGGCACCATCATTCCCAAGGAGATCACAGCTGTGGCCCAGGCTGCCGCCGATCTTCCAAACATCTCCGAGGAGGAGGAGCTCAGGCTGAAGCATCGCAAAGCTCGCTCCCAGGAGGCAGAGAAGGAGGCTGTGGTGGAGAAGAAGGACCAAGTGCCGGCTGAATCCCAGATTGTGGCCGTCGTGGCAGAGAAGGAGGCTGTTTCGGCGAAGAAGGCTGTGGTTGAGAAGGAGGCTGTGGCTGAGAAGAAGGACCAAGTGCCCGCTGAATCCCAGATTGTGGCCGTCGTGGCAGAGAAGGAGGCTGTGTCGGCGATGAAGGCTGTGGTGGAGAAGGAGGCTGTGGTGGAGAAGAAGGACCAAGTGCCCGCTGAATCCCAGATTGTGCCCGTACAGGTCGTCCTCGACGTCCAGCCCGAGTCCAAGCCAGAGGCGGAGCCCAAGAAGGCCGAGACCACGACTGCCTAAGACCTCATAGAGGATTAGGATTAGCCTTCCTAGAATCTACTTACTTTAAGTATTGTTAAACTTAATCGTGAAATGTGTGCGCTCTAATTTAACTGTCTAGCAATAAAACGACTCCCAAACTCGAAACGATTAAGTTGGAGCAGCAGCAGCAGCAGCTGCATGCCAATTGAGGATTGGAATGTGCTCGACAGAAGAGTTTACATTCTGCATATAAATGCTGTGCTTAAATATGGCCATGTTTAGTGCTAATTTAAGCAGCAATCAAACAGAGGCAAGCGATCTTTCGGATAACGAGGCGGGGAATACGCAACACGAACAATGGAATGGAATCTGATTTGTGGGAAAGTTAGAGCATATGTGGGAATGGATTTGTTTGCCCTACGAGTAGTCGAGAGGGTGGCAGATTCCAGTACTATTGGATAATATTTTACATAGTTTGACATAAGTAGATAGAAGGCACTGCCGATTCGTAGTCAATTTTCCCCTGAAATATCTACACGATCCGAGATGTTCGAAGATGATGTTTGGTCACGCAGTTTGGGCCAACACGATGAATGCAGCAAGGTCAACTCTCTGCCAGAACCGCAGCGCTGCGGATTCGTAAAGGACACTGAGGACTGCACGGGAAACATGTACCTGATCAACTATCTCACGTGGCACTACTGCCACGTGGACTCGCGGAACCAGTTCAACGCCTTTTGGAGTATGCTGGCCATGACCGCCTTTGCCATCTATATATTCTGGATGGTTCAGATAACCGTGCAGGCCTAGTAAGCACCCCTACCAGAAAGAAAAGGAAAAGTTGGGCAGCAGCTAATGATTCTCCGCCTTCTCAGCTTCTGTCCCGCCCTCAAGGTACTTGCGGACACCTTTAAGATGAACGAGAACGTGGCCGGGGTGACGCTGCTGACCTTAGCCAATGGTTCGTCGGACCTGTTTACGGCTGTGGCCGGTATGCTGGCCATCTCGAAGTGGAGCTTCCTCATGTCCATGACCCAGACACTGTTCCAGCATACCGTCGTGGCGGGCCTGGTGATGCTGACGCGCCCCTTTTACGTGGAGCCGAACTGCTTTCTGAGGGACTTTGGCTTTCTCTTCCTGAACACAACCTACATCGACTACATCCACAAGCTGGAGTCGGGCATCACACGGCTGGCAGCCATTCCCAGTGCCCTCATCTACTTGGTCTACGTTCTCGTGGCTGTCCTGGATCAGACGCTGCTAAGTGCTCGGGTTTATCGTAGGTCCCTGAGGTCCCCTCCGATTTCTGATTTTCTTTGCATATTTTCGATATTCTCCAGAGCTGGAGAAAGCCGAGAATAGCGAACCGCAGGCGCAGCAGCTGGAGGAGCTCAGGAGACAAACGGAGCTGGGTGTCCGCCGCGAGACGATCTATCGCAGTGCCACCCGTGGAGGTGCAAACAGGCATCTCTTACGGCAGTTCTGGGAGTCGCTCTTCATGTTCGACAAGCAAAGATTCCGCAGCGGGTCCTTTGCAATTCGATGCTACCTGATCATCAAGGAGCCCATGGAAATGCTGCTCCGTCTGCTGGTCCCAGTGGTGGACGTGGAGAGACCGAACCACGGCTGGTCCAAGCTGCTCTGCTGCCTGCAGTTCGTCATCGCCCCCACCTACATCTTCTTTATATTGCGTGAGTGAGGCTTTTACTGCCATCCGACTGCCATCCGTCTCAGAGAGTCCCGCCTCTTGCAGTGAAGGATGTCTCGGTTCTGGGCACGGCCGCCTACATAATAAGCTTCTACGTCATGCTACCCCTGGGATGCATCATCTTCTGGCGCACTCGCACAGACACCGCGCCGAGATTCTTCAGGGTAAGATACTCGTATTCTGGGACCGAAGTGTAGTCCCCATGTAATCCAGATGCGATCCATACATAGTACACGGCCATCCTGGGCATGACTGCCACCATCTTTCTGATATTTTTCCTCACCTCGGAGGTGATGGGGATGTTCTTCACCATCGGCACCATCTGGCACATGAGCCAGCCGTTCTTCGTGGCCACCTTCATCTGCTGGATCTTGAACGCCGGCGATCTTGTGGCCACCATAACGCTAGCCCGTCAGGGATTTCCTCGCATGGCCTTTGCGGCCACCTTCTCCACTCCAGTGTTTGGTGGGTCCTACTGAAAGATTCCTGCCATCTTTGCTGATCAACATTAGTCCTTTGCAGGAACCTTTGTCTATCTGGCTCTGCCCCTGGCCCTGGAGACGACCATACGCTCCCCGGGCAAACCATTTGCAGTGAGAACTTGAGGTTGGATGCAAAATGATTATAGAATTTATAGAACCCTTATTCTGACAGGCGAAGGAGGGAGACTATGGGGAGACTGCCTGCATTTTCGCGGAGGTGGGCCTGCTCTTCACCCTGATGTCCGCTCTCACCACCAATTTCCAGATGCGACGCGCCTGTGGCTTGCTCCTCGTATCCTACTATCTGATCTTCGTGATATTTTTGATGCTGTGCGAGAACAATGTGATCCATTCGTACGGAGTGAATGATTAGAGAGAGAGGCAGGGAGAGACTTCCCATAGATCCATCAAATATGCAAATTCCCCCTCCCACCCCTCACCACAGTTGATTAATGCCTCAATAAATGCCCGATTCGATTCTTTTGGGTCTTAATTTCTTAATTTCCTCTTGTCTCTTCTTTGAGCAATGCTAATGGACTCTACGAGTGTGCTATGTAATGAGGTACGGTACCCAAACACAGGTGTTTCATCTGTGCCCCGGGGCTGTCCAGAGCAAGCCTCACTGTACCCCCCGAAAGTGGACAAACGTGTGCTTAATCATACGGAATCACTGCGGCTGCGACTGGGTCTGCTTTCAAGGTCCGTCCGGGTGGGGTGGGGCGGTGCGTTGTGGTGCGGGGAAGCAAACACCACACCAAGATGATATGCAAAGCAGGAGGCGATTATAAAGACACAGACAGAGTCTGGCGAGTGTGTTTTTTTCGATCAATTTCATAATTTCTTTACTTTTTTGTTTCTTTTTTTTTTTGGTATTTTATTTGGATTTTTATTTATGTTCGACACTAACCTATGGCTCCTGCAGGACCTTTGGTTTCAGTTCGGTCTCCTTGGGCAGATCCTTGGCCGCCTCGGCCACAGCTGTGATCTCCGGATTGATGATGGAGCCGTAGGGCACGAAACCGTTCTTGCCCGCCGTGTAGTGGACCTCTACCTCTTGGCCATCCTCATTGATGTACTTGTAGGAGCCCTTCACCTCCAGCGCCTCATCTTCGGTGTCCTTGTCCACGACGCTGGCCTCCTCCTTGCGGCTGGTTCCGTCCGCCGTCGAGTACTCGGAATTGTAGGACCCATCCGCAAACTTGTTCGTCTCCGAGCTGAGAATCTCAATCACTTCGCGTTCCCGATCCACGGGTAGGGCATGGCCGCAGGCCACCAACACAGCGAGGACGAGCAGCGGGAACTATGTGGGGGGTAATAATTATCATCTGCTCATCGCATCCTCGATTCGGGTAATCCACTTACGAATTTGTACATTGTGACGGACCAGAGTCTAAGCAGGGAGTGGAGTAGGACAGAAAGCGAGAGTTTGAGCGCGTGTGAGCACGAAGTGGAGCAGCCCGTTGCCTTTTATACTCCCGACTACCCAAATCCCGACATAGATACACAGTCGAATAATACGATACATATTCCGGCTATCAGCAGCAGCAGCAGCGGCAGCTCTCTTCACTTAAACATGCCAAACATGTTTGCATCCCATCCCGTTTTATGTGGACGCCGCTACGTCCGAAAACTTCCAATTGTCTGTGCCTGCCAAATGTCAGGGTCGACACTGGGTCACTGGTGTGTGTTCGCGAGAAATGTGTCAATCAGATCTGCTCTGCTCTGCTCTGCCCTCTGAGTCAGATCTGGGTGATGACGCCGGCGATTGATGACACCGATCAGGGGTTCCATTAGCTGACTGCATAACTTACACGGCTCGCACCCACTTGCAAGGTGTCGCGATTAATCAATCGCACCTCGCCTCAATCCGCCTCAATCTGCCTCAATCCGCGGCGGGACCACACAATACCAAGCCTAGAAATGTTTTCATTTGCCATGTAAAATGCCAGCATTGCTGCAATTTATATTATGATCTGTGCACTGAGAAGAAATAAACGGGAATAAATATACTTGCGAAATCCCAAAACAGATTTCCACATTCCAGCTAAAAGGTCTAGTCTTGAACGGAATTTCTTAAATTGTATTTTATTTATATTTTGAGATTTATTTCTAAAAAGATTGCCAAATTCTTATAGCTAGATGGTGATATGGTTTTTCCCACAGTGTGTGCAAGGCATGTCTCTGGGGTGTAGTCCCGTCCCCTAGCCCAGGGCAATCTTGTCGAATAAGCACAGATCATGATCACCATAACTCTCCCAGCGACGATCATCTTCCAGCTAACGAATGCTTTGAATTAGAATTTTGATGCGGCGCATAAAACACTTCCATTTGCATTGCGCTATTAATTCAATAAGCAGAAAATCGTAGAATCATCTGCAGTTCCGGGGCCCATTATAAACGATCGTGTTGGTTTCGTCATTAATTTGATAGGGTGATAAATACAGATTCATTTGCCCAATGACGACACCGACATTTGGTTCGGCAAAAGGGCAACCATGGCCCGTAGTGCCAGCAGACACCGGCAATTGCCACAATTTATAAATCTGACAGCTTAACTAATTTCGAAAATCTCCCGATTGGCTATTGGCTATCGATATCGATGAGCAACGTTTTCAGCTTCACAGCTGCTGGAGCGGACTGGACTGGATGACAGGGCACTCCTTGTCGATCTTCTGCGCTGCTTCTGTAATTGTGTGGCTCGCATTTGGAGGAATGTCTGCCCCGTCAAAGCTAATAGTTTATGCCCCAGCACATGGCTCTGCAGAGGTTTATTTATGTATAGGTTCTCTTTTCGTTGGAGCTTTTAGATGGAAGCCTCGCGGCACAAAACCGTTCTTGTCGGCCATATAGCTGACCTCCACTTTGTGGCCTCTGTCGTCGAGGTAGCGATACACACCGGACACCTCCAGATCATCATCCTCCTTGACGATGCCCACCTCCTCGCGGTAGTTGCCGTTGGACGCCTCGTAGGCAAAGAAGTAGGACCCATCGCTCTGCTGTTCGGCCACAGATTTTACAATGCCAATCGAGGCACTCTCCGCTGGCCAGCAGCAGAAGCAGCAGCAGCAGCAGGCCAAGATCAGCCACTAGAAGCGAGGTTTGTTGGTGGTTATTTGGTGGAGGGAAATGTCTATTCATGAGCTGGTGCTTCTGCTTACCAATGCGAACATGATTTATGCTAATACTGGGCGCGGACAAAAGATTCTGCGCTTTTTATAGCACTTTGAAGACGGCTGTGGCCAAAGCCAGCCGGCCATTTCTTTGGTTATGCAATCGCTGCTGATAATGATGGCCTTTTGAGGTCAGTAGAAAGTAGCAGCGGGGAGAAAGAGAGTTTGTTGAACCGTAGACTGGCTGCAGATTTGCAATTCAAATGATTCAGATCCGATCTGAAGAGAAGTGTGCCCCCCATCCCCCCTGCCAGTAAACTGTCATGTTTACAATGCAGATACGATCGTGTGGGGGCTGCTCGAATCGGATCGGATCGGAGTCGAGAGGTGCAGCAGCCGCAGCAGCAGCACTTACAGGCAGCTAATAAAATTTGTCAAATTTGCCTACGACTGCGCTACGACTGCGCTGTGGCATGCCCCCGCAAGCGAAAGGTGCAGAAATGGTAACGGCTGAGTGACTGCAAATCGTTCCACCGTTCTTCCACCATCAGACTTCCATGCAAATTCCACACCAAAAGTCGGACTCGGGGATGGAGCTGTTGGCTCTCCATTACAGCTGTTACAGTGGGTGGGCACCTGGCGCTGTGGCACTGTGGCACTGTGGCACCGACACTGAGAAGCGACTAACATTTATGCCAAAACGGCAAGACAAAAAGAATTCAATAATAATTTCCAGCAATTTCGCAACGCCAGAAGTTGGATTTTTGGCATTTGCCTTGGCCCGCCCAGTTCCAGATTCAGTTTCGGATTCAGTTTCAGTTTCAGTTGGAATATTCAGTTTGTGGCTCTCGGGCCCAACGTGTTAATAAATTGATTCTCAGCTGCAGACTCGCCCATTCAGCATGGAAATCCAATAACTTTCTGGCATTACACTAATGCACAAATAGAAACCCATTAAAGCAAAGATGCAATGCCAACGAGGTCGTAATTTAGAGCGGCGACACATTAACCTTTAGAGAGTTGTAGTCGCAGTTGCAGTTGCTGTTGCAGCTACTCGAACCGGAACCAGAAGACAGCCCCAGCCAACCAGCCAACCAGCCAACGAGATCTGCAGTCTTACGCACAGCCTCAAAGAGAATCAATTAGCTGCGCTGGCGGCCATAATTTCTGACTAGCCTGGCCTAATGCAATTACACAAATGTCAAGCGCGTTCTCATCTCTTCTCTCCAAGCCAATCTTACCGCAAAAACAGCACAATTTTCGGTGCCTGTGGACCATTAATAATCCTCGCAGTCGCTGTCCAAATTGGAGTTACACTCGAATGAAGAGTCGTGGGAGGAGTGTCCCGCCCCGTCCCGTCTTTAATGTAGTTTGCTCATCGAGCCACATTGTACGCTTGCCTCGCGTTTCTGCAT
Source organism: Drosophila athabasca (assembly GCA_008121215.1). Taxonomy (NCBI): domain Eukaryota; kingdom Metazoa; phylum Arthropoda; class Insecta; order Diptera; family Drosophilidae; genus Drosophila; species Drosophila athabasca. The sequence continues at coordinate 213,906 of VMQQ01000015.1, forward strand.
AAATTTCGGGGGGGAGCAACTTTTATGTATCTCTGTGGGGCTCTGGGGCTGTGGGGCTTTGAGGCTCTTCCAGTTTCGTGAATTATTCAAATGGCAGATCCATCCCGCGAATGTTGTGAAATGTGGGGCAGCATGTTCATAATTAATATTGATCGCTTTTATCTCGAACAGCTGACAAGACCACAGCAATTTCATTCCACCATCTCGATATTCCTTTAAATATTCAGACGATCGGGATGAGAAAAGTACTGATGTATGCTGTTGGACATAAAATTGCTCCTCACTGTTAATGTTATGCTTAATGCTTAAATGAACATTACAGAAATCCCTAATATATGGGCACACTGTCCATCTTCTTCCTTCTCTTCTTGATCTCGTTTGCGAGTGGCCGGTTGTGTGCAAAAATTAACATTACAGAAATCTCTAATGTATGGGCACACTGTACATCTTCTTCCTTCTCCTTCCTGGTTGTGTGGCAAGTGGTAAATATAAGACATGAAATAAAAAAACAATCACTGAATATAAACATTAAACTATTGTGTATGTGTTAAAGCAAAGGAACTGGCTGGGCGACTAAGTATATATGTATTTCAATATATCCCTATTTATCTTTGCCCACTCTAAAATTGCCGACTTTCAAGAGGCTCCACAAATACTTTTCCGACTCAAAATGCTTTTGAATATTTGCAGCAAAATTGTATCTATCTTTGGAAGATATAGCTTAAATCGCAATGGTTTTACATGGGACTTGACGGCAAGAATTTCGAAATATGAGATTGCGGAATCGTCTATTAGTGAAAACGGTGACAACAGAAATGGCAAATAAAGAATCGGCACTGCAGTTACATGTAAAATGTAATATTTAATCTTAAATGAATTATTCTTATATGAAATATAAGAGTATATACATATGTATATCAGTTATATGGATACGCATACCCGAACCCGCAAAAACCCGGACATACCTGCGGGAGCAATCTACCTATTGCTTTACACTGGAAAAAGCGAGATAGAAAGAGCCGAAGTCGCATTCCCGGAGCCACACGAAGGCTTGCTGCATTTGAAAAATGTTAAAATAGCCATCAAATACTTAATGTAAAGTGCAGTGCCTACACAAGTTGTGTATGCCTAATGTGGATGATATTTCTTTCATCTATGTTTTTTATATAGAATACTTTTAGGCGGGTGTACTAAGCTATAAACTAACTAGTTATTAACTAGCCTACAGTCAGGCAGCAAAATGTTACATCTTCTCTTTTAGACGGATTAGAAACAATCAAATATTTGGCGCTGAAAATTCCTCCACACAGGAAGTTAATTAGATTTCGTGCCTTCCAGTATGATGTCGTTTTGAGATCAATTTTTGGCATCACCTTTTTCGACCTTGGGTCGGAGTGGAAAATCTCATTTTGTACACATTTGCATATGCAATTAAAGCATGAATTAAAGCTGAACATGGAACATGGAACAAGATATGTTCGAATTTTAATGGCTGCTCGAACAGATGACAAACGAGAACGGGCTAGGGCTAGGCATTTACAAATGACTGATGGCAATCATGACGCGCCGCGGCATGAGCAATCGCAGTATGATGAATGATTGTGGCATGAACCATGAAACAATGGAACACCTCCGGGGAAACTCTCTCAGGCAGGGATGGATAGAGATAGAGATAGAGATAGAGGTTCCTGGGGATAGATACGACCTGATAAATGATGTTCATGGCACTTGGCGATCAGGTTGAGGTCCGACAACCACCTTGACCTCTGTCCAGAAGAGCGAACCGAAGCTTTGGGGGGAGGTGCCGTACTGTCTGTCAGCACATAACTCACATAAACACCTTAGGAGTACCTCAGAGCAGCAGCAGCAGCAGCGGAGACACGAGCTAGAGCAAAAACAGATCATTTGCATATGGGGGTCGCCAGTACCATAGAAGCAGAGGCAGCAGCAGAACCAGAAGCCACACTGAAGATGTAACCGATGGATGGATGGATGCATCATAAATAAGTGCGCGCATCGGGAAAACGCCGGAAGAGGCCAACGGTCGGCCTGGCCTGGCCAACATGAAGATATCAATCAGGCAACGAAATTCGTTTGTCCTTCTGTCAATGGCCGATAAAAAACCAATAAGGCTGCCATCTGTGGCATATCTGGCATCGGCGAGCAGCTTGTTAACACGACTCGCAAGCCGCAGATAAATTACACGCCACTGGGCCAAGCGCAAGATAACCATCGAGATGGATCCAACCCCCTCATTGCCGCCCCCCTGGTTGGAGCAGAGCTGGGGCAGAGATACCAAGAGCACGGTGGCAGGAAGCGGCGTCGCTGGGTCGATTGTTCTTATGATTAGGCCGCGCTTTAGGGCCCACCAGCCACCAGCCACTGCTGTATCGAGATTCGTATAAATACGGGCCGCAGTCGGTGCCGCAGTTGCAGTCGGGGCACGGCTTTCGTTCAGTGACTTCCAGTGGCAGCGTCGCATCTCTCTCAGATCAGAACTCGGCTCGGCTCGGCTCGGCACAGATCGGAATCTCCATCTTCACATCGGACTCCGTTTTCCCACCACAACTCAGGGCACAACGAAAGTGAGACGTCAGGTTAATCGAGCGTGTAATTTGTGGGACGTTCGCGGGATTTACGAGCCACTGCATCCACCAGCTGACGACAGGTTAAATGCCCGCTCCCACCCACATGAGGCAGCTCCGATGGGTGGCCTGCCTCCTGGCCGGCCTCTGCCTCTCAGCCTGCCGGGCACAGCTTCCAGGAGCGCCCTTCGCGCAGCGCCAGCAGGGAATCCAGTTGCAGCAGCAGTCACCATTTGGAGTGCGCCAACCCACTCTGGGCCAGAGCCAGGGTCTCTTTCCGGCGCAGCGCAGTCCGCTAAATCCGCTGGTCAACCCCTTGGCTCCGCCCCTGACGGGAGCCGGTCTCCAGAATCCCTATCGATACAACCAGTTTCAGCAGCAGAACTATGTCCCCATCACGGCCTACCAGAACGAGCTCAACCTGGATGGCAGCTTCTCCTATGGATACTCCTCTGCCGATGGCACCACGGCCCAGGCCCAGGGCTATGTCAAGAATCTGGGATATGGCGAAGGCGTTGAGGCACAGGTGGGTGTGGACTTCTTTTGATTTCCGTGGCCGCCTCTTTTTCTCTTCAAAATGTGTAGCATACTCTTAGGATCACCTCACATAATGATGATGTTTCTTGATCGCAGGTCATTCAGGGATCTTACTCGTACACCTCGCCCGAGGGCACGCCCATTACGGTACGCTACATTGCCGATGAGAACGGATTCCGTGCCGAGGGCACGGGCATTCCTGCCACACCGCCTCCGTACATTGTGGGAGCTGGACAACAGCCGTACCAGCAGGGCGTACTCAATCCCAATTTGAATCCATACCAGACGCCATTCCGCCAACTGCCTCCACCGCTGGCCACGGCACCCTTTCGGCCACAGGGACCAGGACAACAGTCGCTGAACGCGTTGCAACAGCCGCTGAATTCGCTGCAACAGCAGCAGCAGCAGCAGCAACAGCAACAGCAACAGCAACGAAACTTCCAACAGCAGCAGCCCAATTCTGGACAGTATCAGCCGGAACAGCCGTTCAATCAGCTAAATTCCGGACGCCAGCCAGGCCAATATGCCGGGCAGTTTGGGCAGCAATTTGGTCAGCAATTTGGTCAGCAATTTGGTAGCAATCTCACAACCCAGCAGGCGCAGCAGAATGCCAACCAGCAACAGCAGCAGCAACAACAGCAACAACAACAGCAGCAACAGCAGAAGGATCAGCAGAACGAGCAGCAGCAACAGCAGGGACTGATTACCCAACAATTGAGAGGCAGGCCCAACCAGTTGGTGGATCCGTATGGGTACAATCAGTACGGCCGACGCTTCAAGAAGTCCCCGAGGAAGTGATTGATATGACCACGTTGACCAAATTGCGTTGCATCGATTCTTACACTTAGTCCATCCATCTACGTAGTCGCATTCAAAGGCATGAAATACATGCACCAGAAAAGTCAAACTGCTCCTTTTATTCCCCATTTAGTAGCCTCCATCAAGTCATGGATTCAAGCGTTCACTAAAAATCATTTATTGCCTTGTCAGAGAATGGGAGGATGGGAGGAAGCTTACACAAATAAGAAATAATTTAAGCGCCACACTCGGTGGCACGAGTATTTAAGGCAGATTGCGATTGCGATTGCGTTGCACTGAGGTTTCTTCGATCGGAGTGATGTGTGTTTGGCTGGAAAGGGGATGCGATCCCGCCGTGCTCAATAGCTGTAGCCAGTCTGGGGATTGAAGTCGCCGCTGCCTCGTCCAACTCCTGGCAGTCCAGGTGGGGGTGGGATGTACTGAGAGCCGCCTCCTGGTGCGCCGGGTCCACCACCAAATCCTCCTTGGCCACCAGCACCTGGAGCACCCCCTCGTCCTGCTCCACCACCATATCCTGCGCCGCCACCGCCTCCTATGATCGAGAAGATTTCATGTGAAACCGTAAGGATATGTCTATACGAATCCTCTATTTACCTTGGCCACCGCCTCCTCCTGGTGCGCCGGGTCCACCACCAAATCCTCCTTGGCCACCAGCACCTGGAGCACCACCTCGTCCTGCTCCACCGCCATATCCTGCGCCGCCGCCTCCTCCTAAGATTGAGAACATTTCTTGTGAAAATCGCAAAGATATGTCTTCCCAAATCCTCTATTTACCTTGGCCACCGCCTCCTCCTGGTGCACCGGGTCCACCACCAAATCCTCCTTGGCCACCAGCACCTGGAGCACCACCTCGTCCTGCTCCACCGCCATATCCTGCGCCGCCGCCGCCTCCTAACAAAGAGAAGATTTCATGTGAAAATCGTAAGGATATGTCTATATAAATCCCCTATTTACCTTGGCCACCACCGCCTCCTGGTGCACCGGGTCCACCACCAAATCCTCCTTGGCCACCAGCACCTGGAGCACCACCTCGTCCTGCTCCACCGCCATATCCTGCGCCGCCGCCGCCTCCTAAGATTGAGATCATTTCATGTGAAAATCGCAAAGATATGTCTTTCCAAATCCTCTATTTACCTTGGCCACCGCCGCCTCCTGGTGCGCCGGGTCCACCACCAAATCCTCCTTGGCCACCAGCACCTGGAGCACCACCCCGTCCTGCTCCATATCCTGCGCCGCCACCGCCTCCTAAAAAAGAGAAGATTTCATGTGAAAATCGCAAAGATATGACTTTCTAAATCCTCTACTAACCTTGGCCACCGCTACCTCCTGGTGCGCCGGGTCCACCACCAAATCCTCCTTGGCCACCAGCACCTGGAGCACCACCTCGTCCTGCTCCACCGCCATATCCTGCGCCGCCGCCGCCTCCTAACAAAGAGAAGATTTCATGTGAAAATCGCAAAGATATGACTTTCTAAATCCTCTACTAACCTTGGCCACCGCCGCCTCCTGGCGCACCGGGTCCACCACCAAATCCTCCTTGGCCACCAGCACCTGGAGCACCACCTCGTCCTGCTCCACCGCCATATCCTGCGCCGCCGCCGCCTCCTAAGATCGAGAACATTTCATGTGAAAATCGCAAAGATATGTCTTTCCAAATCCTCTATTTACCTTGGCCACCGCCGCCTCCTGGCGCACCGGGTCCACCACCAAATCCTCCTTGGCCACCAGCACCTGGAGCACCACCTCGTCCTGCTCCACCGCCATATCCTGCGCCGCCGCCGCCTCCTAAGATTGAGAACATTTCATGTGAAAATCGCAAAGATATGTCTTTCCAAATCCTCTATTTACCTTGGCCACCACCGCCTCCTGGTGCACCGGGTCCACCACCAAATCCTCCTTGGCCACCAGCACCTGGAGCACCACCTCGTCCTGCTCCACCGCCATATCCTGCGCCGCCGCCGCCTCCTAAGATTGAGAACATTTCATGTGAAAATCGCAAAGATATGTCTTTCCAAATCCTCTATTTACCTTGGCCACCACCGCCTCCTGGTGCACCGGGTCCACCACCAAATCCTCCTTGGCCACCAGCACCTGGAGCACCACCTCGTCCTGCTCCACCGCCATATCCTGCGCCGCCGCCGCCTCCTAAGATTGACAAGATTTCATGTGAAAATCGTAAGGATATGTCTATATAAATCCCCTATTTACCTTGGCCACCACCGCCTCCTGGTGCACCGGGTCCACCACCAAATCCTCCTTGGCCACCAGCACCTGGAGCACCACCTCGTCCTGCTCCACCGCCATATCCTGCGCCGCCGCCGCCTCCTAAGATTGAGAACATTTCATGTGAAAATCGCAAAGATATGTCTTTCCAAATCCTCTATTTACCTTGGCCACCGCCACCTCCTGGTCCACCGGGCCCACCACCAAATCCTCCTTGGCCACCAGATCCTGGAGCACCACCTCGTCCTCCCCCTCCGCCATATCCTGCGCCTCCGCCGCCGCCTCCTCCTAAGATAAGGAAGAATTCATGTGAAAGTCGTAAGGATATGTCTTTAAAAATCCCCTATTTACCTTGACCGCCGGCTCCTCCACTAAAGCCACCACCCGGAAGTATAGAAATGCCCTGGGCAGCCAATGCCTTGGCAATGGCCTCCGGAACTGGGGGTGGCGTGGGCAGTGCTGCTCCGGAGGGCACGAATCCGTTCTCATCGGCCGTGTACGAGATCTCAACCAGCTCGCCTTCGGGATTGGTGTACGAGTAGGATCCCATAACGGAGGGGATCTCGCTATCGGAGCCCTTGTTCTTCACGGTGCCCTCTTCCTGTGCCTTGATGCCGTTGCCCGTCTCGTAGCTGAAGCGGTAGTTGCCGTCGCCGTCGTTTTCGTTCACGAACGACAATATCGGGATGGGCGGACCCGCTGGAGGAGATGCCGCCGGAGCACTGGGACGTTGAGCTGGGGCCGGTCCGATGGGTCGGCTTGCTCCCCCAGCGCCTGAGAATCCACCGAGGCCATTGTTGATTCCACCCAATCCGTTGTTGCCACCACCACCTGGTCTTCCGCCACCGCCAAAGCCACCTCCTGGTCCTTGAAGACCTGCTCCTGGACTGCCGCCCGCGCTAGCCGCACTCGCTGGGGGCGGCAGGTAATTGTTGTCCAACTTTGCACTCCGCGCCAGCGTCAGCATCGCGATCAGGAGAGCCTAATCCAGAGAAAGGAACAGGATTGGATTACAAATTGATGTCGTTGGCATATGCAAAGTTCATCCGACTCCCAATTGCCATCGCGATGCACGAAGCACTCACGATCCCAGGGAGAGGCTGAATTCCTGGTTCCGAGTACCCCCCCCCACCCGAATGGGGTCAAGAGTAGACAGGCGTACGACCGAGTACCGAGTGGTAACTGCCATTTTATTAATGAAATATTCACTCATTGAGGGACCGCACCGCACTCCACTCACGTTTTCCATTGTTGCCAGCGGATCACCCATCCCATTAAGGCTGTGCGCCATCAGCGATCGCTGCGGCGAACTCTGATATTTATGGACTTCTTGTTCGACAGAAGATGTCTGCTACTTGCGACTTGCAGCAGCTACATTGAGTTGCATGCCTCAGCGTGTGAACAATCGCAGAGGCAGCTAAGGAGACTCTGGGGGATGGCAGCTGATGGGACTAGTGCGACTGATGGGAAGGTTAAGTAAATGTAGCCTGGCCGGGTGTCAAGTTGAAGTTTAAACCGTTTACGAGTTACTTCGCCTCGTACTCGTACTGGCCATAAACGTAACAGCTTTATCGACTGCTGCATCGATGATGAGCTCACTCTCCCACCACCACCTACCCGCGCACCTGTCCCTGCCGCACTGCCGCACTACCGAACTACCGAATAATGGAAATTCTGACATTTGCCGCACTGAATCATCCGTGTTGTTGCATGCTGCATTCAACGCTTGTCTGCCTGCCTGCCCCCGTGGCAACAGCATTCTCAGGGAGTTCGTGACCAGAGCAGTTGTCCCAAAGAGTTGCACAACTCTGCCAGAAGTGGAAGCCACCCAAGCCCAAAGTACTCGTAGTATAATATAATTGTGGCAATTCCAAATGGGCTGCCAATTGGGTCGCCACTGCATCAATTTCGGGTCCGGCCAGTCTGACGCTGATGATCTGCCGCCACTGGGGGGCGGAGGCGGACACGACCGACAGTAAACAGAGCCACGATGCAGATGCGGATTCTTCTTGGGCAACTTTGCGTGCCGGGCGTGTGCGGCGGCGGGGGGAGGGGTTTTCCTCATCATCTCAGCTATCTCTGATTTTAAATGGCCTTTTAATTTATGCGTTTTTTTTTTATTTGCGCCAATACAATGGAGGGTAGGGGGTCGGATTGGAAGGAGGCACTTATGTGGGATTGGGAAATTCGCTGGGATTCGCTGCATGCTGCATGCAGGATGATTCTCTGGCGATGGGCAGGGACTTACCCATTTCAGAGCCATCGCTGATATCTTTTGATTGAACTAATATGTATTCCAAGTCTCAACTAGAATTCGGAGATGTATCCTTGGATGTCCTTGCACCCACACACACACACACACACACACGCACGCTTGCACTCTCTGAAATTAGTCACAAATCCATGCGAGTCCTATGCTCCTTTTTGGGTTCTGCAGCAGCCGCCTCCGCGTGCCGTGGTTCCTCTTATTGTCACGGTACTAGTGTGCCGATCGCAGCCCAGGTTCTCCAGCTTTTATACTTTGTTTGGCGCCAAATGCATTCAAATGGAATGGAATGAACGAAAACGCTGCTAAAGCCGAAGCTGAAGCTGAAGCTGCAGCTGAAGCCGGAGATGGAGATGGAGACGGAGATGGAGACGATGTCTGAGACGGAGAGCATACCGAGTGCTGGCTGAGATTTTGATACTTTATGGCATTTATTGCAATCGTGTGCAGCTGTGTTGGTTGGCTGGCAGAAACAATTGCATGCCGAAGGGAGACCTATGGTCGATGATGGGGGATGGGCAGGGGGCTGGTGCTGAGGCTGGTGCTGGCACTGGTATTGTCTCAGCGGCGGCATCTCGTTTACCCAATGTACCTTGTCTTGTTAAACATACTCGCAAGTACGCTCTCAGCCACATCTACATCTGCTCTCCCCAGGTCGGTAAAATTAGCAAGTTTCTGCCGATGATGGTGCTCTGGTGCTCGTAAATTGAAATCCAATCGAAACCCTCAACGGTTGAGTGCATCATCGTCATCATCATTATCATCATCATTAGCATCATCCCAAACGACTCATCTCATCTCCCGATGGAGATTGCATGTTTAAGAAACGACTTTAATGCGCTTCGAATGCAATCGGAATTGGCGTCAAGAATCGCATACGGCGGTGTCTTCTAATCATGTCTGACCCGAAACGGATGTGAAATGACTTGGGCCGGGCTGAGTCCAGTCTTTGACCTTTTGCATCCCAGGAAAACTAAGGAAAACTGGAATCGAAATGGTAATAAATACGGCTAATATCACCATCGACACCCTGGGGCCTGGCGGGAGACCCCAAAAAAATAAAAAATCCAAGTTGCGCAAAACAAGTTGCTCCATTTGGTGGCAACATCCATCTGCCCGGGCAACATCGAGCAGAAAGGGCAGTTGCTTCTCTTTTTCTTCGTTTTTTCGTTTGGATGTGAAAATTCGTTGCCCTGTTGTATGGCTTAGGCCAAGTTTAGGCCAAAATGCCTGACGATTTCTGGCAGCAGCAGCGGCATCAGTAGGAGAATGCTCATTGACATTTGCCCGTTTGCACTGCTGTCGTCGCGCGGTGTTTAGAAAGGCAGCTCCACCGAATGAGACACACACGGAGGGTCGGACGGACACGGGCCTCGGCAGGTTGTCATCGCAGCGGTCCCATTCTTGGTGGCATGGGGGCATGGTGGCATGGGATGGTCGCCTTGGGTGATCGAGGCGGCACAGCTGCGCGCACCAGAACGGCAGCCAAGTGGCAAAAGGAATGTGCACGCATGCGGCCACACGGGCGGCAGCGAGGAACGAGACAAAAAACAATGGGACAGACGCGGGCCACGCTGCGTATGTGCAACATTCATCATACGACGCGTTGCACGGCACGGAACAGCACTGCTTTGCATTGGCCTTGCCAAATTAACACACAAATGACTTTGTGGCACGCCCCCATCATAGTCGCCTGCCCAGGCCATTGCAAAAGTAGATATTATCGAAAATATTAACCAATGCTTGAGGGGGCGGCTATCGGCAATCACTATGATTCATTCAACTCGGATGCGGCTGCGGTTGCTGCTGCAGTTGCAGGGGAGAATGTTTGCCGCGTTTTGGGTTTTTCTATTCTATCGAGCAGTAGTTCCTGTTGATGATGCTAGCCTCTACCTTCTAGCACATTATTTATAGCGTAATTATGATTACTCAATCGTAGAAAATATCGTAGAGTAGAAAATGTTTATTCAAGCCTCAGAGTTCGTGTGGGGAGGGGAGTGCATACAGCCATCAATGCTATCAGATGTGTGCTATCAGATGTGTGTGTGTGTGTCCAAGAGTCGAGACTTATTCGCCAGTCATCATCTCCATGAATTCTGTGGACGAAATGGAGGGAAAGTGGAGCAATTAGTGGTATTCAGATACGGAGATCGGGTACTGAGACGGAAGCCTAAAAATAGTCAGCCACAAGGACAGGCAGTGCGGCATTGTCTTCTCTGGCAGGCAGAATGGAGAACAGCGGACCTGCAGAGCCTACAAATTGATATAATTTGCTTCTACCTCAACGCTGGCACCGGGCCAGAGAACTCGGAATTCATGAGGCATGCTCTGCTAATTGGTCAGTGTCAGAGTCAGCGTCAGCATCAGCATCAGCATCATCGTACTTACCATCAAAGTCCACGGTGCCGGAGCCATCAGAATCGATTTCCTCAATCATCATGTTCAGTTCCGTGTCGGTTAGCTGATCGTCGAGCTCCTTCAGGATCTCCTTCAGGCAGGAGGTGGGAATGTAGCCATTGCCCTGCTTGTCGTACAGACGGAAGGCCTCGCGCAGTTCCTTCTGCATGGCCTCGTCATCCTCCTCGACGATGAATTTGGCGGCCAGCTGCACGAACTCCTCGAACTCCAAGCGGCCGGATTCTGTTCAAAGATTTAGTTTAATGGATACCCATGGAGAAGTCGGATCAGTAGTCGGATTACTCACTGTCCTCGTCGACCTCATTGATCAGCTCGTCGAGAATTTGCCTGTCGAAGGGCTGGCCCATGAGGCGCAGGATATCGGCCACAATTTCGGTGGGGATGCTACCGATCTTTTGGTGGTCAAAGCTGTTGAATGCCTTCTGCAGAACGGCAATCTGCTCGGGGGTCAGGTCTTCATCCTGCAAGGCAACCAAGGCCGCATTAGACATATCCGGATAGCCATAATCCCCATCGCGTTCCACTTACAATGTTCTCCATGCTGCTGCTGATGCTCGTTGTTGACCAGATAGATCACTGCTAACGACTGAATCAGTTGCCCAGATCCACTATGCCCATGCTTCCGTCCGGAGAGTGTGCACACGGAGGCACACCCACACATCCATCGCCAGAGTACAGAGGCATTCCAAAAGTAACAGGCTAATTTATGGTTTTCAACAGCATCTCAAAAATAAAACCAGCGAAACAAACAAACAAAAGCAAAGGCCACCGCACCGTCGTACCGTCGCACCGCCGCAGACGCACACATGGACACGGAAAACCAATGGAAAACTTAAGAATTGTGTTTAATTTGTTGCTTTGTGAAAAGAAATACGTATACGAAAAGCACTGTAAAACCACCGAGCACTGGCTGTGCCGCCTCTGTTGGCCAGCACCCACCCACACCCCACCACCAGAGCAATTCCATTTTGTAGTGGTTTGCTATGGCTTAGCGTGGACATCGATGGTTAAAAATAACCGACACTGAAAGGAAATTTCCGAGCTAACTAGAATTCCAAATGGCTTTAACAACTTCCATCAAAATGTTCAGTTTTCCAGTACTCGCATTAATAAGCTAAATGCATATGTTCACCTCAAGGAGTACTACTGTCATACTAGACAACCTCTGCATTTCTCTCAGTGTATAGGTATAATATACATAATAATCGAAGCAAATATAATCACAATTTCCAATGTTAGGTGGTCCACGCTTATTGAATCAATCATTTCTCTGCCATAAATTGATTTTATAGCCCTCACTAATTAACAAGAAATTAAATAAATCTATAAATTATATGGAGGGGAAATACGAGTATTCCAAACACATATATGGCGGAGGAGGGGGAGGAGGAGGAGGAGGGGAACGGAATGGAACGAACAGAGTGCCAACATACATTTTTATAAACGATTCGAATTTTATTGTCTCTTGCGGTTCTGCTTCCTATTTAAATTTAAATCAGCTTCATTATTAAGTTTCGGCTTTGTTAAATGACCGAATAATATGCAAATTGATTTATACTACATACATATACATACATATGTATATATTCGGCTACAATGTGTGACACACATTTCCAGAAATACGTCAGGTATTTGGAAAATTGAGGAAAGCCAAGGAAATGTTGTTTACCAATTATGACAGCGGCAGCCAAAGCAGGCGCCAAAACTTGACGTCACTTTGACACATTGACCATTTGCTTATAGTATGGTTATTAATTAATTGGCAGATAAAATATGATGCCAATAACTCAAAATGCCACAGATTACTAATTGCCAACAGCTGGGGGAGATGTGCATGGGAGATTCAAAGAGATTCCCCGATGATCTCCTCTTCTCGTGATGGACAGGCGCCGACATCGATTCGTCAATGGATCGATGAAAATCTGTGCTCACCAACAGTCTGTCGGTGTTTTCATGTTGCGTTTCCCAAACGATTAGCCTCAGAGAGCCAGAGAATCAACGGGGTTCGTTTTAAGTCGAATCGGTAACCGGAGCGCCAGAGTTTCAATGTTATTTTGACATTTGTGTGGCGGCGAGGTCTAGCCTTGATCGTCGCCAAGACCACTTTTGCCTCTTGCCCAGAGTCTCAAGCAGCCGGATAATTGATGGAGGCATTCACTTTGCCCCGTCGTCATAATTGCAGTGGCATCTGCATCAACGAGTACACTAAACGCTCCTAGAGTCCCGTGCCTCCTCTCAGCCATCCCACGCCTGTCAAAGGCGATAAAACTTAACATTTGCATTTGAAGTTATGACAACAATAAGGCTGCTCCACTGATCCACTGATCCATCCCATCGTGATCACGTGATTCGATATCGCTGCTAAATGGAAATGTCTCTCCCAGCATCTCCCAAGCGGATCAAGTCTCAGGCCTCAGCTCGGATTGCCAATCTGGGTGAATGCGAACATTGCACGTTTGAATACAAATCCAAATTATTCAGTCGTCATATGGGAAGTAACACTATGGGCGTGGTTTTGGTTTTTCGTGGCTGGGAAAGACTCGTACTCGTACTCGTAATATTGTTTTCGCTACTGCGTTTCATGGGCAAGCACCGATGTCTGAGATCTTATACTAGCGAGGTTCGCCCAAAACTTTGGTAAGCCGAAATCGAAAGTGCTGTACAACAGGTCTGTAGGTCCGAGTATCTCTAAACTCAAGTTCAGGGCCAAAAAGTCAACATAAATATGTAGACCTTGGCCTTTGTTGGAGGACGCATACATTTCGGGGAACTCGTTTTGGTGTCCGCTAATTAGTTGCGTTTGAATATTCACATATTTGGGTTTCTCCCTTCAGCCGTTGGCATCAGCCATTGGCCAACTGCCTAGAGGCATGATCGATCCTTTAGAGGAGGAATGAATTCGAAACTGAAGTTAACTTTAACTGCTTTTATTTTTTGGTAAACAATGCTTATTCCTTAGCGGGGTGGGCTGCGATCCAATCCAGGGAGCGCTGGATGGCCTCTGGGATTGGGGGAGGGGTTGGCAGAGGGGGGTAGGCAGACACCACCTGGTATCCGTTCTCGTCGGCAACATACTGGAGGGAAACCTTCTCTCCCTCGGGGGATGTCCAGGCCTGTTCTCCTTGGACCTTCCAACTATCACCTTCGAGTTGACCTTGCTGCTTGACGTTCACGGAGTTGTCGAGCTCAAGAGCATACTTGAAGCTATCAACGTTGACTTCCGCGTCGTTACGGAGCACATTGGCCTCCTCGTTGGCGTAGGCCACAGCCAGCAGGCAGGCGAAAGCAATCTATTGTGGAGAATCGGAGAACAAGTTAGCCATTATCCTGACAGGATCGTTCCGGTTTTAAAGCCACTTACGATGAACTTCATGGTGTTTGCTTGAAGACTTGAATCGACTTACTGATATCGAAAGGGAACTTCTTCCATCTTTTTATATGCTGCTTCTGCTACTTCTGCTGCGCGGCGATAAGGCGCCCAAGTTCAGGTCGTCTGACGTAGAGGATTTTTAATTCCACTAATTATGCATATGATAATCAAAAATACACGTTTTCTGCTTATCCAAAGATCCAACCGATATTCATAACAAGAGCCAAACAGGCGGAAGATGTGTCTGGCGACGGAGACATTAACTATGTGTCGACTACTAGAAACATTGTAAAGATATATAATTAATTCTCAATTTTCGACAAGAAAAAGCAGCATTTTAATAATTTGTTCGTCTTGTTTTAAACTGGTTTCAATATTGTGCGCATTTTTGTGTAAATATAGATGTCTGTAGCTTCGGGCGTGGACAAGGCCATCTTGACAGCACTTCCCATCCCACGCTCCACACAGCTCAGCTCTTCTCCTGGCAGTCACGTCACCCCCGCAATGCATCAATCTAAGTCTCTCTTCTTTGATTATAACTTATTTACTTTATTGAATTGTATTGTAATCTAAAGCTATGCGTTGCCGCTCATCAATTTTTGTACGGCACGATCGAATTTTCTGCAAAGCGAAATGGGATTGGAAGTGAGTGTAAGTACTATATAGAAAATATCATATGGGTAGACTCACTTGGAGGTCAGGGACTCGCCTGGAACGTAAAACGGATTGCAAACGGCATCTGTGTAAAGGATATGCAGGTTGCGAAAGATCTGGGAACCATTGAAACTGTTATCGGCAGGTCTTAAAGCTGTGGGATTAGTACTCACCGCCCGCACTTCGTTCTCCCGCAGAGCAACGTTGCTGGAATCAATGACCACTATGAATTTCACCCTGGAATTTGTGACGAAGCCATAGCTGAAAGCAGAGACAACACCGATTATCTTAGACGCCTCACTGAGCAAATGGGTGGCGTGGCCCTACATCTTATGATTCTCTGTGGAGTATAGAAGTCCCAGGTAGAGCTCCTTGGACTCGGGTGCTCCTTTTCCAATCAAACACTTCTCCTCTACCACGTCCAGAGCAGCATGTACATGGTACTGCAGATCCAGCTCCTTCTCCATGTCCGATGTGGTCAGGTACATCGGGGCATTCTTAAAATGTTAAAAGTGTAAGTACATGCATTCCTTTGATCGAATATTACTTACATCTTTGCCAATAACTGCAACAAATGCCATTTTACTTATTTGTTTATTTTCAGCGAAACAGCTGACTATACCGATACCAATAGTATCGGGAAAAAGTCAAGTGCTGCCAGACGGTTGAATTTAACAGGACCGTATTTCGGTAAAACTTTTGCCACAAATTGATAACGCCAGAAGTTTTTATCTATACTCATTGTGGTAGTTGGAGAAAAAAACATCAAAAATTGATATCATAGCTATTACTGATCGGCTTAGCACCCTGCTGGAGATGGCGCTGCAGATTGCACACAATCGTGGAAATCCGCACGCGCTGCATCCTCCACCAGCCGCCGAGCTTGTAGAGGTCTTTGTGCTTTTTGTCAACACAACAAATCGCACTGTTGATCTCTATTGGGTGTGCGACCGCGATACGGAGAACATGTATCTCAGTTTGAAACCGTTCGAGGAGGTGCGCGTCAACACGTACAACACGCACACTTGGCTCTTCCGCGACTACTACACAGGCGAGCGGATGCACGTTAAGTCCAGGCGCATATTTGTCCCCGTTCCCATGCGCGTTCCAAAGAATCCCCAACATCCCGAGGAGCTGTGCGATGTACGGAGCCAGGTGAACATCCATTTTCCGATGCGCAAGCTCAAGGACACCTGTCTCTGGCTGCTGGCGCGCCATCTGTACCGCACGAGCAACTCGCCTCGAAGGCTGATCAGCAACTATATGATACCTTCGACGCTGAAGCAACAGTTGTTCGTTATTCTGACCACCATGGAATCCTACTCGAGGACCGCTCGTATCAGACGGCGTCGCGTCCGTGAGATGATGAATAATATTTAAAGTGGCATAAGGGAAGAAAGCCAAGCTTGATTTCCAAATAGTTTTAATAATAACTTTAATTGATTTTCAATTGTATCATCTTTTTTCTTTTGATTTGTTTGTTTACTTATGTACAAATTGGCTTGCATAGAGCGTTTTATAGGTTGGTTTTCTAAGATTGCATTGATTTTTGTATTTTTTAACAGTTTACTTATAATTAAATATATATATTATATGTTCTATGTATATATGTATTTATATATACTATATATATATATAAACCTAGTGTAAAACAAATGTGAATATTACATACATATATGCGCAATTCTCTAGATCTAAATGTTTTCAGATGCGATGCCAGATAATGTAAATGGTATGGTATGTCTGCGGTTTATCTACTTGTGTGTTGTGTCGCAAACTTAATCTCTTTTAAGTCTGAATCTGAAGTATATAATAATTCCTAAACAGAGCAAACAAATAGCACGCTGGTGCATTTACATAATATAAATGTTTGAACAGATTCCTTCTTAAATGGTTAGTCCACAGGACAAAGTAATTACGAATACATTGCAAAATACATACAAATGGTTAATCGAACAATCTTAAACTTAAATCTTTCAATTTAGCGGGAATCGGTTAGGAGAGAGGAAGAGAGATCACATTCCGTCGCTCAATACTTTCGCGAGACGCGCTCCAAACTATCTCCGATCGAACCTATTGGGTGGGACAAAAGGATGACTTACAGTTTGATTCAATTAAGAATGGTCTTACCATCGTAATTGAAGTTCTGCTTTGTTTTGTATTGAAATGTAAGATCTGTTGATTGCTTCCAGATGAAGTGGCGCACCGTGCGCAGGTCCATGTTGGGATCCACGACCTAGGTTAACAATGGCAATGGAACATAGACATATATCGATACGATGAAGAGATCGTTCAACTTACCACATCGTTACATGACAGTTCAATGCGTTCCTCCGCTGGCAGCTGTGAGCCTTCCGAGTTGCCGTCGCTTTGGCTATTCTGCAAGGAATTGTTTGCGTTGGCCCCGCTTGGGGTTGTCTCTGCGTTGAGCACCTTCTCGAGCACATGCTCGCACACCTTGCGGCACTGAATGAACTCGTTGGCCACCAATCGATCCTGCTCCAATGAGAGGAAAAAAGGAGGTAAATATGAAATGGATCGTCCCACACCCCCAGCATTCGACCCTACCTTCTTGGTGCGCTCTGGCTTGGTCATCTGTGGATGGGGCTGCAGGAAGAACGGTATTTTGAGGAACTTGGGTATGTTCTTCTCAATCACCACATCGGTAACCCACTGGGGAGCTGTCTCTTGTAGAAGAGTACATTCGCTGTCGCCCGCTGCGTCCCGGACCAACAGGCGGCACACAGTTCGCCCGCCCACCTCGCTGTAGGATGGACACAATATGAAAATACTTGTAGCGAATGGAACACTATGTGACTCACCTGAATATGACCGGTGTGTGTTTGGGCACTTGAAAGTAGCCGTTGCCATGCATGTCCGGCTCCGATTCGCTTTGCGGTGGTGACCAGTACTCGAGCAGTGCTTCCAAGAGTAATTTCCCATAGTTTATCTGCACAATAGCGAGTCAAGCAGTCAAGAGATTCCATCAGACATTCATAACGTTCATACCTTTATCTCTGTTGTGGGATCGACGCACTCCGGCAGTCCGGCTTCAATAGACACCCAAGCCGAGAAACAATCGACCTCCTCCTGACCCAACACAATCGTTGGCATCTGCAATGAGAGATATCATATAGAGAGGTGATGCTGTGGGTATTAAACAGTAAAGTAAATGAGTCACTGACCCCTGTTTTTAGATCCACTGTGAACCAATTTGGAATGTAGACTTGCTTGTTGCGCTTTTTCACCTCCGCCTCGTAGTCGATTGGGCCCAAAGTGTCCTTCTTGACAACTCTTAGAACGTCATAGAGCACGACTTGATCCTGGGAGTCTTTCGTTAATATATAACGCTTGTCGTTCAGCACAGTACACTCCTTGATGGCGGCTCCGCCCTTGATGCAAGCCAGCTCCGTTCCTCCTTGAGTCCACTGTGCATCCAAACCGCCCGACGAGTTCAGGGTGCTCCTATCGTACATGGGCAGCTTCCAACAGCGAATGTCCGAATTCCAGGTGGTGGCCCACACGCCAGTCTTGTCCATGTTGTAGCCCAGACTAAGCACAGGCGCCTTCTCCTCGCATACGAGCGTCTTGTTGCTGGGATTACGCATCTCTGTCACAATAATATTTTTATCCCTGCTCCCCGATATTATGTATTGAAAGTTCTCGCTCATTAGCAACGACCACACACCCTCCTTGTGCACGTGTATTGTCTGAACGCAGCGCTGTTGGCCCAGATTCCAGACCTTGATGGTGCCGTCAGAGCTGCCGGATACAACTTGGTTGCCGTCGGGGGACACTACAAGGCAGCGAACGTTTTCCGTGTGCCCTCGGAGCTTCATGCTTCGCATACAGGTTCGTGGATCCCATATTCGCAGTATATTCTCGGTGGATCCGCTCACAATTACGGTGCCAGAAGGATTCATGGCCAGGCTATAGATCGAATCCTTTGACCCAGTCAGACTAGAGGTTGTAACGGTGTTGTTGCTGGCAGTTAGCGCTGTTAGTGTGTTGACATCCCACAGGAATATCGCCTTGTCTAGCCCAGCGCTGGCTACTTGCTCTTGATCCTTGGCATACGCCAGAGCCTGGACATAATCGCGATGCGTTCTGAGTGTCGACATGCAGAAGCCTTTCTGTGCATTCCACACCTTCACCGTGGTATCACAACTGGCGCTGATAACTGAATGACCAAATGGTTAGACGCTATATTCACTATAATGGCTCATTTTCCATTATCCGACTTACGGTTCCTTCCGTTGCAGCAGAGCACTATGTCGTTGACCCAATCATTGTGATGTTCCATCGACTGTATATACTTCTCGCTGGACTCCGATCGCGTGTTCCACACCCGGATGATCGCATCACGGCCGGCAGAATACAATTTGCCATTGTTTGGATCTAGCTGCAACGAATTGACACCATTCCGATGCTGTTTCTCCTCGGCGTCTCGTATCACAAAGGAAACCTACAGAATGGGGTGCATTGTAAACTCAATTTTCTTCTTGCTTTCCATGTTCTGATTAGGTCGTTCCGTGTCCCCACTCACCTGCATTTTTTTCCGTGCCTGACAAGTTTTGTGCGTCAACATGTCTTCCACGGAGCTGGACTGGCACTGGCTATGTTTTTGTGTTATGCTTGAAGTGCAGTGCCTTCACGAGGTGGATGCGGACGCGACTGTAATCGATGGCTGCTGCATATGAGACACGCACATTTAGTGATGCTGCTGTCTATTCACTAATTATTGGCTCTCTAAAAATCAAAATCTAGGAATTTCCGACCAAGTCAAAAATTTTTCGCACCTATTTCGTTCTCTTTCTCTCTAAATTCTTTCCTCCTCCTCCCTCTACAGCGCCGGGTAGTGATGCCACCCAGTTTTACGATGTGAGCCGGCTGTTTTTCAGGGCTGTTGTTCGCCAAAACTCTTATTATTTTCTATCGAACAAATTGACAGTAATCAGCATTCATTTTGATACATTTGGTTCGTCTACCTTTGCGTTAAGCATTGAGTTTTAGTTAAAAAATTTTAAATAAATCACAGTTCCCAATGAACGGGCACCATTTGGCAACACTACCCTTTATATAACGAAGAAGAAGAAGACCATCACGACATCATCGCCGGAACACTATTACGTTGAATTTGCATTTGCTTTAAAATAATAATGGCCACCAGTGGACAAAACAACGACGCGTGCAGCTTGTGCGAGAAAATCGGCCTGAAGCCCCTCACCAAAGAAAACGTGTTCAACTACTACATACCACTGCATGGGCTGATGTCATATGGAGCCTTATCGGTCAATGTTATGAATCCTCAGATTGTGCCCAAGCTGCTTCCCAAAAAGGACCTTACTAATGTGTTCCTTATTTCGTCAGCGGTTGGCACGGCTTTCTACATTTACGGTCGTCCCCACCTGAAGGACGTCAAGACGAATAAGCGGTTGTCGTATGCAGCTCTCGGTGGCGTTCTTTTCAGTATGGGGTCAGTTCTGGCCTGGGCCATTTTAAAATCATCCCTAGCCGATGACAATGCTCTTCTCGCCACTTTGGTTGGTCTGGGAACCGGCGCCGCCATTGTGAAGGTTGGCACAGAATACATTAAAGATTGTGATAATCTGAAGAAAAACTAAGAGATGAGTCCGGATATGTGAAGAGTAGATGTGTCCCGCATATTTGAATAAAATTATATATTAAACTCGAAGAATCGTTGGGGTTTTTTTTTTCGGAATCAGGGATTTTTGGGTATTTTTTCCGCTGCGTTAGAACAAAAAGTACAAACAACGGAGATTGAAAGTGTTTGCGTTTATTATAAATTAACCTTTAATGCCTTCTCTTAACTACAATTAATTCCTAACAATTGAATTGTGTTATTTAATTAATATTTATGTGTGGTATAGCATTTATTAATGGTTATTATTGAAAACATTCAATCAGAGCGTTCTCAATCGCCAATATGTACATTTCAATCGGGTTAAAACATTCTACAAATTGTCTTATTTATCGACTTTTCAATTGACGACTACTATCTTTATGGTTAATAAATCAATTTGTATTTCGAGAAATACAATTTGTACTTAGTCTAGATTCATGTATACGTACATACTTTACAAACACACAATGGTCGGACTTACTAATAATGAATCGTATATGCATACAATACATACAAAAAAAAAATCATTTAATCGTCCTTGCAAGTGGTTGCTACTCGCCGTTCTACAAAAAATTCGAATCAACTATATTATGAATACATATTGCATTTACAAAAGATTGCAGCGTGGTCTCTGTACGGATCCTTTTTTTGTTTCGGATGGAGAAAGAGAACGGAACGCCTAGAATACTAAACTAGTACAATTATTACACACTACCGCCTATAAACAAGATAAGCATAATTGGAAGATGCAAGCCATTGCAATTGCAACATTCGTTTTGCAATATTTTCGCGGACTACAATTATAACATCAAAATAAATCGACGAACGCTTACGCCTCTTCTGCGTGGAAGCAACAATTTAAATTAAATTTAAACGTGGCCCGTTTACTCAACAATAAAACCGATGTGCGACTGACTGGCACACTGACTGGATTAGTTGCTCCCACTGCTGTGGCTGTCTTTTAGCTGCACTCCAAGAACTTCGCGCAGTTCGCGCAACTGCTGCGCGCCTTGCATTAGACGCTTGACCCCGCGCGGCAGTCCACGGCATGAAGCCAGGTTGATTGAGCTCATGTTGGGGCAGTTTTTGAGTATTTCCTTGACTGCCTCATCCGAAACGGACGAGCCGCACAGATTCAAATGGCTGCAAGGGATTTATCAATGAGATTTTTGTATTTTTTTTTTTTCGCATTTTCAAATACTTACGCCAATGGGCACTCGCTTCCTTTTTCGGCAAGGGCGCGCAAGGCATTGTCTATCGGCTGTTGTACATTAGCCCAGGCCAGATCCAGTTCTATGAGACTGTGCGCCCACTTGGAGGCAATGAGTTCCAGACCCGACCTACGAGACCAAACCAGGAGAAAGAATAGTAAACCTTAAGCTGTGGAAACGTCGAGGATTGGACTTACCCCACATCTCGCGTAACTGAGCAGCCTGAAAGGTATAAATGCTTGATATCCCAGGCTGGTAACCGGATGAGGCTCTCGTGCGTCAGCCGAGTACAGTTGCGCACATCTAGCAGCTTCAGCTTGGAGCTGCTCTTCAGTAGGCGCTGTAGGTGATCATCGCAAATGATGCGCGATTCATCTGTAGTTGCAGCCACGGAGAGCTCTTCGAGATTTGGAAAGCCAGGGGAGTCCATCTAAAAAAATGTTTAAGCCTAGATTATCTTCTTTGTGACAAGCTTGAATTTGCGAGCTTACAATCTCCTGCATTCCTGCTAGGCTGGGAGTAATGTGCGAGTTCGTCACCCGCAGAACCTTCAACTTTTGGCAGCCATGCTGCAGTTTCTCAATGTGCAGCACGCCGTGAGATGTGGCCTGCGTGGTCACATTCGAGAGATCCAATAGCGTCAGGTTCGGACAGTGAGCCTGGAAGGAAATCATTAATTACCAGAGTCTATTATTACTGAAGACTGCATACACACCGACAGTACGCTGACTATCTGGGGTATACCCGCCAGACGATTGTGTGCCAAGTGAAGATGAGTTAAGCGACTGCCAATGGTCTGAAGCGCATTGCACAGAGAGACCATGCCCACAGCGGTCTTGCTGGCATTCATCTCAAGCTGTATAACGGTTAAAAACACATAATTAGCTGGCTTCCTCCGAGACGCGCACTCCTGCAACTTACGTTAATGGAGCTCAAGTCTAATCTTTCTAGTTTTTTCATGTTGTCCACCAAATAGGTTAAATTGTCTGAGGTGAATCCTTTCCAGCCGGACAGCGTGATTCCGGTTAGGTTCGGACAACCCACAGCCAATTTGGTGAGGAAGCAATTAATGGATATGTCCGATATTTTCCAATTGGCTGCAAACAAAAAACAACTCTCGATTCAAGAAAAATGGTCCACACTAGACGTTCCTGCTCTTAATCACTTACAAACATTCAATTCGGTGCAGGCACTACAGCGGTTATCCACAAACCACTTGAGTTTGAGTTCAGTGCGATACTTCTCCTTGATCCATGTGGTCAGATCCATTGTGTGCCACAGTGAGGGGGTAAGAGACACCTGCCGCCACAGGGAGCATACACGTCCCAGGCGAAAGAGTGTGGGCAGGCAGCCATCTTTCTCAATTACATATTCGAAAATCTAAAAGTAAAGAACAGCCTCATTGATTAATTTTTCCAGTGGTATTCAGCGCCTTTGACTTACTTGGAAGAGGACTTCCGCAGGAAGCCTCTCAGCCCAGGCACTCTGTTCGACTGCTTCTCCTTCTACTGCCTCTGCTGCACTACTCGTCGACACCTTCTTCTTTCGCGGCTCACATTCACTCTCGTCGCTGTCCGGCTGCTTCGGCTTGCGAACGCGCTTGCGTGCCGGCTTGGTAGCAGCAGAGACGGGAACGGGTGGCGATGTTACTGTCGGCGTGTTGTCAGCCCCAGCCACTCCATCCGATTTTTTAATGCACAGCTTAATGCCGACTTTGTTGTCGCTGATCTCGCTCTCGTACATAGGCAGTGCCTTTGGTTTCCGAGATCGGGAGGCGCGCGGTGATGTGGATGCCGACTTGTTGGGCTTTTTGTTGCTTAAAGCTGTGGCCAGTGGTTTCCCCGACTTTGGTATAGAGCCATTGACCGCCGATGGCTCCTCTGGCTGCTGCTGCTTCGGTGCCGGCGGCGGCTGTTCCCCCACAGGTGAATGCTGGCCATCGGAAGCTGGTGAGCACGACGTCGATGTGGCCGTGTTCGTCTCATCAGTTTGTGTTTCTGATTTTGGGGGAGACAATATATTCTCTGGTATGATGGGTGCTGTTGCTGCCGTTTCGGTAGCCAGCAGTTGTGGCGGCGTGTGTGAAGGCGTTGTTGGAGTCAGCGTGTTGATATCCACCGTGGTCGATTTCTCCTTATCTGTTGGACTTTGCTCATTCTGCACCTGCACACTTTTCGTATCCGTATCCCGAGCCGGTTCCTTGTCCTCCGAGTCCTTGGTAGAAGGCGCACTCGTGAACTCATCAGATTTCTCCTTAAGGCCATCCTCTTCGGACATTTTCGTGTCCTCAACGCTTTGAGCCACCTCTTCACTCATCACTAAAATGTTCTGCAATTAAATATTTAGATAAATACGAATTTCCATATTTCGGCCGGGAAAATCGATGCAACGCATTTTGGCGGCTTTTCACTGTTTCCTATGCGTTCCCATTCTTATTTTCGTTCTCATTCGAAAAGCTCTCTCCGAACTCAATAAGCACTCGTAAATCTCACCTGCTACAACAAATTACACATACATATATTTTTTTTGTTTTTATTTTCATTCGTTTGTTCGCTTTTAATAAACAAGTTGAGAGCCGTGTCGGGTCGCAACGACTTGTTTGTGAGCTGTGCGCACGCTCCAGCTTATTTCCCGCCACTAAAAATCAAACACAAACACCCTCGCCTATCTCAATGGGCGCTAAGTAAGAGATTCTGAGACAATTTCCAGAATCTCTGACCTATCACTTGGGGTTTCACGTTTAACTGCAGTGTGAAAACTACACTTGATCGCCTCACTCATATGCTGCTCGGCCCGTTTGTGTGCAGGGTGCATAATCGGCATTCATTCAACTCACCACTTGAAAGAGAGGTAGGTACACAAATGTATGTTATCTTTCGACCGACTATTCGACTCGCTCGCACGCACTGCGGTACTGTACTACAACTGTAGTGTGTGAACAGAACGGCACTATGTGTGTGTGTTTGAATTGTTCGATTTCGATTCTAAAGATTTTTTCCTGTAGCGTTTGTGGAAATTTTCCCCGTTTGCGATGCCAAAACTGTGGCTTTCACATTGTTGCCAAGCGCTTGAGGCACTGGATACCAATTGGTCACGGCATGGAGAGTAATTGGTCTATTATTAACAAACACAAGCAATTAAAACTTATTTCCACCAAAACGACGTAGAAGCAGAAAGCTAGGGATGTTGTTGTCGTATCGATAAGCCACGAAATCGGTAGTGTGACCGCGTTCGAGTAGCGTACAAATACGATTGTTTACTGAACGTTACGATTTTGTAACATATTTTTCAATTTAAATATATTAACTAATAAGTGTAGTCAAGATTTGAGACCTCGGGCAGACTGGTTAGATTCTTGTGAATTTCTAGCCATTCTTTGGCTTTGATTGTTGTCCTGCCATGGGTACGTCCGAACTTGTACAGCTCTCCTGGAACATGACCAGCGTAGCTAGGCAACATGCCGACGTCGTCGTGATAAATCCTAAAGTGTCCCACCGGCGGACAAGTGATTGCCGGCCTGCTCAAGTCCTGGCCGCAGCACCAAACGTCGCGCTTCCTCTTGTACATGTAATCGGAGAAGGCGCACATGGCA
This sequence comes from Drosophila athabasca, assembly GCA_008121215.1. NCBI lineage: Eukaryota > Metazoa > Arthropoda > Insecta > Diptera > Drosophilidae > Drosophila > Drosophila athabasca. The sequence goes on from VMQQ01000015.1 coordinate 239,225, forward strand.
CGACGGGTGAGCACCTTGTTCGATTCGCCAAATCGGGTAACGGCCATGGGTATATGGGCGGCATATCCATTGATTATGAACTTGTCGTCGTCGTCGTCGTCTAGGAAGTGCGGAGTTGTGAATTTGCTGTAGCACAGCTTCTGCACTTTGGGTGGACACAGTTCATCCTTGATGCCCTTTGAACAACCGGTGACGGGAAGGAGTGGGGAACGGTATCTCGCTTGCGGGAGCTGGGGGAGGAAATCATTCATTTAGTGGAAGTTATTATATTATGTGGATTGAGAACGCACCAGACGCTCATTCAGCTTGCGTTCAAAGAGTCCTTTTCCGCTTTCCAATAAGTCGCGATGACGAAGTGTTCGATTTTCGCAGCGATAGAGCTCCATTAGGGTCTCATGCTCGGCGACCCCCGCCGAGGCAGCGGCCACATAGCGCTTACCAGTCTGACTGGCTATATTTGGGACGAAGCCGGCATATCCTGGAAGTATGGGATGTCGGTATACAGCATCCACTAGATCCTCACGACGACGCAGCACCCTCAGCTCATGCTCCGTCGGGTAATCCTTTAGTCCATGCTTGGCTTGTGTGGGTAATACGATCAACTCCGGTGCATGGTAGATGCACGGGTCGATGAGCAACTTGTGCGTCTGTTTGCCATATGTTTTACCCACGCGATCTCGATTCTGGGAGCAGTGGCCGGTGTACCTGAGCGTCACAACAAGAGATAGTTGTTAGACAACAGTCTGCATGGATGGTCGCCTGCTTTCTTACCCCGGTATCAAATGCGGCTCCGGCGTAATAGTATCATTCATCATGATGAGCAAATTTTTCTTACACAAAAAATTTTGGTTTCTGAATGTTCACTTAGAGCAATTTACAAATGTTTAATTATGGGTATGGAATTGACAATACTTCAGAAATTCCTAGCATGACAAATACCTAAAAGTCAAGTAGTTTTGGAAAGAATAATAATGTTAACATTTTTATTAAAACATAGTAACAAGAATTCGTTATACACCGGCAATTCGCAGCATATCGGCTATTCTGACTATCTTCTCGCGTGGCTTTCCCTTTGCCTTGCCCGCTTCTATCTCGAAATCATCGATACGTCGCCAGCCGTCCCACGTGACCACTCGTTTGCCGTCCGCCTCAAAGCCAGGCTTCGATGAGCTGGTGTCCAAGGCATTGGCTGCTATGTCGTCACAGATGTTTTTGGCCACAGCAAACGCGCCGTTCATTGTGGTTAATATAACTCCAGTTGGCCCACTGCCCAACCATCCTGCCACATACAAGCCAGCATCCACGCTGTCTGTGGCGTCCACCTTCAGGACGCGGCCTGCTCGATTGCGAACGAACCCCTGCCGGGAGTCAAAACTAATGCCAGCGTCAGCGCAACTCGACTTGTAACCAATGCTGCGTAAAATCAAATTCGCTGGCAGACGTTCGGTAGCATCTGTGGGAACTGCGGCGTCTTGCTGAAGTTCTGTGACGGAGAATTCCATTTCGCCCTCGGCGATGGCTTTTGGAGCACGTAGGAAAATAGGCAGAAACATCTTTGAGCCCGGAGATGAATTCTTTCCCTGATCGTTTAGACTCTTTAGCATCAGTTCGGTAAGTCGCTTGCGTGGGCGCTGCAGCTGCTCAACCTGGGTGGCAATTCCTGGAAACAAATAAACGGTGTGTCAGTGGTGCCTAGGGTCAAATGATAACCAGATTTCTTACCCGAGAAATCGTCCGAGCGCCAGCGTGTTTGAACATTGGGCAACTTCAGCATTTCGCGCAACTCCTTAATGGTGAAGGCAGCCTGCAGAGGACCGCGCCGACCAACCAGGTGCACGCGCTCCACCTGGCTGCGTGATAGTGCCTCCAGGGCGTACTCCGTCGTGTCTGTGGACTACCCCAAATCAGAGTGAGCATAATGAATGCCTACAGTCTTCAATTGTCTTACTTTGAGTGCATCTAGGGGACTGAGGAGCATGCGTGCCACGTCCACAGCCACATTGCCTTGTCCCACAATCGTCACATCGCGTCCGCTCAAGTCTGGCTCCAGGTTTTCTGCGCCCGGCAATCCATTGTACCACGCCACAAACTTGCGGGCAGATATCACATGGCTCTGCTGCTCGTTGTCTAGCTGCAACTCCCGATCCTGGTCGGAGCCGTAGGTGAGCAGGACAGCGTGGTATTGGTTCCTCAGCTCCTGAAGGCTCACATCTGTGCCCAGACTGACATTGCCAAAGAAGCGAAGACGCGGATGCTCGGCCGTCTTTGTGAAGGTGTTAATGACGTTCTTGACCTCTGGATGATCAGGCGCAACACCGAAGCTGAAATGTCGATTTGCATAATGTGGTATGTCATTAGTCGACAAGTGTCAAAGTGCTTGCCAGAAACACGCCACAACGCTTAGATAAAAACTTCAGAGGCTTAACCGACTGCCACAGTCGTTGCTTGCCACCAAGATGTGGATGATCCATTGTGCTCTACTGCTCGCCTGCTTCTTTGTGCTAGGATGTGTTTCCTCTGTAGCGGCCGCTCCCATTAACCCTGTCGGATTCATCCTTGAAACAGTCAACCGTGAGTCTTCTATGCGTTGCGTTTCTTTGATAAGTCACGCCACCAATAACTTCCTTCTACTCGTACTCACAGAATACGTCAATGGAATTTTGCGCTCTGTCCTCGGGCCCCTTTTCGGGTAGAAAACACCTAAGCCTAAGGGTACTCTTACCGCACCAGACCGAAGGGAACCGGCAGCTTCTCAACAATATCCACAACGCAGTCGCCCAGCTGTTTGAGCAGATACTGGGCCGCATAAAAACCAGCGGGTCCGGCGCCCACGATGCATATCCGTTTGGTGGGTGTCTCGCTTTGGATTATTTGTTGTCTTATAGAACTCGGGTGAAATCCACGCCTACAGATATTAAGTAAATAAGGGGTCATTTCTAAGCACTTGTCGCTTTCTCTTTGGTTTGTTTACGTTTTCGCCTTGTAATCATGAATGGGCACATACTGCCTATCGGGGATGCTATCGGTGCAGGAAGGTAATTTCGATATTAGAACAGCCCTGATTAAAGGCGCGGTCAATTTGAAACTAACGCAGAACTGAGCAATATTTATTGGGTGCTTTACAAAGCATAACACAGCTAATTTTGGTATTCTAGAACGGTTTTATTAAAATTTAATCTCGGTGCAGGGCCAGCCAACGCTTGGCGTCGACTGTGGCGCGTCCGTAAGTGGTTCCAACCTTGAAAATCTCGCCCGGAACGTGTCCTCCATAGCGCGGCAGCATGCCAGTGATTCGTGGATATATCACACTGTTCGTGTTAGCAAAAGAGCGGCCCACGCCAGCTTTCTCCAATGCCACCCACTCGGCACTGCGGCGAAAGAACATGTCGTCCTTGGGGTAGCACCAACCCTCATCGGGCAGATGGAAATCAAAACCAAAACCTAGGTAATCAGACCATAGTCAGCCATAAAACGACAATTGCCCATCAATACGATATGGATACTTACGGCTAGAGTACGACATTGTGTATTTATGTATGTTTTAAGTGCTTGCCGACACGTCTGAATCAGACTACTGAACGGAGAAACTGAGTATTGAGTCGACTGGATATTACTACTTATTTGTTTGACGGAAAGGGATTCAACAAAATGATTTGTTTACTTGCCATGGCAACCGAAGACGGAATGCGAAAAGCATGCCCGACCGAAATAGCCAGGCTATATCTGCCAGGCCAGCAACAAGTTTGGGGTGGTGTGGTGGAAGGTAAACACGGTCACGACATGATTTCCATTCCCGTGGCTTAATGGCGTTTATAATGGTAATTAATGCAGAGACCCAGGACCATAATGGAATTTGCCATGACATTTTAAAATTGCTCTACATATAAAACTATGTGGTAATAATTAATTTATTACGTTTACTGGTACGCGATAATTTTTGTCATTTACAGAGCGGTGGCCCTATATTGATTAACAGATGGAAAAGGATCGGATCTATTTCCGGAAGAATCTATATGTTTGTCAGCATCTTCTGTTTGGGCACGGGGGTGGTTAGTTCGACTTCTTTGCCTTCTTCTGCTGCTTGCTCTTCAACTTCTCCTGCTTCTTGAGCTCCTTCTCCGTCAGCGACTTGTACAGCTTGTAGCCAAAGAGAGCTGCAATGGAAGGGAGAAAAGACAAGCGGTTAATGATCGTTCAAATGGGGATGATCGAGGATGAGTCGAGACCAAATATCGAGACGAGGAGAAATATCACTGCTGCCACAATGGAACTAGAGTATGTCTGAGCGAAGTGTGCGTGCTGCGTCAGTCTTTGCTCGATTCGTGCAATAGTCTCCTGAAAATTGCTTTTCATTTCCACAAGGAATAGCTGCCGATCGGCCTCGGTGAGTGCCTCCAATTTGTTCTGCATATCTCCTATCTTCTTGACCAGATCTTGTGCGAATTTACTGCTGGGTCCAGTCTTGTCCACAATGGCCGCCACTGATTGCTTCAGCTGCTCGACAATGCCCGCCGACTCGCCGCCGACAATCGAGCTCATGGTGGGGTAACTACAGGGCCAAAAGGGAGATACTGGGATTTCGAATTTTGAGTCAACTTCTGCCCTCTGGCCGGCATGGGTCCCGATCCAACACTGTCTATGTCAACGTGTGTGAGCTTGCTGTAAATTTTTATTCCGTGGTGGATTTTGCTTTATCTTATCGAAAATCGAACGCCTATAAAGCGAAGCAAACATGCTAGCCCAATGGCTCATGTGTTTGTGTTACTGTGAGCTCTCTGGCAGGGCACCCTTCCCCCGATTCCCCTGCCCTATCTATTGCCTATCACTACCAACCCGTCTACAGAGAGCTAGAGACGTGGATACGTAGACCGAAAGCATATCCGATAGGTGTTAGATGTGTTCAGTTTCAGTTCGGTTTAGAGTCGTCCGCTTGCTTACCAAAGACGAGCAGAATCAGGGCCAACATCACAAAGAATATCATATATTCCCTAGAGCTGTGGCCCTGTGGCTGTCCGTACTGGCGCATAAAGTCCTCCGGCGATGGCGGCTTTGGGTTGAATATGCTCTCGCGCAACTCGTCACGCTCTGCATCCGATATGCCGTCCATGCTCTCGACCAGCTTCCAGATCTCATCGGCGCTGGGCATTTTGAAGTCGGGATGGCCTGGCCCTGCGCCGGCGAAGCCGTTGGGGCCACCGGCTGCCGCCGCGGCCTCCACATCCTGGGCGAATGCCTGCTGATTTAGTGGATCTTCTGCCATTCTCTGTTCAAAGTCACTTGTGCAGGCTAATGGGCTCGCTTCACTACACTCTTGGCAGTGGCTGTAGCTGTGGGTGGGGCTGGGGGCTTGCCTTAACGGTTCGCGTCTGAAGGGTGAAGGGTTACAATATCTTAAAGTAATTCAGTTTCCTCTAGTGTAATTACTGGGGGGAATAACGCGAAAATTTACGACGCTTTGGGAGAGGTGTTAGGGCAAACAAAAACACAAACAGCAAACAAATGGAAATGGTTCAACGTGGCAAACCCGCGGATTCAACGAAAACATTCCCCTGGTTCGCGCTAGGTAGTTCGGTTCGTATTGACGGATATCGAAAAATATATTTAATTCAATTTTGTATAATCCAATTCCGATCTATTGAATTATTCCCCCCCAGTACACACGAAATTTTGGTAATAACTTTTGACGCTTGACCGCCACTTGCTTGCTTACGTGCTGTGGCTTCCTGCTGTTCAGCAGAACTGAACGGTCACTAAAAATCATATTAAAAGTAATATAAAGAAATTGACACTCGTGTGTAATCAGTCGCTTCGCTTATAATTCATTCTTATTGAGGAGGGAGATATGGTTCTGTTTCGCTGCGCTTTTCGTTTTGTTTTCGCGCCTTCGTCAGCATATTTCTCAAAAGGTAGTCGCAAAGAAGTCGGTAAAAATAAGTTAGCTGTGCGATAAGAGTCTCCTCCTCCTAACCCGAAGAGGTGCTTATCAGTCGCCCCCAGACACAGGTACAACTGTACAAACGTTCGTATGTGCCAAAAAGCATGCATCGAAAACTAGAGGATACAAAACTGGGATAAAACAGTGAAACAACTAAATAACACAAGGATTCCATTAATAGTCTGACACGTGTTCCTTCCGAGCATGCAGTTTCCCCTGCCTTGGACACTGTACATACAATTATGGGAATGGTTCTTATCACTCCAGAGACCCACCTTATCGCACATTCGAACCGACAGCCAATAGAAGAACAAAAATTTGACTACGTACGCAAGAAAACCGGAATAAATGGCTAGATAGGATGATGCGAGGAACACGTAAGACCTTGCCAAATGCAGGAGAAATCACATAAACCATAAATACAACAGATAAGAACACAACAAAAGATAGCTAGGCAGGCAAAACTGAAAGAACACAACAAACTGGCATACGACACGGGCGGGGCGGGGCGGGGCGGGGACTGTAGTTGGTAGTAGATGAGATGGGCGTGCGGGCATTCTAGTTTTTTGCTTGGTGAAAGTCTTTTGACCCGCTTTTCAGTGGAGTGGAGTGCTTGGAAGTTGGGATTTAATGGGGGTGGGGGTAGCCAATAGAAGCTCTCACCTGCTAGAGTAAACACAACGACAGCCGGCACATAGAAGGCGAGATTCGGAATAGATTGCTGGAATGGAGAGCCGGCATCCGTGAGGTCAACCATTGTAATTAATTAATTGTGATTTAATTGTAAGAAACTGTATCAGTACAAAACACACAGCACACAAGTTTTTTTTGGGATTGGTTTTGATTACTAACTACTAAACTACGGTCTCATTTAAAAAATGTACCGTAAAAATACCAGCGAAAATCATATTCCTCGATTTGGATATTCTCTTTAATGTTATTAGCTAAATAGAATACTGAGCCCTAAACAAATAATTTAAACTAATAGATGAAACAATTTTTTATAAGATTGATAAATTTTAAAAACCCGGTTTATTGTATTCTGTCTAAAATAAGCTTTAAACGAGATAGGTCAGCAAATAAGTCCCTATTTTTACATGGCAACTACACAGTAACTACACATCGACAACATATTTACGGACTATGGCCTGTCGTATACCCTATTTCAGAATAAATGTTAAAATACTGCTTTTCAAGCTGCTTTAAAGCCTAAGTAGTGATGAATTTGTCTCGTATTGATTCCCATATATACATCTCGATCCCGACTTACATTTTTGGTATCATTCAGAAGGATTATTTGGAGATTATTTGTGCATACCTTGTAAGTATATAAAAAAGGCTATAAAATCGGTTATTCCGTTCGTTGGACAAAAATTTTATCAATCCTCATATGCCCTTCCGTAGAAGGGTAGTTAAAAAATGCTCCCCTAAAGAAAAAGAGGGTATGGACAACCGGCAAAACGGCATAGAAATAGCAACGCATGCAAGGTAAAATCCACCCCATTGTATAACATACCACAGGACACTTACTTATTATATGGTAACTACACAGGGATGAAATCCTCATGAACCCACCTCATGTTGTAGAAAAAAATAATCAAGGATTTTCATCGACCAGGAAGCCGTCACACGTCCCGATCGGACAATAAATAGCGGAGTTATGCCATCAACAACATTACAACAAAATAAAGTTTTCTAAGTGTTTTTTTAATTCATTCTGATTATGATTATTATGATTATGAAATAAAAACGAGGGAGAACGTTGTGAGCCGCGGCCTTTGCCGGTATACCCGGTACTCAGTCAGTATATACATACATATATGAGCTTACGATTTATGCAATTTATTATATGTTTGCAAAAGGGACGAATTAAATTTTGGGCAAAAAATAATATTTCAAAAATTGAAGTCAAACCATTTTAGGAATATTTATACATGTTTCCAATTTTTTTGCATATGATTTGTATACTGCTTCTACATTTCTACATGTATAACTACATATTTGAGACGTAAAAGTGTTTGCGACAGAGAGAGAGGGAATGAGTCAGCGCTTGGCAGGCGTTGCGTAGCCACTGAAATTTAATTTGTTCCTTCTGTCCATCATAATGATCCACCTGATCCAGATTCGCCAATCTGATAGATATAGTAATTTTCCATGATTCTGCGTTTTTGGTTTTCATTTATCTTCAAAATTGTGGATTCTACAGATTTTCGTCCATTGTGGGGGCGGAAAGGGGCGTGGCAAAATTTTGAAATACACTTGTGCTGGTTTGATATCACAGAAGTTTGGATAGAAAGTTTGGTTGCTCTAGCTCTTATAGTCTCTGAGATCTAGGCGCTCATCTGGACGAATAGGCAAAGCAGACAGGGTCGCGTGTGAGAGAGAGCGAGAGGGAACGATGACTTTCGAAATGGTTTTCTTCATTGTAGCTATAATAATGATCCGATCTGATCCAGATTCAACACTCTGATAGAAATGGTCTTTCTCTATGATTCTGCTTTTAGTTTTCTTGTATTTTCAAAATTGTGTATGCCACAGACTTTCGTCCTTTGTGGGGGCGGAAGGGGGCGGGGCGAAATTTTGAAATACACTTTGAGTAGTGTGATAACATAGGAGACTGAATACAAAACTTGGTTACTCTAGCCTCAATAGTCTTTGAGATATAGGCGCAAATGAAGACGGACGGACAGACGGACATGGCTATATCGACTATCGGCTATTGATGCTGATCAAGAATATATATACTTTATGGGGTCGGAAACGCTTCCTTCTGGGCGTTACACACAACCGTTATCCCCACAAATCTAATATACCCCTTACTCTACGAGTACCGGGTATAAAAACCTAAGAAGACAAAATTATTGCTGCGATACAGTTAGAAGAGCTAACGTTCCCACGACGCGAGTAATGAATCGTAAAGCGGCCATTGGGTTAGAACGCGATAACACATGGGGATGAGTTTCATTTAAGTTTTGCAATAATGCTTTAAGAGCATCGCCGAAGAACTCGAGATTATCGGAGTTGCACTCATCCAACCTAAATGGAGAGCTGTTCACTCAAACTTTCTTCTAACCAACTCTTTGATGGATTTTACTTGCTGCATATACATATGTATATGTTTCGAACATTTTCCGGAGTATTTCTATGGGTAATAATGGGAAACTACCTTTCCCAATATTTCGCATGCAGTTTGGATTTGTATAGTCTTTTTAGAATAATGTTCGAGTGAAAATACTCTCTATTCATGATTTTCCGTAGATGCGTTATATCATATATTGTTGGATAACGCTCAGGACGGGTGGAGGCGTAGGTAAAAGCATCGATGTTAGAAAAATTTCCATCTCCAATGACTCCCATGAGATATTTTTGATATCCAAAATTTTCGATAGATTATAAAACCTTTCTGAGTCCTGATCGAATTTTTGGGGAATCCATGATTTGAAAATCTGTCGATACCTATTGAAAAAAATACATATATGAAATTTTTAAAGAAGGAAAGCAGAAATTTGAAACTTACAACATGCATGTACAAATAGTGGAAATCAGTTCCATCTATTTTTACCCCTGCGATTACCAACACCTTCCATCGCTGTAACTGATCGCTAGTCTGAAATGCATAATATGTAGGTACATATAAGTAATTAGGAACATTCATAAAATGAGAATAACTACACCAATGTGTTTAAAAATGTGCTCGTCATAAATTACATAAAACGGACTATTCTTAAATATTTGCACATTACTAATCAAATTTATAATGCCAAGATCTAACTCCTCAAGGTGGGAGTCACGCTGGATATGCAGCATCGCCTTAGTTATTTGCATTTCTTGATTGCAAAACGGCTCAAAGTTTAAAAAAATGTCTAATGTCAATTCACACAACACACCCGAAGCAAATAAATAGATTCCTTCGTTTACGACTGCTACAAACTCAATCTCGGTATGGCAGCTTGCAACAAAAATCTTTCTCCTTCTGGTCCGTCTGTCCTAGGGATCGCGAACATCTGTAACGGGACTAGTTGCTTGTCTTTTTTGCGGTCTCGTTAGCTTGAGCGGTACAGATGGTGGACATCATTTGCGATAATTTCTCCTCTTCAAAGTGTTAGATCAATAGGATAAACGAAAGGTGTCCAACATTGTTGCAACGTTTTTTGTTAGCAACGAGCTTAAAATGACGTTGACAACTATTCGAGATTTGGAGAAAAATTTTTTCCAATTATTTTCAACAGAAAATACAAGCAGCTGGAATTTTGCAAAAAAAACCTACGACAAATACAAATATAAAATAAGAAGTACGTAATATAACTCATCACACAGTCATGATACTAATTTTCTTTTCTCCTTTAAAAATTTTTTTTAAATTTAATTGTTTCGCGTTATTCAATTTGTCATTATCAAGTGTTCTAGGATTTTGTGTCTATGAGAAGCGCATGGATCGGAAACCTCAAACCATTTTTGATCATGATTAACACATTTTTCAACAATAATTTTTGCAATATTTTTTGTGCATGGAGTGTTCATGAAGTATTTGGAAAATATTTCAATGTGTTCCAAAGAATGTTCGAAAAGGTCCTTTGTAGGATTTTTAAGTTCACAAAGACACTTTCCATCAGGAATTACTGTTTTTTGACAGACAATCAATGTTTAGTTTGCACAGAACAACTCCTAATGTGTTTCTCTCAGCAGCGAATTCCGAAATTTTACCAATTGGCTGGTTTACATTTTCTGTTTGATAGACAAGTAGTCCAGTAGAATAGAATTATTCTAATGGATTTCACCATACTCCTCTAAATTTTCCTTTTCAGGTATTTTCAATTGAGCGGCTGTTGGGCTACCATATTGCCACCCAATTTTACGCTTTAGACTGTCAAAATACTCTTCCAGAGAATCTTGATTGAAACCCCTGGAATTCATATATTTAATATCTTCTATCTCTAAAAGATCTTTGCAAACATAATTGATTCTTTTGCAAGTTTCAAACAGCCTTTTCAGGCAATTTGCTTGAGAATCTGTTTCGGTAACATTATTAGGGTCGAATTTAATCCTTCCTAAATAACGAACAAATTCTTCTAAGCGATTTGCAAACGTATTATTGGCATGAAAATATGTCTGGTTTAATGTATCAAAACCATCATTCATACTTTTTAAAAACATTGATGTAGCAATGGCTGCATCCTTGTCTTCAAAAGCATCACGATCAAACTTTTTAATGCCTGTACTGACCGTATTGGAAAATATGTTAACGGCCAATGTGTGTTTTTCCGTTAATTTTGGTGCCAAACGAAAAAAGTTCGATGAATCGATTTCATAGAACTTTTCGATTATTTTCCATGTTGCTTTACCCTCTGGTGTAATCATTTTTCAAGAAGTTATTGCTAACACTCTTGAACAGATGTATGTAATCACATACGAATTGAGGGATTGGCGAATCAAGCAATCTTTCACTGTCTATTTTTTCAAGAGCCTTTGTGTTTACTGTTGATTTATCGCATACTATAGCACGAACTTTTAAGCCGGCTGTTGTGCGTAATGGTGTGTTACGTTTTTGTTAACAAACATAGAGTTAACAAAATAACTGTAACTATTGACTAGCCCTCGCACCATGAATGTCAACATTCCTGTTGCTTGGGAGGAGTATTTTTCCTTATCGGAAATACCGTCGCCCAGGTCTATGTAACCGATTGCTCGGTCAACATTGGGCAAATACTCAATTTTCCGTTGGATGAACATTTCATCAAAAATGAGCGCACAATTTCTGTGACTTTCATTCATTTTTCCAACAAAATTTTTCAACTTTTCAATGTGTTCGCCTTGAAAGCCTGACTCAAAAGCTTGGAGCGGCAGCGAAACACTAGTCTGACCAACTTCTTGAAGCCTGTTCGGGCCCGTTGATTTTAGTTGAGAAATTTCTTTCTCTAGATTCTTTATTTTTCATGCAAATTTTGAATTTCTTTTATTTTAGAAGAACATATTTTTGGCTCGTAACAGTTTGTTTGGCTTACAGATCGACTTAGCTGGCAGGCCTGCGGTTGTATGAACCTAATGCCTTGTGCATCATTCTGTTTTAACTGCTACGCACAAGGCACTTTCGTTCAAACAACCGCGTAACGTAAGTGAGCATGAAATGTCACGTCATTTGAACACTTGTTGCTTGTCAACCGGTAGTATCGACAATTGTATACCCTTTTTCCTTTGATTAATGTTATATTTATTTTTTCCCAGCTGCTATGAAACGTAATTAATATTGAATTTTCCAAATATTTAACTTTTTTGACCAAATAATGCATTTGTTGAATTTATTATTATTAAAATATCGATCCCGACACCTATTTTCAGTTTTTATAAATAGACTAAAAACCGTAAAATGTTCTGAGATAGAGACTGACAAGTTTCTGCAATAATTGGTGCCTAGTAAAACAAACTTTTCCTAAATTCTATAATATCCTTTCCTAATTCCTAATTTCGCGACACATGTTGATGGCCCATACAAATAAATTTTGGCAACGGTAAAATACGTAAGTGAGCATGGAATGTAACGTAAGCAACGTAAGTGAGCATGGAATGTAAGGGAAATTGTTGGGATGATGTTGCCTCCACAAAATCCCTCAAAAAGTCCCAACAAGCACGACTCGGTCACGAAAACACGAAGAGTGCTGCCACCCGCTCACGAGATAGAAATGTACTAGTTCTGGTGAACTCTCTGAACTGCTTGACGTTTACGAGCACTACTTGTCATCCTCATCATCAGCTGTGTATTTGGCGTGCAAGCGTAATAATTTGTCAGGTCAGGAATTATAAAATCCAGTCTCGCAAAAATGAAGGTGATCTACAATACTCTGTTCAAGCGTACGTCCACCTACGCCGTGGCCATCATCGGCGCGACATTCTTTTTCGAGCGCGCCATCGACGTGTCGTCCACTGCCCTGTTCGAGTCCATCAACAAAGGCGTAAGTTGCACTCCTCTTATGTAAGACCAGCTAGAAGTAAACGAATTGCACTTTTTCTGTTGCAGAAACTCTGGAAGGACATCAAGAGCAAATACGAATAGGCGCAGTCTTAAATAAAGCAATGATTTGTTTTAATTAGCATAAAAATGAACGTTTATTCTAAACGATACGAAAACTAGAGCCAAACGATTTTCACTTTTGTTTTGATTTGGTTGCGGTTGTTTGCGATGGGGTCGTCACAGTCGCAGTCGTTGATTGCTCCGAAACCTCCCAGGGCTTTTCATGTCTGTAAGCATCCCACGGCTGGCTGTTCTTCAATCGTGTGGGCTCCTTGAATGATACCCCATTGTCTTGTAGGGTTTGGAGCAATTTTTGAAGCTTGCTGCCGGCAACGGCATCCACATTGCACGTCATTTCAGTGATGCCCGACTGAAGGCAGCGCTGTGCCAGAACACGGCCAAGATTCACAAACGCAGAGGTGTCATTCGTTTTGTACAGCTGCTGTTTGATGGCCCATTCGGCGGTGCTAGCGCTCAGAATGGTCCCGTTCTCGTAGTGCTTCACGTCGGCGCTGACATAACGTCCGCTGGTGTTGATCTCGAGCGTGTGCCAGTAGGAACGACCGGGCTTCTCCAAGTGGTAGCCACTGGGCTTGTAAGCAATGCGTAGCCTCTCCAGATTCCTGGGATTCCGGTTGACCACAAATCCTTCATTGCTTTGCGGGGTGGTCAGCTCTTTAATCTTGTGCAGCACGCGTGCTGAAGTAAGTGGGCGGGCAAGGCGAGACATCGTTGCTCTAAAATAGTAGATTTAAGCCTGTTTTTATTCAGATTTCCACGGATTACGGAAGCATTACATACCATTAAGATTGCAGCGAACACACTTCGTTAGTGTTGAGTACCGAATGGCCTCCAAGTAGTGCTGTAAAATGTTCCGATGATGTGAATGGCAAAAACCGAACAGCTGTTGCCGTGAAATTCGGCCTTGTTTTTATTTAATTTCCAATTTATTTTGGCTTCTTTCGGCCCGGCCTTGTCAGCTTTCCCGACCTTTTGGCAATAAAACTACTTACGGACATGCGCACATGCAATTTTCTGTTCCCCCATCAGAACGCACATGGGGGTCTGAATGCGCTGCCGATGGCCAGGTGAAGACGCTGAACTGGCGATACAGACGAGTCCAAAATTTGCAAGTGTATCTTTCGGATAAATAATCGGTTATGTAAAACGCGCCGGTACAATAACCAAAAATTCTGCCCAACATATCATATTCGTATTAAGAAGTAATCATCATGTTGATGGCGGTGTGTGCGAATCTGTGCCGCTTCAGCCACCTGAGGTATGCAGCGGCATCTGCCACGCGAAGGTTTTATTGGGGACACGTGCCACTGGCGTCTGCAAATGGCCTCCATCAGAGCATCTTTGCTCTGCCGGCAAGGGTAAGTGGGAAGGGGGCCATATTAATTATTTGATTTACAGGGTATTGATTGATTTCGTGCTGGAGAATCGAAATTTAACCAATCTTATCACACAGTCTCACCACTGGTCATGTGAACAAGTGGCGCGCAATTCAAAAGCCACACCACCTCATGCCGCCTTGCGTAGCTTTCGCTTCTTATCGGAATAAGTATACGATTTGCGCAACGTGAACGTCATTGTGCTGAGGAAACGTGCTTAGTTCAACACTTTGGCTATTAACTGATAATGCTCCGGCACAATCGGCCTGCCTCTTGACTGTTGCTCTGCTGTGCTATTTCTCTCTATCCGGTCTATCAGGTGTGTGGGTATATATGTATCTCTCTCTCTGCTATGCCTCTCGCCCTTGTTGCCCGTTCGTTTTGTACCAGTGCTTTTTTCCGTATTTGAACTAGAGATATTTCGTTGAGACGAAAATCAGTTAAACTTGAATGTTCCCGCCGCTTGGTCGTACACTTGAACAAATAGAGAATTCTTCTTACGTGCGCGAACACGATATTAAGACGACGCACAAATGTCTTGCATCAACTGAAGGCCACACAAATTAATTGCGAACGCTGAGCCCTGAGGCGTTCCGTTCCACGATGTGAGTGCTGTTTTCCGCCTTCTGATTTGAATGCTTTTATCGCACGCTCTTTGTGCCGCCAAGAGATGAGATGCAGCAGTATCATTGCGCTCTTTCAATCCCCTACCAGTTCTGCTGCTGCCCACTGCGCATGCTGGGGACTGGACCTGTGGCACAACGTAGTGTAGTCCCGACAAAGTTCAGTTCGGGGTCGACTTTGTTCTCATTCAAAGTATTATCAAATCAAATCGAATACAAAACAAATACAAATCATATTCAAAATGCGTAACAGTGAGCGTCGAGCTAAACGAAAACAAAAGCATTCCAGTATTTTTAACTCCGTAAGCCCCGATAAGATAAATAGGTTTCCATGGTTAGCACACGGCTGGCTTGTTACAACATTCGACATAGCCACAGCCACAGCCATTGCCAGTACATTGCTCAAGTATTCTATGTCCTTCGTACCTTGCAGAAATACGCGCAAGCCCCAGAGACCCGTGCAGAGCCAGATGAGAGATCCACGGCCGGACTACATAAGCAGGAGCAGACGGAGCAACGTCCGGCCATATCCCGCAACCCAAGTCCTTCCAACGCGTTCAGCAATCAGCAAAACCAGCCACAGCCGCCAGCACAGCCACCAAAGCCGCCACCAAAGCCACTCAACATGTCCGACAGGGACCCGCGGATGGACATGCCCAAGGCCGTGGAGATACCCTACAACATCGATTGGATATTTCCTAAGCTGCGGTGCCCGTCGGGATTTTGGTGGCTGGCCAGTCAATTTGTGATCACAGCAGTCGGACTCTTCACCAAGGTTTTACTGAGTGAGTATGCCCTGTGCCGCAATTGAAAAGACGGCTCCAACCCTGACCTCGTACAACATTCGGAGAAAAAGCAATGTGGCGGCTTCTAAGAACCCCTGACCGTGATTCTGCCTATTGTCAAGCCTTCAGATGGTTTCTCTCGCTGTGTTCGCGTTCAATTAAAGTCAAGCGTGTGCCATATTAATTGTTTGTCTTTGCATAACTCGGCAGATGGTGATCTCTACTGATTCTCCTCTCTATTGTTTTCTTTCGCAGTGTTCATGAACAAAACCCGCGTATACAACAGGGAACGACTGGTCGACCTAATTTCGGAGCGACCCCAAGGTGTGGCGCTGTTGACCGTCTCCAATCACTATTCCTGCTTCGATGATCCCGGCCTATGGGGCTTGCTTCCACTGCGTCAAGCATGCAACACCAGACGCATTCGTTGGGCGATGGCTGCCCACGATATATGCTTCACCAACAAGTACCACTCCATGTTCTTCATGTTCGGTAGGCTGGCGATCCCTTCACTGATGATTTATAGACCTAACCGATTCCCATCTTCTCCTTTTGCTTCTGTGCAGGCAAGTGTATTCCTGTTGTGCGCGGCTATGGTGTCTACCAGGAGGCCATCAACCTGTGCATCGAAAAGTGCGCGGCGGGCCATTGGGTTCATGTGTTTCCCGAGGGCAAGGTGAACATGGAGAGGGAGGAGATTCGACTGAAGTGGGGCGTGGGTCGCATCATCTACGAGTCCCCCAGAACTCCCATTATTCTGCCAATGTGGCACGAGGGCATGAACGATGTACTGCCAAATGTTGAGCCTTACGTGCTGCAGTGGCGCAAAAAAGTCACTATAAATATCGGCCAGCCCCTGGATCTGAATGACTTCATCGACGATCTAAAGAGGAGACAAGTCCCCGAGCCAATTGCACGAAAGCTAATCACAGACAAAATCCAGGAAGAATTTCGAGTAAGAGCAACATTTTGATTCACCACAGATCCAATGTTAATCGAGAAAAACTTACAGATCTTGCGGAGGGAGACGGAGCAACTTCACAGAGAACGTCAGTAGTGATTTGGGGAAAGAATAACCAGCGGCATTCAGATTTTATATTATTTATTGGTATTGTATTAAGCCTAAAGCGAAGCCAAGCCTCGGAAATCATTGGCATGCGTCCGACGATTCAAATTTGACGTATACATGGTACGATTATGGCTATTCATCGTGGCTGCAGAGACCTCTTTATGTGAAAAAGTGTGCATTATTAAATAAATAGTTTAAAATTAAAAACTACAGATGATACCTACAGATGAACATGCATTGGATAGCGACGCCATTAAGGAATGCGTCAAAGTCGTCATAATTTCCATACTAAACATGGGCTTAGCCCACAACGTCTGTACCGTGGCTAATTTCTTCCCCATCCTGTGACACATAGTGCATATGGACAATATTCTCGCGAAGAAATGCCTGAATACGCAGAATGTCCTCAAGAAAATGTGCGAGCACAAATATTATAAATAAATTGCGGAAATCACGGGTAGCATTTCGACTTGAACAATGTTGGAGCACGAAGTAACCAATCTCACAAAATTGTTATCTATTTATTTTAACCACCCCGCGACTCATTCACCGACCCCACGGAACCTATACGATTTTTTTCACGCATTGTGGGAGTATTAAGTGTAATATACAATTAGGATTTTTTAAATTACTGTTGGGCGGCGTTAACATAGCTAACAGCTGGTGGCTGGTGGTTAACAGCACAATCGTTAAACTTAACAGAGAAAATCGATAGATAATGACGTTGTTAATGCAATAATGACGTTATTGATGAAATAATGTAGATATCGATTAAATAATGTAGTTATCGATGCAGTTTTGATGAAATATTGTAGATATCGATTTAGTTATCGATGTAACGGTTTTATTGTCTTTTTCTGACAGTCTGGCAACGCTTAAACAGCTGCTCAAGCGAAAGCACCGTTATGTTATACTGTAAAAATGTAAGCAATGTGAAAAAAATTAATATACTTGAAAATGACTCATTTTAAACCAAATGCAGGTCAATTTCAGTAACTAATCGAGAAAATGAGCTTGTGCTTACCACGCCGAAGCGCAATGAACTGCTTAAGGACGGTCCCCCTGTCCGCACCAGGTGTCAGATTCTGGGCCGCGGTGCGTATGGCACTGTTTTTAAGGCAATTTATCGCGGTATGTTTGACACAATAAAATGGATTTATTTTAGTGATCGGCTCTGAATTATGAACAGATCACTCCGTTGCGGTGAAGATCATCAAGGGACAGGCTGTTTCTACGCTGCACAATGAGTCGCATTTGCTGAATTTGGAGCACAAGAACATTGTGCGTCTCATCAAAACGGAGTCCGCCGTTGCCTTTGGAATGGTCATCATGGAGTGTCCAAGGGGACAATGCCTACAGCAGATCCTGGACACTCTGGCGGTGCCGCTAATCCACAGAGTGCTGTATGCGATGCTGTATCTCCCTCTACGGTCTTACATTTTCAATACTGTCCTTCACAGAATTACGTTGGACATTGTGGCTGCTCTGCGCTACTGCCATTCGCACGACGTGCTGCACCTGGACGTCAAGCCCGCTAATATTTTGGTAGCTCTGGGACCACGACCCCACTGCATGGGGCCACATTCCAGATACCAGCGCAGCTACATTTGCAAGCTGTGCGACTTTGGATCATCCATTAAAATGGACGATTTTTGTGCCCGCCAGAGCCAGAACAATCCCAGGGGCACCCTGAGGTACATGTCTCCGGAAGCCCTACGTTCGGATCCACTATCAGACGCCTCGGACATCTATGGCATGGCCATCACCATGTGGCAAATGCAGACGCGTCGATTGCCCTATCACACGCTTAGCTGCAACGAGTCTATCGCTTATCAAGTGGTCAAGAACGAGCTGCGGCCAGATAACTATGAAAAGCTGAAAGCCCTCTCCGTCGACTACTACCCCAGAAGAGCACCTCTTGTCGGCTGTAACGTGAATGAAAGCAGTTCTCAGGCGATGTCGGGCGGCGACCTTTGTAGAAGGGCGAATATGTTTGCGTGCCGAAATCTAAATTTCGAAACATCGTGCAGCAGCAGCCGTGAGCTAAAGAAGAAGCGCAGGCAGAACAGATTAGCGCTGTATTTTGATAGTCCGGCGCCACAAGCAAGCACCAGCACGTGCCTGGAGAGCTCTTACTCGGATCTGTACAGAAGCTGCTGGGTCAGCGTTCCGGAATTCCGCACGAGCTCTATTCTTCTGAGGAATAAATTGGAGCTTATCTTGAGCAGAAGCTCTCCCGCTGGTCTGCTTTTAGATTTAAGTCGTGTTTAGATCGTGTTCGTATGTAATTTGTTTTGAATTTTATGCTACTGATTAAGTGTACTATGATTTGTAGGTTTTTATCATACCGTAGCAATCTTTTGATTGATTGATAGATTGATAGATTAAGGGCAACACAGGTGTGGGTCAATAATTTATATTTTGTAACTTCTTTTTTTGTTTATTTTTGTACTTGCTACGCTAAGAAAATACATTTATAATGTTTATACGAGCTTAAAGTGATAACTTCTCTTTTCTCTGCCGAGCATAGTATATATAGTGCGTTCTGTTCTCAATATTGTATGCTTATATATCTTTACGATACGTATTTATACTTAGGATGCGGGCTGCTGCGATTATTTAGTCGGTGGCAGCAGCCTGAGGAGCAGAGCAGAGCTAACGCTAACTACTATACGTATAGAAGAGGGGTTTGAATCGACTTTTGGGATCTGTTATATACAGGTTATTATTGTTACTGCTGTCGTTTTATGTTCGCTTAGAAACCATACGCGTGTATATAGATAGTATATGTATGTATATATCGTACCTAAATGCATTTTATACTGCAATTTCAAATATATTTCACCCTTAAATGCAAATGTCCAACTGTTGGTAGTGTGAGTGTGTGTGTCTCTTGTGTGTAACTCTTAGTCGTTAATGTTGATAACCAGGTTCTCTACATACAAATGCCTACTGCGAATACACTCGATTTGTGCGGAAGACTACGGTTTTAGTTCATCTAATAGTATGGTAGTAGTTTGATTGGCTCTTTGCCAGCGACAAAGATCCCACACTCCTCTTACTGAATGCCAAATGCAGTATGTATACTAGTTAGTACAACTTATAGCCCGATCCTGGGGCTGCAACCGCGATGCTCTACAAAATACAGGACATAGAGCAGGGCGAGCCATCAGGGCATCTCTAGTGTGGGGGAGGGCCTCTAATTGGGGGAAACAGTTGGCAGTGCTGCCGCTTACAAAGTAAAACATTTTCCAAAAATCTACAATATACAATACATAAATACTCGTATTCTTACATACAAAACTCGCTGGCTCTCCTCCACACACTTACAATCTTCCTCTGTGTTTTGTTTTTTAGTTTTTGTTTGTTTGAATATATCACAATTTAGTCTTTTTAATCTTTGAATATTTGTTTGCTTGACGATTATTCATTTGAGATTTTACGGCGACGCCACTTCGCCACTTAGCTCGCATAGGATCGCCGCACAGGAACTGGCGGAGGAATTTTCGATTTGCGCTGCTGCTGTCCTGAGGGTCTTGGCTGCTGCTGCTTCTGCTGTTGCTTTTGTTGTTGTTGTTGCTGTTGTGGCGACTGTGGCGACGGTGACGAAGGCGAGGGCGAGGATGAGGACACCGACGAGGTGGATGACGTCGATGAATTGATGCTCGTTGGAATTCTGGTGGGCACCGCCTTGGGCAGGCAACTCTTTGGCAGCTCCGATGACTTGGCTTGCTTCTGGAATTATGTACGTCGCAGATTAGGATACTGGTAGGCACTCTGGGATCTGTAGATGTACTCACCTTCTTTGGGGATGCAGCCGCTGGTATCTGCACCGGGGACGTCACCCGCTTCCAGCCGTTGCTCCTGCGCCATGGACTCGATGTCGCCGGCGCGGAGAATTGGCGGTTCAGAATTCGCTCCTTCAGCTTGGACACGATTGCCGGTGACGGAGGCGCTGCCTCTTTGGCAATTTTCGCCATCAAGGCACAGCTGATGCTGTCGCTGCGCACCACCGTGGACTCCAGCTCGCGGCGCTGATTATGACGCAGAATGCAGCTTGGCTCCTGCTCCTCCAGCACCGACTTGGATTTGACCAGCACATGGGGCGGTCGTCGTAGCTCGCTCTTGATTATCTGCGCTATGCATTGCTGCTCATTCAGGGGTTGCAAAGGCGTGGTGCTCATGATCAGTGGGACGTCCTCGATCTCGATGTCGCTGACGCGGCGCCGGCACTCGTCAATGACCGCGTAGTCAGGCTCTTCCTCTTTCTCCTGATGCGACTCCGTCGGCGGCGGCGGGTGGCTGATCGAGTTTTCGTCCGTTTCACTGGAGGAGCAGCTCGTCAGCTGGGCACGTCCCGCCTCGCTGGGCGTGGGACTGGCGGCGGCCCGAGCCGTGTGTGCCGCTTGGCTCTCGGACATGCTCGAGTCTGCCTCATCGTCGTCATCCTCGTCCTCGTCATCCGTCTCGCCCTCGAGGTAGGAGTAGAGGCTGCGCGACGAATTGGAGCGGATGTTGACCAGCTTATAGAAGTCGTTGGTAAAGTCCGTGCAGGCCACCTCCTCATCCTCCGAGTAGACAATCTGAAACAGAGAAATCCTTTGCTGAAACCCAATCTAAGGAAAGAAAGAAAGTCTTTTCCGCTCACCTTTTGCTGCAGCAGCTGTGCAATGCCGTCGGCAACGGAGTCCGTCTCCACGGTGGTCGAGTTGATGAAGTCACTCGAGGGCCAGAGCCAGTCGTGGTCGCGCTTCCTCCGTTGATGCTGCTGGTGGTGCTCACGCTCGTCGTCGAATGTCATCACAGCCAGTTCTTCCTGCGACATGCTCCAATCCTCCATTTCCGTTGAGCAGGGCTCTGCCGGCAGTAGCCACTGCTCGGGCTCTTCGGGCAGGTCCTCCAGGTGGCCGTTCGACGGCTGCGGCTGGCCACTGCTCATCGTGCAGTAGCCCTCGTCCCGTCCTTTCACCGGACTGGCGGACAGCGCCGCGTTCTGAGCCTCTAGATCCCGAACCCGGCTCTTCAGCATGCTCACCTCCTCGCGCAGATTGTCCTCGGCCACAATGGCGTCCACCACCTTGCGCATCACGTCGTCCAGACAGTGCTCGTACTGCCGGATGCGAGTGAGTAGGGATCGGTTCTCCTGCTGCATGGAGTGCAGAAGACTCTCCTGGCGGGCAAAGCGCGTCTGCAAGAGGAGGAGGGGAACAATGCATCAAGTGTGTGTCTGCAGCAGTGGAGACCTTCAGCCATGTGCCACCCAATGACAGCTGCATGGGCGCCCCGCACTCTTGACGAGGGTCACAGACGACGACGACGACGACCGCTCGTTCATCAAGTTTTCAGAGTGGAGTGTCAGATCCAAAGTGCTAAGTGAGCAGTAGTTACAAGAGAAACACCCCATTCCCCATTCCACATCGGCCAACACAACCCAATCTCTATTGATCGAAGCCAACTTGTTAACTGCCCCCCGAAGGTCAGTGCAGCCATTGAATGCCCCAATCTGTGTACGTACCGCGTGTCGTAGATGAATGAACGAGGAGGGGAGGGGGAACCTTGGATTCATTAGATGGCTTTACAAAATTGGGTTAGGCTCAGATCGGATTGTTTCGGAGCGAGACGCAAATGAGATTGCCAGAAGTTAACGACGTAAAGCGAAAGGAATCTCCAACTCCGACTCCCCATCTGCCCCACTACCTCCACATACCTCCTGCCACTGGCTCAATGAGGCGTCCCTAATGCCAGCGCGTTCAATCAATTCCGGCAAAAAGTGTGCCCAGGCCAGGCCAGAAGCAATTTTCAGCTCTCATCTTCCCTGCTCCACGGATAAGAGACAATTTGTATGCGCCAGAATGGGAGCGAGGGGAGAGATTTTGTTCTTAAAAATGAATTTATGCGTTTATTTATGACTCGGGAACTCCTCTCTGCGCTGCAGAGGGAGGTTCGACTCGACTCTCGCTGTGCAAATTGATTTTCCACATGCTGTGTAGACAGCAACCCCCGCTACGCCCCCTTTGGACTAGGGACCCCATACATACCTGCAGTGCCTTGTGATCCCGACATGTCTGCATTTGTTTGCGCTCTTTGGATTTCATAATGCGATTCATGCTGCAGGTGTGAGCGAGAGAGCAGGCGAGTGTGGTGTGGTGTTGTGTGGAGATGCGAGAGCAAGTGAAAACGAAAAAGAATAAGACAAAGACAAATATAGAAATAATGAAAGCGAATTGCTAAAAATCAACGGAATTCTGTGTACTCGTAGGTGTAGTCTGTGTGTGTGGGTGTGTGTGAAGCGATGTTTTAAATTAACAGTTAATGTTGTCTATAAAGGAGAGAGCGGTGAGAGAGGGAGAGACTAGAACCAGAACTATGTAAGCTCAAATCTGAATAGCGGTAATTACACTTGGGCCTCGAAATGGGAGGAAAAGGTGGGTGCGGAGGGTTCGCTGTGATTGATGGGTTCGCCGCCAGTAAGTGTTTCCTGCTGGTTGCTGTTCTTCTTTTTCTTCTTCTTCGTGTTCTCCTTGCACTCCTTGGCGCTGCTCTGGCAATTTGGAAAATTGCATTTTGGGTGCCGTTAGCTCTCGCTGGCCGGCCGGTCGGTCGTTCGTTCGCTGTGCGTAATGGCGCTGTCCTGGCTAGGAGGCGGAGGCGTGGCTAGTCACGAGTATGAATTATTTACGTAGTTTTTGCCAAAAGCAGTGCAAAAACTATTCCCAAATTGCATAATGGCCGCGAAAGAGTGTTTGGCGGGCAAATTAAATAAATATGTATTTTGCTAGTAATTTATTGTACAATGGAATGCATAAGAAAGCATTTCAGAATTGAGTTTAAGTAACGGAACTATTCTCGCTCTCTCTTTTAGTCTCTCACTCTCCTGCTAATTCTGGTTCTCACACACACACACACACAGTGTTACGGTCCTTATCGTGATTAACAATTTAACGTGTATGACACTTACTTCTCAATTTGCTCGCGCAATTCCTTCTCGAACGTTGGCGACCCGCATTGGCTCTGGAAAAATTACATTTGGAGTGGAGGCAGGGGCAAAATGAAAAGAGAAAATGTTGAAAAAACATTAAATGAAAAGCAAAAGAAATTAAACACAATAAATTAGTGCACTTTGTGACGATTAAGAGCGACAATTTAATTGTCCATATCACAGTATCAATCAGCCCCGTTTACAAGCTAAATTGGAAAGCGACAAAGGAACAGATCAAAGGAACAGGAAAGGGAGGACCGGGCGACGGCGGCGGCCACGGCGACTGGCCATGGACAGGCATTAGAAACACATTCTGATGCATGCAGCACCATAAATCACCAGAGTCAACAACCGGCTCCGTCTGCACCACCCCCAACCCTAGCCCCAGCCACAGCTCCATTTGTGAGACTTCGTTTGGGGAGGGTGAGGAGGGGTGGCGGGGTCACTTTTTGGCGTGAACTGTAATCGATAAAAAATTACATCACGACGATTTCATCTGTGTGACGTGCCGACTACTCAGACACACACCACTTGTAGAAGGCGAGGGGTCTGGGGTGGTTATAAATCGCTTGGCTTAGTGCAAACATAATGAATGACAACCAGAACAACTATAGTTTCAAGTGTAAACAAAACGGAATACTTATTATTGAAGTGTCATCGCAAACGCAAGACAGAGATTGGAGCACGAGATAGACACTAGGAGATGAGCGCGTGACGGGTGTGCAAGGCACGAAGCAGCATATGTACGTATATGTACATATGTATATCATGCCCACATACACAATCGACATTATCTATGGGATAACGCTTGTTCAAGCAGAACTTCGATTTCGTTGTTTGCTTAGCCGAGAGTGTATTTGACTCAACGACTTCCCTGTGGTCGCCACAAGGCGGTGAGGGGAGAAAAGGGCTGAAGAGCAGTGCAGGGCTATTAATCAATTTGATTATTCATAAGAAATTCCCAGATTCCTGCAATTCCCAAGAAGCACAGAGAACTCCAATCCCACATTCCTTCGACATGCTGCAAGTCTTTTGTTGTTCGCCCTAATATCTATGGAAATATTTCTAAAATGCTTTCATCTGCAGCTTTGGATCTGGGTGGAGGGGTTGTAATAAAACACTCCAGGGAGCAGGGGCAGGGGATCGACGATAAAACGCAGCAGCACGCGCCATGCCATTCAAGAAGTTGCCCAGCAACGTCTCAGTCCAGACCATCCTCCCACCTCCCATTCCGACTTCTGTTGCCCAGAATTACAAATATATGCAATAATTTTTATTAATTCGCTTTCATGCATGAGCCGACGAGTCCCAATAGGAAAATGTGGCCCCCCTTAAACATTATTTGGAGCAACAGCAGGCGGCAGGCGGCTCCCAGCTCCCGGGCAGACTGATTGCCGTCCTCGGGCGCCACTTGTCCCAGCCAAAGCCAAAAGGCAGTGGAATGGAGGGGAATGATGAACGTGTTAATAAAATTAGAGGGCCAAAACGGTTGGGCCACTCTCTAAGCCTCTCCGTCTCTCTCCCTCTCTCTGTGCTCCCCACCCAAGACGCTATTTTGGGCAACTGGTGCGCCTGTCGGCAGCTGTCGGCTACTGCACCCATCTCCCCCTCACGTCTCCACCCCACAACACCCCACACCACTCCATCCCATCGCATTTCCCATTCAAGTGGCGACGCGCATAAATATTCATTGTGAATTTTGCTCATAAAAGTGAGGAGGAGGAGGAATAGTAGGCTCTGGAGTAGCCTGACTGGGGGGAGGGACAGTGGACAAACGGTGCCGACATCGGTGCTTATTGATGAAGTTATAAAATCAAGCATGAATTTTTTATTAATTAAGGGAAAAGAGAGAAACCATGGATACTTTGAGTATCAAACGAAACTCTGCATAAATTTCAATTAGCATAAGGCCCACAACGAGGGTGGCCCAAAAGTGATTCAGTGGGTGAACCCCCAGCGTAATCCCCCGGACCCAAAACAGAAATTAACCAAACAAATCCCGGCAACATGTTGCACCCGGTGTCGTGGGATAAAAAGCGACCGAACGGACTACAGAGGGTTGCACATCATACGGCCATTTGCACCCGCAAACGCACTTCCGTAAGACGTATCGTTGGTCCCATCCAACCATCCATCCACATCCACCCACCCTGAAAATCCTTTGTCCTGTCGTGTGGGGGGAGTTTATCAATGTGAAATTCCTCGCTTGACTATGTCCTCAGATGGATGGGAAACAGACAGGGGAGAGAAATATGAACACGCTTATTATTAATTAACATGCAGATTGAGCAGCGGGTGGACGAAAATCATCCTTCCATTCAATCCCGTCCCATGCCATCCCATTCCAGGATGTCAGCCGAAAGCATCCCAATCCGAAGAATCGATTCTTACCATTCTTGTCCCTTGTCCCCGTCGCTCCTGTTGCTGCTATACGAGAAGTACCATTCCAAATGGGATTACTCCGATGATTGTTGTTCTTGTTGCTGGTTTAATTCAAGCACAAACTTTCGAGACCACAAAAGCGTAAAAATAACAGCAAAGTGGAATGTAACTTTGGGTCCTCCAGCCAGACACACAAGCCAAGCACTGGCACGGACAGCGTCTGCCCAGGGTAGTGGGTGTGGATATGGAGCTCTGTCCTCTGTCTTCTGTCCCCACGGCACGGCATAAATTTTCGGTTAAAAAAACGAAAATAACGACAAAGCGTAACTCAAATTAGAAGAAAGGATATAATTTCCAGGAAGACCAACGACACAGCAAAAATAAAAAAATAAAACTTTCAAGAAAAAACCGTACGACGGGGCAGATGGCAACCATTTGACGACGGGTAAATGAAAACAACCCTCTGGCGCCGGCTACGGCGAAAGGATGTGCAAGAGAGAACGAATTCGCCGGAGTGGGTGCCAGCTGTTTTTAGCTGCTCTCTCTTCCACTCTGATCTGCTGCAACAGCCGGCACAACAGTGCGCTCTCTCTCTCCCTCTCCGACTAACTTACTCTCCCTCTGTGCTGCTCTCCCTCTCACCCACTCCTCCGTCGCCTCTCCACAACACAGCAAACAAAAGCGAAGCATTTTTGATGTATTACTTCGAATTCGACTACGAATTGGCCGTTTTTAATTTAATGAACCGCGACGGAAGAGGGGATAGGACAGCGTTGAGGATGAGATGGACAGACAGACGGTCGTCCTATGTACCCCACCCCGCGGCTGGCTCTACCATGGGATGGGTAAACAAGAAAACAAACATTCTGCAGATGTGCGAGGGGCAGACCAACCAACCAACCAACCCCGGTACACTCTGGACTCAGAGCCCTGTTCCTAAGGGAGATGTGATCCATTCAAATTGTGAATTTTTTCGACTGCTGCTTCAAATGCAAACACTAAAACGTCACTTGAGAGAGAGCGGGGATGAGAAAGAGAAAGAGGGAGACAGAGACAGCAAGCAATGCCTAAACAAAAGAGTGTGAGATGAAGCTTCCACTTTCCACTCATTCCACAAAACTTTCGCGAAAAATTAATTGCATTGCACTTTTTTGTCAAGGGGTTTTCGTACACAACAGAGCGTGACGAGGGGGGCGGGAGAGGTGGCGAAAGGGAACCCTTGTTCGCATTGGAGTATATAGAGCTCTATATAGTGGTGGTAGTTTCCACACATTCATATTTCGTATTTTTCGGCTGGTTTGAGGGGGCGTAGTACATATGAATCATCATCATCGTCGTCCAAGTGGGGTTTAAAAAACACATCGAGGGTCCTGCAGGTCAATCTCATTTTGGGGTAGTATGCGAAAGGGTGGATTTTTAGAGAATTAATGGGCATTAATAAGTATATGCAACAATATAACACAACACTAGGGCTGACCTACCCTAAAGATTGTTATGTATTATACATATGTATATACCAGGTCTTGGTATATATATATTCAGTGGGCTCTTTGCCAGAAGATTTAGTACATATAGTGTACAGGCAGCGGCTCCACGGGTGGTTTGATGGGGTTCGAGGTGGTGCAGCGACATTGGTGCCTTCATTTCCGTCTGAGTAAACCATCAAACGTTTGCGACAGAATTATTAGCAATTCAAGTTTGGACGACAAACGCGAATGATGGCGATATTCCTGATGATGATGATGATGGTGATGGAGGAGTAGGGGGTGGACACACGCTGATGTTGATGTTGATAATAAAAAGTGCTCATGCTGGGTACTCTTGCCACGCCTTCGGCTCCACCTCTAACTCGAACTCCTCTTGGTAGTCCCCTCCTCCTCGTGCTCCTTGTTCATGCGAAAAGCTCTTGTAAACGACCAAGTGCCACTCAAGACAGCGTCCAAGTCCACGCCCCCGTGCCCGACAGTTGACAGTTGACAGTTTTTCTGCCTGTTCGTTCTCTTCTTGCCATTCTATTCTATTCAATGCTCTTGCTCTCTGCTTTTTCTTCTTCCCTTTTCTTCCACTCTCTGCTCTTCTGAAGATGAATGCAATGGAGCTTATTAAAGCGCAGATTTCTCAAAGGGCAGAGTGACAGACAGGGACAGCAAACGAGCGAGCAAGCGAGATGGATGAAGGCTGGCCTGCCATTGGAATTAAAAATTGAGCACGTGCTTTTGCAGCGAAAGCTCTTCATTGTTGACCTGACAATGAATACCCCCACCGCCTCAAAAAGGGGGCATGCCTGGGCATACCACTTTCGGGGACTTCAGGGAGACCCTGGTTCCATTAATCAGCCTTTCATTAGCAAAAGCCAGATTTGGATGAATGTTGTTGGCCCATCGCCATTGATTAAAGACAAACAACAAGCGGAGACAAACAGTAATTCCATTCGTTTAAATTTTGTCATCTGTTTTGGCAACATTTCATACAAAACTTCAAATATAAATATTTGAGGGCTCGCTGCAAGTGTGGCAGGACAGGACCGAAAGGATTAAGTGTCGTGTCACCCCGTGGTATGTCCTTCATGTCCATCCATCCAGCACTCGACACGACTCCCCTGCCTCGCTCTCTGTTGTAACCAAATACAACGAAAAAGCAACAAGAGGAACAACAACAAAAATAAAAGGTATAGCTTTCAGTAGTTGAAGCTTTAGATACCCTCAAAGACTCCCGTAGGGCACATAAGTTCAGCGTACAAATTTCCCATAAGCGAACAGACTTATTGGCAAACAGAGCCTTTTCTGCGCTGCTGCTGTACTTAGGAAGAAGTTAGGAAGGGGATCAATATATCATTCGATCGAAACTTCTTTTCCTGTATAGAAAACATCGAGGAATGGGAATAATACCCTTCTGAAAAAGTTTTACTAAAAGAAACACGGCAACAAAAGCAACTGTCAGCAGTTTGAAAAGGGTTGAGAGAGAACTTGAAAACGAAGCTCCGGAAACCTAGGCAACAATACGGATAATCCTTTGGAGCACCCCCCAACCTATCGACTTCAATGGGTGCGGAGTGGAACTATTTTTCCATCAATTAGATGACAATAATCCAAGTCATTTTCTGTTCCTTCTCCTTTGGGATGGGCTTTGGCAAATCAATTACATTTCCGATTCGCAAATAATTCACTAAAGTAAATGCTCTCTTCTCTCCCACTCTCTCAGGCTATCCCTCAAATTAGAAACAGATGATGATGATGATGGGGAGGAGAAGGAGAATAGGGAGAGGCATGCCGAATCAGAAGATGGATATTCATTGAATCGTGCCATTTATTGCCTGCCACATGGCCAACAAGCTGCTACGTCTGCTTTCTGCTTTCTGCTGCCTGATGCTACTTCTACTTCACGGCTTTCTGGTTCGTCTTGGCCAATTCTGCAGCATTCACACTTTTGGTGGCTCGACTTGTCAATGGATGCCACTCTCCTTGGGCTCCCGCACTCTGTATCTCTCTCTCTCTCTCTCTCTCTATCGCCAATAACAATAAAGAACACACACACACTCCCGGGGGGGCAGGGGAATCTGACTAAGTGAAACCAAAGGACAGTGGCAATGGCTCCACAGCCTGAGTGAGGGAGCAATGGGAGCGTCTGTGGCTGGGGCTGGGGCTGTGGCAGGGGCAGCATAGCATAGTTAATCGTTATTTACAGACAGATAAAGTGCAGAAATATTGCCACAACGGTGGCAGGAGAGGCAGGGAGGGCCAGCGGCAACGGTAGCTCATGTATCCACTTCCCCATCAGCTGCGCTGCCGCCTTCTCCATCCACTCTTGCGGAAAAAAGGGAAAAAAATATCCGCATACGCCTCGAGTAATCGGATTCCCATGCATGGGCCCACCGCTACTGCCACTGCCACTGCCACACCAGAGAAAACCTCCGCCTGGGAGTCTGGAACGATGATAAGGAGGAGTCTGCTGAGAGATGGGGGGCACTGCCATACTCGTAAATTCTGGAACCAAGTTGGGACGCCTGCCAAAAGAATAGAAAATCAGGCAATGGCCATGGCCGGGACCGGGGCCGGGGCCGGGCCATGGCCAGGCAATGTACTTTTCCTCTCGACGCTCTCTTGCCGATGGTTTTGTCTCTGCCGCTTCCTGTGGCAGGCAGCGGGCGGCAATTTCGTTGCGGAAATCATTGGCCAGAAGATGGGGCAGATGTGGGAGTAACTGGAACTGAAAGTGAAGCTGGAGCTGCTGGATGGAGCTGCTTAGGCCACACGCTGTTTCTTTTCACACCATAAACCCAGGGCCTTTAACTCGTTTTTGGGAGTTTTTTTTTTCTTGTTTCTTTTGGTTTTTTGTTGTCAGATTCAATTACCTAAAGCCGGAAATGCGTATGCTCCTTAGAAGCTCCTTCCGCTGCCCTGCCCCGACCAAGTTCCGGCCATTAAACTTTTCTTGGATCCATTTTGATGGCAGTTTAGATTGAGATTTGCGCCATTTTCCTCCCAGTTTTGATCCAGTGTGCGAAAAGGTGTCGACAGGAAGGGGGGGGAGGCGCCAGGGCAAACTAAAATTCTTTCGGCGCTGCCTCTGATGTCAATTTGATTTGGGTACATGGAGCTCGTAATCGTATTCGTACTCGTACTCATCCGAGTTTGCATGTAATTCAAGCTTGTAACTTTTAATTGCCCAATGGGCAGGCGACCTACGACTCCGGCTCCGACCCGGTCCCACAGTCACAGTCACCGTCACAGTCTCAGCTACAGCCACAGCCACAGAGAAACCACATAAACCGCACAGAGCGTTGGAATGGCAAAAGCACGATTAATGACCCCCATGTCCATCCAATACCCATGTGTGCTCCGTCGACCTCTCGTTCTCTCTCTCTATTTTAGCTGGGGCGGAGATCTCTCACACTCTGACCGCACAGGAAATTAAAATGCTTCAGCCGGACCCCAATCACAAAGCTTGGTCGACAACAGGAGACATAAAACTGAATGTTGATTTCAGAGAGCAATGTCCGGTCCCCATCCACAATGCAAACCCCATAATAATGTCCTTCTTCAACTATCATAGAATCTCGCAGTCGCAGTCGCAGGCATTTGGCATTTGGCATTTGATACTCACTTTATGGAACTCCTTCTGCAAACGCAGCAGAGCGCCTTCCACTTCAATCATCCGCTTCTCCAACAAATCCTGCAAAGAACAACAGAACAGAAAAAAACCGAAAACTGAAGCACACTGCAAGCACTGGATCGGGGAAGGGAGTCAACCCGGAGCTCTACGTAAATGCTAAATAAATGCTATGCTATGGATGGAATGTCCAGTAAATAAAAGTTAAAGCCAACTTTTAAATGTGCCATGAATGAATAAATGAATACATATGTATGAGTGTTTTTCTATGCGGATGCGTGTGTATTTGTCCAATGACCCAATGGTATGTGTGTATGTATGTGTGAGTATTTGTAAGCAAAACAGTGCTGCCAAATTGTTTATTGTTTAAGGATTGTTTTTTTTAAAGCTTTTAATATAACACTATAACCATTTCAATAGTTTTAAGATATTAGGCTGTTTCTGCAAATGAATATAGAAAGATCTAGGTTAATCGATAAATATCGATAATTGCCTTTATCTGTTATCGGTATGACATTAGCTGCGAAGAGACTGATAACATGATAGACAAAACCCGAATTTAGTTTTCTAAGTTGGACGCATATATTTCTGTCGCCCTCCCTGAATGCTTTTTGCATAAGGCTGTCTCTATTTTTCCAGCTAGTCCAGCTTCAAAGTCTATAATGGAGCTATTATGGGAGTTGTTTTCTCTAGGTGAAATTTACAAAGATTATCGACAACAATCGACTCTCTGGAGGATATCCAAATCATGGCTAGATTGCCAGAACCTTCTTGAAAGACGATGGCTCTATATTGCCTCATATCCAGCCAAGGCTTTAACAAACTTACATTCTTGAAAGTATATTAATCAAAGCATAGATTGGAGATCTTTTGACCTTTAGCCCAATAATCTACATATATGTATGTAAATGTGTTGATAATAATCGATTCACTAAAGGATAGCCAGAGATAGCCTCTACTTGCATTTTCAAACATTTAAGATATTTATAGCTTGTTTTTCCCACAATATAGTTTACTTTTCTGAACAAAAAAGTTGGCATCACTGAAGCGAATGAATGTTAAGAGCAAAGAGCATGAAAAATAATTATGGTACTACGAAATGAAAAGCAATTGAAATTAATTTACGATCTTGTCATTGCTGGGAAAAACGGGGTATTTGAGGTGTAAAAAGCAATTCATTGAACTCTTTTGGGCACAGAAATCGGCTGCAGTGAATGCAACAGCAACAGCAACAGCAACAGCAGCAGCAGCAGCAGGAGGAGAGGAATGGAATGGAACGAATCGGAGCGAGGAGTCACAACACAATAAGTCTGCTTTAATCCGCACGCGATACACAGAGAAGGTCTGGGGCAGGTGCAGATTGCAGGAGGAGGGGGAGGAGGCAGCAGCAGCAGACACACAGGCTTGTGTCGTTGTGTTGCAGGTGTGCATGGGCAATAATTCACCGGGTCCGAAGCACCGACATGTTGCCACAAAGAACTGTGCGGCACACCCGAACTGGGGCTATGGAGTGGACAGACAGGCAGGCAGACCGACAGCCAGGCGAACCTCCAAATGGAATCTATGGATTCATGGAGATACTCATTCGTACAACGAGTATGTACCCATATATATGTATATGCATATGTTGCTGATCCCCCGGACATGGCGGGGGGGCCTTAAGCAGGAAGTGGAAATGGCAATTACCAAGTTTCTTGCCATCCACCACGTGGACAGAGTTTTGCCTCTAAAAATGGCCAACAAAAGTGTCGCTTTGGCCAAAAAGAAACTGAAAAAAACAACAATTGTGACGCCACTCGCTCGTAAAACACGCATTTTTTTCGAGCTTTTTTTTGTGTTTTTGAATTTAAGGGGTGGAGGGGGGTTTTCTTTTTTGTAAACACTAAAAATTAGTTGTGGAAGTTGTAAAAATAATTTTTATCGCTTTTAGAAAATGTCTTGTTTCTGTTTTATTGTTTTTGGTGTTTCTTTTTGAGCATTTTTGCGCAATAGATAAATTGATTTTCGTTGTCGCAGCGACAGAGAGGGAAAAATGAGTAAAGATTACGATCCATATGCGGTCGGTGATTAGCCGCCGCCAGGCCAGAGAGTGGAGTGCTGTGTTGGCCAGGTCCGAGTCTGAGAATGAATGCCATGATTTGTGGCAGGAAATAATCCCAGCAGTCTCAAGTTGGACTGAAACTACGAATACGAGTATTCAAAATGGGTATAATATATAACCGACTATATATCCATATGCTAATGCCGGCAGTCAGGCAGGCATTGAAATGGAGACGGCAACGGCGACAACAATGGCAGCCCATAGACTGGAGTGCGGTGCCGTCTATGCCTCCAGCTGGCGGCGACTTTTGCGCATGTGCAACAGAAACGGAATCAGAGGCAGAACCAGAAGCAGAAGCAGAAGCAATGCCAGTCAGAGATGTGTGCTAGAGGAGCAGACGTAGGAGCAAACACTGCAAATAAATAGCAACAGGTTCGTTGAACTCTCCTCAATCACACAATTGCAACAGAGTGGCAGCTTCAGCTGTGTGGCATCCACGCATTGCATGGCAAGAACGTGACTGGGTTCTGATGATGCACTGCAGCAGCAGCAGCAGCAGCACACCAGAAGCAGAAGCAGCTGTGGCAGGTCCATTGTATTGATGTGTGTGTGTGTGTTTTTTGCAGCAATAATCGAGATGCCATTTGGCAAATTTGTGCCCTGACGGCCGCCAGCTGTGAGTGGGTGTCTTCGGATCCAGCAGCATGTATGTATTCCTGCCTCTCATTGTGTTTGGTAATCGATACACGCAATGTCTCGCCGAGATTCGTGCTGAACCGAACCATGTGGTACGTGGAACGTGGAGGAGAGCGAGTCCCCTTCAATTAGCAGGACCATGGCTATGCTGTGGTCATGGCTGCTGCTGGCCTTATACAGTACAGCGGCAGTACAGCTGCAGTACAGTGGAATTCTGGGAAACATTACCACGTCAACTACCATTTACATAGAGGAGTTACCACGTTCTACCTCTCTCTTTGCTGCTGCTGCTGCTGCTGCTGCTGTCTGAGTGTCTGAGAGTCTGAAGCGGAGCTTAAACGGTCAGAGTGAGGCCTCATTTGCAGTCGCTTATGGACCACGGCACAGGGGATGGCTGTAACTACCATAAATCAAGTGCTCAAAGCCGCGCATGCGCCATACTTAGTGCTATTAAAACGTCACGGAAGTTGCAACGTGATCATCGGTGAACGAGGCTGGCTGAACGGGATGCCATGGTGCAATCACCGTCTGGGAAACGCTCTAACCACCCGACCCGGAGAACAGCATGGAACATGATATGTAATTGTCAACATTTATACGACTACGACTACGAGTATATGCGGATCAATTAGAATAGCAGCTGGATTAACCTCGGATGTCAGCCTGGGATGCCTCCAACTCTCCAATTCCCTCGCTGCCGTCGCGGGAAAGTCAAAGTTGAGCCTAGCCACCGGGTGCCGTGCATGTCAAGAAGGCATTTCGTCTATGCATTTCGATGGCTTCAAGGGGAAAGGAGGAAAGGAAGGGGAAACTCCATCATCAATCTCTGTGATGTGTCTTAAATGGCACGTTAACGAGTTCAAGTGGCCGCCAAGGCAAGGCTCTGCATCGCTGCCCCTCCACGGGTTCAAAGGTGTTTGTTCCAGCCGAAAGTTTGCATGCGCGGCACTTTGGAAAATTCTCCACACGCCACACAGCACACAACAAACAACAGCAGGAAAAACATCAACAAAGGAAAGCGACTGGCAGTGCTGTGCTGCTCTCTTTGCTTTCCCCTCACGAAATTTGGGTTAACAGTCCCCACGGAATATATATGTATGGTAGGAGTATGATGGATATACGAGTGGGTTTATGCATGGGCCATGATTTGATTCGAGCTGATTGTCTATAATTGGGTGGGTTTTTGTTTTTGTTTCTCTCTTTCTACTCCCAAGCGCTACGTGCTACACTCCAGGGCCAAGACCAAACCGAAGCGTGGGGGGTGGGCAGTAGTAGGTGGGGAGTAGTAGTAGTTACCAACACCAGAAGCGTCTGGGACTCACCTTATCACAGCCGCCAGAGCCGAGGCTACCACCGCCATTGATCCGCTCCAGGGAGAGCGTACCCGTTTCGGAGGGGTCCGGCGTCCGGGGCTGATGCACCAATTGGATTCTGCCCTGCGAGATTTGTATGAAATTGGGTGGCGGCATAATGTCGTGTACATCGTCCTTGTCATCCTCATCGCAGTCCTTTTCGTTCTGCCTGCAAAAGAGCAAAATAAAAACAGTTTCCAGGTTAATTTCGCTGAAGCAACAGAATTACAAAAGTGGTTTTTCCATATCGCTCTGTTCTGTTCGTTGAATGCTTGAAATAGTTCAGCAACAGCAGCTGGTAATCGCTTATCGAGCGAACCCAACACTGCACAATGTTGCACAACACTGAAATAATCGAGCGGAAGGGGGCTGGAGGCTGACCAGCCCGCGGCAATGGCTGACACCGAGACCCAAATAGAGTCCGAAGAGTGGAAAAGAGATATCAATTTGAACTGTTTATGGGTGCACGGGTAAGTGGTGCTCGGATCACCTGCTCGTTGGGAATTGGCGGGGGGGATTGGGTCCTCGGGCGGCCTATTCAGGGGATCGGATCACATGGTCTAACAAACAAAAATTCGGCTCGTTATTTCCAATTGAAATTTGCCAGCTAAGTGCAAATAATTCGATAAAATTGCCACTTGAAGGCATTCGAGTGGGCAAACGCCAGCCAAAACACTGGCAACCACTAGCACCAGCAGCAAGAAGTGCCCCAAAGACTTGCCAGCTTGTCTACGTTCACATCTACCTCGGGACGGGACACCACTTCGACATCCCCGTGCCCCTATGCCCCTAGTGTGGCACTACGGAATCCAGTTTTCCTCACAGAGTTCCATGGTGCAGTGCGGCACAAAACTGGAGTCAAATAAATGGACACAAAGAGCTAAAAACAATCTTACAAGCTAATCGCACAAAATGTTTCGTTTCGTGTTTGAAGTGGATACCACCAGACCAGACCCCTGCCCCCTGTCCCCTGCCATGTCACCAGAGTCGAGTCTCTTTCTCTCTCTCTCTATGACGTTGACATCGGACAAGTGGGTAGTGCTTTGAATTGCATTGGATTCGACTGCGATATCGGTGTCTATCATTGCGTATCACTTTGCTCTAGCCGCAGTCACAGTCACAGTCCAAGACCGAGTCCGAGTTCTTTTTCTGATCCACGGCCCACGTTTCAGGCCAATTCCTAGGCAAATAAAATTCTCATTCCGCTTTGATTTATAGGCATCAAATAAAGCAATCAAAATCAATTTAACTGTTATCAAGCTCGGCAAATGGCAGCTGGTAATTAAGAGAGAGACGCCTTGCCACATAGCATCGCATGTGAATCAGACATCATGCAAACGGACAGACAGACAGACGGACGGACGGACAGACACACAGACTCCCGGTCTTCAGAGATGCAGAGATGAAGTCTCTTCGACTCTTCCTCCCCTCCTTCACCCTTCTCCTCCTGCTACGATTTCGTTAGATGCAAACTTAATTAGCCAGACATCGCCGCTGCTGCCGTCGCGGTCGCTGTCGCCATCATTGGCAAGTCAAAAGGCCAACTAATGACATTACAGGGCTTTAATTAACGGCCACGCCATTGCATGCCACACAGTCCTCCTCCTGCTCCAACGCGTCTCCCAATCAATTGACAGCGAAATACTAGCGAGGCCTGAGGCCTGAATGGTGACGCCAAGGTGCAGAGTGCAAATGCTGCACTTTAGGCACAAATATCACTGAGTCCCGGAGTCCCAGAGTCCCAGAGCCCCTGAGTCATCGTTCTATTCGTACTTCTACTCGTTAGGGTTACGCACAAGTTTTATTTGGATTTGCATTTTTATCAACTCGATTTCCGTTGGCCACAAACAGCGTCACATGTTCGTGTTTGTGGACACACCACACTGATAGCGCCAGTCGTTGAGTATTGCACATTCGTCAGGCTGTCCTCCATATGGAGGGACGGGACGGTACTGATGGATGGATGGATGGTGGGACAGTCGTTCCAATAACGATTCCATGCCCCTTCCAGTCGGCAAACACTCGGTCATTCGGTTAATCCCTCATTCCCCAGTGCGCTACTGTTTGCTGCTGATTTGTTTCCATACAATACCCTTATATCATTTCTGGCAGCAGGTAGCTATCCCATGAAGGCAGTTCCTCCTCCTTTAATATTCCCTTAATATTTCGTATAATTCATTATATAAAATACATCACAGCATTAATCGTTTTTTTAGGGTATCTAAAACTTCGACTTTCATCCACTTTTTTCTGCTTTTGTGGCGCATTCGTTTACTGATTATGCTTTTTTATGCGGACGACCATAAATTTCCGCTGTCGGTGTCGCTGTCTCCTTCCTGCTCTGCTCTGTTCTTTCCGTTCTACCCCCCTACCCCTCCACTGTCCAGCGACCATCGGCTGTCCAGCCTCTTATCAATCGCCATTGCAGTTGGCATAAAAATAAATATTGCACAAATGCGTATAAAAAGTAAATAAAATAAAAGGCACGTCGGAGTCGGAGAGGGATTACGTTTTATACGACCTACAAATAAGCTGCCTCCCCCCCCTACCATCCGGACCTTAAGGAGCTTTGCTGACGGGCAGAGGGACAGAGAGAAAACCTCTT
Source organism: Drosophila athabasca (assembly GCA_008121215.1). Lineage (NCBI taxonomy): Eukaryota > Metazoa > Arthropoda > Insecta > Diptera > Drosophilidae > Drosophila > Drosophila athabasca. Next base: position 277,204 of record VMQQ01000015.1, read on the forward strand.
AAGAGCGATTTGTGAGACATAATTACGAGAACGCTTTGCGCTGGCTTCTGGCATAATTGAGGGCTGGCCACACCGATAAGCACCCACGCATAACTGCAGTCTCGTCTCGGAATGCCTCGGCGATAAGCAGACCCCAGAGAGACCAGAGAGAGCTTAAGATGATGCTTTCCCAGCGATAAGTGGAAGGGGGGCATCCCACTTATTGATCACTTTTAAACCCCACAAAATACTCCCATTTGCATAAAACACATCGAATTACATGGTGGCATGTGGCATGAGGCATGTGGGAATATTTACTCTCAACGTTACACATTTTCCAGCAAAATGTTGACAATGAGGTCGCGACAGTGCAAATAATTTACAGGTCTATGCAATAATTGCCATAATTTTCGGACTGCCAGTCGAACAAGGTTTTTCCTCCCACCCGTTACCCCCATCCGCCCGCCCGACCGCCCGCCTTCCTGTCATGAATATTGAAAATCGAAGTTGGAGCTGAAACGCCCAAACTGTCCAAATGTCCAACTGTCAGAGTCCGCTTCGCTCTGCTCCGGTCTGCTCTGCTCCGCTCTGTTTGTGGGTGCTCCAATGACATGGACGTAGGCGTGGACTGTGTGGCATGGTCTGGGACTGGGACTGAGAATCGGAGTCGGAGTCGGACTCGGACTCGGACTATGCTTGACCACACACAGATGGAGTTGCAGCCTCCTCAGGGCTGCAGCGGGTGTTGTTGGTGTTTTTTTTAAAGCTTTTTTCAATTCTTAGAAATCGACTAGACCCCCATCCGGGGATCAGGCTACTGTCTGGGGACTCTGGACAGGGCCGAGCAGGGCAGGGCCAATTTTCGCTTGTGAATTGCATAATTTATGTGCCCAAAGATCGATTAATCGCTGGAGTGGTGGTGGAGTGGTGTGTGTTGGTTTGCCTTTTATGGTAGAGACGATAAAACAATGAAACTAGAGTACAAGTAGTGTGCATAGAGAAAAACATAAATTTACACTCTTAGAGAGGGTATTTGGGTGTGTTTTTTGGGCTCCAATCAAAGGGAAATACAGTGGAAAACTTTGAAATCTATCAGACGGCGTTAAAGATTATCCAATAAAGCCCCTGAAAATCTAGCTCCAAATGTAATCCTCAAAGATTTAAACGACATTAGACCACTACTATATCCATATCCATAAATTATATATGGTTTCAATGGAAAAAGAGTAGGGAATAGAAGGGTATTTAAGGCCTCGGCCCCCCGAAGCCAGTTCTAGTTTCTGCTTTTGTTAATTTATTCATGAGCAAAAGAACGGGCTAAGCTTCCGTTATAAATCCGCGCTTAGTGCACTCCACGCTTCGGTGGACACGTGCTCCACTACCCACTCCGCCCTTCCCCCCATTGCTGCCTCAGTGCCTCCTGTGTTTGCTTGCCAAAGGGCCCTCGTTCGTGCAACGTACGTACTATATTGTGCAGCAACCCATTTTGCGAGAGTTGAAACAAATCCGGCAACATAACCCAAATAGGCGTGTCTCTCTTGCTGTCTTGCTGTCTTTCTGTCTTTCTGTTTACGTTAGAATGGGGACTACCTCCCCACTAGTCCCCCACCTCCCTCGTGCATATGCATACTCGCATGCATATGCGTATGCCTTTGTGCCCCGAAGTGTTGGGCAAAGTCAAACAAGAGGTTGGCTGTCGGATGCATCTGCATCTGACAGTTTTGAACGCCAGTTCCTCCATTGTTTCCCAGGGCCTCATGGCTGTGGCTGCTGCTGCTGCCGCTTTTGCTTTTGCAGCAGTTTTTCGTATGTGGGTGTGATTAATGTAATGAGAAATGTGAGTAGTTGCCGCATGCATCTCATTTCAACACTCTCTTCATTTCATGGGTGGATGCTGGATGTTGATGTTGATGCTATCGATACATCCATCGATGACCCAAATCTCTACCTCTCTGTGTCTCTCTCTCTCCCACACACACTGGAAATTTGCATAATTTGACGACAAGTCGGGGGGCAAATCTCAGAGATTTATTACGAGTTATGTGATCCCAAGCCCCGAACCATCGCTGTCTGCGTTGAGGATAAGCATCATATAATTGTACTGCGGATTGAGTTGAGCAGGAAATTACGACGACATAATTGAGTGCGAATCGTAATGAGATCTCTCTCTCTCTCTCTGGTGATCGCAATATAAACATACCTTTAATCCTTGCTTAGGAGTGGTCGTGTAGCCAATTCATTGGGCCAATCAATTGAAGACCGCCTGGTGCCTGGTGCCTGTTGCCTGGTGGCATGTGTAAATATTTATGCAAATATTCTCATAAGCAGGGGGCATATCGTAGGACTCGTAGTATATGTAAATAGTAGAGGCTTCCCTTTCGGCTCCTCAAGAGATTTGCCACCGGACGGACCTGTGTGTCACGCGTGCAGTTCGCGTTTCGATTCCGGGAACCCAAGGATCAGCAAAACGGAAGTCAAGTGGACACTTGGTGTTTACCTGGGCAAACACTTGGAAATGTGTCCACTGATTGACAGGCCACGGGATTTGCATATTTGCATATTGCAACCCGCGAAAGGAAGCCGTCAAGGTGCAGCCATCACTTTAGAAAGTTATTTGCATGCCGCAAAGAGCCAAAGAGACAGCGCCAGAGCCAGAGCCGCCTGGTGCCGCGCCTTGCCTTTGAGCCGCTGTTTGTATCTGTGTGTGTGTGTTGCATGCAGATTTTTGATTAGCACATGGCCAAGGGGCCTCCCATTGAACGCCAGGCGGAAGCGGCAGCGGCAGCACCCAGCGAGATCCGTATCAGAGTTCAAGGACAATGGCATGTTAATTAGAGGAGAACCCAGAGTCCGACCCAGCAATATGGCCAAAAAAATGTTTGCGTTCGTACGCACCCTAATGACCCATAAACACTGGCTCAATAGGCCATATCCGCGCGTCGTGCCGTTGCCAGATAACGTTAAAGCATTGAATGGCTCTGGGGCACAGCACCTGCCCACCTGCCACCTACCGAGGGGGGGCCATAAACATACTCACCCACATATAAATTCTATTTATCAGCAAACATTTTGGCTTTGGCCAACAATCGTTGGGATTGGTACCGGGACTGGGACCCTCTCTTAGCGGTTGTAAAACGTGGCCAGCGCTCCACCAACAAAACGAATGGCGGAGACGAGACCCAACCCCGAAATATAAAAACAAGTTTGCGTTTAAAGCGAACGTTAAGGGCAAACTTTTAATTAGAAAGCAAGTACGGTCAGCCGGAAAATGGTAAGGGAGTGGACTACGGAAACTAAATACGGGAATATTTCATTTACGGACATGTGTTCGCATACCACAGCAGACTGAACCTGAACTGAACCTTTCCCAGTGAACGAACGCACTTTGCATGTCAAGCCACAATAACAGAACAGAGCCAGGACTCTTGGCCATCGTTTCTGAGCTGAAAACGAGAATGGAAATGAAAATTCAAGTACCTACTGCACTGTGTGGTAGGTTAGGATCGTTTCACGCATCAGGGAATGGCTGAATGGCTGTTTTGGAGGAGCCCAGCCGAGCCGAGCCGAGCCGAGCCCGCTCCTCCAGATGATAAATCGCCGCGACGGCTGACATCCCAAGCTGTGTCCCCCCCCCCCCCTTTCGGGCGGGCATATTCATGTGTCAGCTGCTCATTAAAAAGGTATTCATCATTACCGCAAGGCGACACCCAAAGACTGGAGCCGCGAATCGGATCTGTCTCTGCATCTTATTTGCCACAGCTGGCGGCATGTTTGCTGTCAAAACCCATGACAGAAGCAGAAGACGTTTCTTATTGATTTTCATAGAGGAATTTCCATAGGGTATGACAGTTGTCGAGATTGATCGATAGAAAAGCTTTCTCCGGCTCGATAGTTATGTTGGGGTTGCAATGAAATAAGATATCGATAATTATCGATGATTTTAGTTTAGGTTAGAGTTTAAGTTACTTTTATCTAATGGAAACTATAAATATTCAAAGAGTATACAAATATTCGTTACATTCGAATTGCAATTGTAATTTCTTCTTTGCTTTCTTTTCACATCTCATCTCTCTCTTGTCTCGTATTATTATTTTCTTTTTCTTACTTTTTGTTGAGAAATTGTTCAATAATTTTTCTCCTTTCTGAGGGGCCCCCTTTTTTTTTTTTTCGTTTTTTGTGTCTGCTGCGGCGTTATGCGATATGTATGTATGTATGTGCGCCACTTTGGCGTATGATGGAATTGACACTTCAGTTTCTGTGACAGACATGGGGCATGGGGCATCACAAACAGACCCTGGGCACTGATATACGGAATGGAATGGAATGGAATACTTCTCTCCAAAGTGGTGGAGATGGAGATGGCAGATAGTGTGTGGCAGACGACGACGCACTTGAAATGCATAAAATGGCATTTTCCTTTGTGTATGTATGTGCTTGCCCCTCCCCTCCGATGGTGGTGGTGGGTTGGTGGGTTGGTGGGTGTGTGTGTTGCTGGAGTTTATGGCCAAATGGAGTTGGAGATGCGTTTGTTAGCGCTAATGGCGCATTTATGACAGGCCGCAGGGTTGCAAACTAGCACTGCAACAGCAACAGATACAAAAGAAAGCTCACATATCAACCCCTGCCCTGCCCTGCCCAGCCCTGTCCTGCCTATCAGTCCATCAATTTGTACTTTTATCACTTACGAAAACAAACTTTAATTCAAAGCGAAAAATGACAGCATAAATGGTTTCCCTTTGGCATTAGATTACTTTAGCATTTCGTAAAGTTTTTCGTTAGGGGATGGGAACGGAATGGGGTGGTGGGGGGTGGGGTGTACATCCGCTAATTGCTGTAGTTGTGGCAGCCCTGGGGCTCGCCTTGGTTCGGTTTCATTTCTGTGTTTTTGTGTGTGTGTGTGTGTAATCTAAGCGGCGAATGTGCCCCTGTACTGTCGCACGCTTTGTTGCATCACATTTCCTTTAACCCATAAAAAGTGGAGCTATGCTTTGCTATGCTATGTAAACGATGTAAGTGGCACACATGCACAGCGTCGCAGAGATGTAAGAGATACATTTTTGATAGCATTGGAGTTGGAGAACAATGGAGGAGGAGGAGGCACCGCCTGTGGCCATTGTCGCTCTGGTTCTTGTGGATTGTAGTGCTGTGTGCCGTTTCCCGTATCAATCATAATTAGGCATACAGCAAATGTGAGTTTTGAAGATACATTAACGTTTGCTGGGGCCCTTTGCGTAATTACAATCTACATACATGACTGTCGAGTTTTTAGGTTCGTGAGAATCCATCATTAATGCTGGATTTCCCCTACACAGACCGATAATCAAAATGTTAACTTATAATACATCAAAAGATCACTTTTAAGGGATGTAAGATCCACAATTTGAAAGATGGAAGACACTTCCTTGATATATTTATACTTCAAGCTATTAAATACCAACCATACTTCTAGCTACCCTGCTCACTAGCTTCGCTCTCTCGCGCGGATACGAGTTAAATATTGAACGACGAAGAACTTAAAATGTTTTATACATATAATGGAGAGATGGATGTACTTTGTTTATAAAGACTTTGGCATAGCATAGAGAAATTGTATATAGAGAGTCCTCTTCTTTGGTAACTCATTTCATTAATTTATTTTAATTTCTAACATTATCACAGCTCATTTATAGAGCTCATTGCACAGACAATAGATTTGATTACCGTGGGTATCCCATAGTCGGAATACAGCGTTCTTTTTGGTTGCTTTTTTTGGGGCCACGTCTGCATCTTTGCACTTGGCTCGGCCTAGCCCACATCACAGCAGCATAGCACAGCACATCAAATGTTTAGTGCTTAATAAAGTGTGTTATGTCTTTTGTAATTATTTTCAGCTTTAGTCGCGCTTGATTGCCATGCCATGCCGTGCCGCGCTGTGCCGGAGGAAAGGCCTCTCCTCTGCATCGACATTAGCCAGCATCATGGCAGGCGTTCACTCCTAAGCGTTTTTAATTCCAGCCAAACATTTATGCCGTGTGTGGGCCAGCAGCACATCAGATCTTAAGCCAAGCACCGAAATCAGACATCGGGCAACGTTCTCTCCGAGAGATACATACTATACACACTACACATACTCGTACGAGTCAGAGTCAAAGTCTGTATGTAAATTGTGTGTGCCACCTACAAGGTGCTGCTTTGGGCTTTCGGGGTTTCTATTTGCACAGGTGTTTTAGCACCTGGCTTTCAGTTGAGATGGGTGTTTTGGGGGCATTAGGTACGGTCTGTATTATCATCAATGTAGGGCTGGACGGAACGGAACGGGACGGGACGGGGGCGTGTCAAAAGTAAGTGCTAAAAGGCACTGGTGACTGCACTTTTCCTGTAATAATTAGCACATCATGGATTGTAAATAGAGGCCACCCCGCCACCAGTGATGCACCAAATTCGTTTCGTGACTCGAACAATAACCGTGAAAGGTCGCCACCAACTGAAGTACGAGTGTATCCCATTTCTGTGGCTGTTACGTACGTTGCATGACAGTTTTTAGGCATCTCTTGGGGGTGCTACACACGTTGAATGATACTCTTAGGCATCTCTGGAGCTGCTACACACGGTGCATCACACTTTTAGTCACCTCTGAGGCTGCTACACACGGTGCATCACACTTTTAGTCATCTTTGAGCTGCTATAGGTTACATGATTCTTGAGGGTGACACGTGCATATACTAGTCACCTGATCTACACCGTTCACTTATACCTGGGGCTGCTACACACGGTGCATCACACTTTTAGTCATCTCTGGGGCTGCTACACACGGTGCATCACACTTTTAGTCATCTCTGGGGCGCCTACACACCTGCCATGACACATTTTCTTTCAGATTTACTTTCGAAACGAGCTTCCAACATTTTGTTGCAAGAAAATTCGATTGTATTTCCTTTTCGAACAGTTTCGCGGGAACTTTCTTTTGTTTTTCTTCTTCTTCAGCATTGTGATTGCTTTTCCCACGAAAATCATTTGGCAGATGGTTTTTTGATTGCTCTGAAGGCTAATTTTCAGTTTCTTTGGGCAGAAGTAATGACTCGAAGATTCCGCCTGCCCCCAAGCCAAATTCGAAGAGTTCGTTTCGGTTCGATCTTCGGGTCGTATTGGAGCATAATTCAATTTTTCAAAGTTGTTTTTTTCTTCTTTATTGGTTAAACGAAAAACCGGTCTCTGCAGCGGACAATCGGTTAATAATAAAGATTTTAAACTAATTGGCTCATTTAGCGCACAAAAAAAGCAACAACAACAACTACAACATTATAATCATAATGACGATGACTGATGAGCGATGATCATCGCAAAAACATGGCCTTCACTCGACTTCGGGGAGCGAGTGCGCGGGTCACCCAAAAAAAAAAAAGAAAAATTAATTATACAAAAGTGAATTTTGCCATTGAAATGATTTTTTTTTGGCTCACTCACGTTGTCAGCGATTTTGCAAGAGCCACAAGAGCTTGGGGAGGGCAGTGCCCCTGCCCCCCTCCCACTCAGCCCCTGAACTTTATCGCGAGAGTCATTAACGAGGAAATTGGGGCATGGCACGGAGCAAAAGGGAAGGAAAAGGAGACCATTGATAAAAATGGAAGGAAAGACATAAAACCTACTGCTGCTGGACATAATCGTTCCAAAACGTCTCCAAAGGGGAGTCCATAGATGGGGGACTGGGGATGGTTTTGGGAGGTTTTGGGGGGTTTTCCACTTACTTGCGTGCCAGGCGTTTTCGTATTCCGGCAAACATTTTTCGGGTCCTCCTGCGCGCAGCGCCCTTATCCTCTTTTATGTCGGTACTAATGTTGTATTGTAAATTAAATTGCCGATTTCCGTAGCTTCCTTCCGTCTCTCTCTCTCTCTCTCTCCTTCTCTATCTGCCGGCCGTTGAGAAGGGCAACAACAAAATACGGCGGCACTTAAAATTAATTAAAAAAATAGCAAAAAACCCGCACTTTTTGTTGTTGTTTTTTCTGCTGCTGCTGCTGTTCATTTGTCGCGCTGTTGGTATCTTTGTCATTGGCAGCTCTTGAACGCCTCATTGCAGTTGGAGACAAACAAGCAAACAAACAAACCAACCAACAAACAATCACAAAACACCGAGGAAAAGTATCCAAAAGAAACAAAAAATAACGAAATCAATTAGCCAAAGTAGTTTCGAGGGGCGGCCGTTTCGTGGAGATGTATCTCCGATTGGTGTTTTCGGATTGTGCAATCTATAATTCCAAGAAATCAATAATCCTCAGCTACGGATCGCGAACGCACATTTCCCAATGCACAAACACACACACATGGATGTATGTACATGTGTGCACTTTGGTTTCCACTTTTCACACTGGCTTTTCTTCATTCACTTCTCTTCTTTTCTCATTTCACTTCCACTGCCACTGTCACTCCTCCTCCTCCTCCTTTGACAATCTCTCGGCTTGGCTTGGCGACTGTGGGCGATGATCAGGTCTGGTCTGGGTCTGGTCTGAAAGAGAGAGAAATTCACACATTATTTTCAAATTTATTTTCTTTTCATTTTTTGTATCAACAAAAAGGCCAAAGAAATGCTTGTGGGGGGCGAACCCTCTGTGGGGACCACATAAGCGTTTTATATAATTGACGTGTCGAGTGACAAATTCAAAACATTTAATCCCAACAAGTCGTAACGAATCGGACCAGACCAAAACCGACCCTTAAGCCTTTAGTATTCGAAATTTCATAATTCCGACTGGTCAAAATATCACGTATACGTTTGTTTAATCGGGGTAGATAAGCGGCGATAAGAGTAAGAGTAACGGATAGCCAGTGTTGCCATTTATACTGCCTGGCAACCATTTAAAGCAGTGCTTTCTTTGGAATAGTTTAACGATGTAAAGCAGTTAAAGATCGGTAAAAACAGGGCATTAAATCAGGGCAGAAATGTGGCAATAAGAAACGACTGAGTAATGGAAAACCTGGGACACATTTGCACTGCTTTTTGCACAGTTTAGCTGCTTGTTTGCTGAGCAGAACCATGAAACCGATCTAAAGCAGTGCAGTTTTTGAAGCAGTGAACCATGTAAACCAAATGTTTTTTGAGGGATATTTTGAATATTCCACTGGTTCTAAAACTGTTAGAAATAGCCAAGATACAATTCCAACTTCTCATCCATATAGGGTGTGCTTGTAGTCTCATTTGAAGGCTCAAATTACATTTGAACGAGATTCATAATTAGGAAGCATCTCTTAACGAGTTTTGGACCTACGTTCAAGTCGTCAGAGTCATTTCCTAGACCGCTCAGCTGTCCGCTCAGCCCGCAGAACCATAAGATTTATGGTCCGCAAAAAAAACAAAAAAAAGAGAGGAGAAGCAGCGGCCTGCTGTGGGGGAGTGGAGAAGATTGGATTCCCAGGCATTTTGGGATGTTCTGTGCGATAAGGTGAGCAGCGCTAGCGATCTCTGGGGCCCCACATCAATCATGGCCTCAATCTCTGTGTGTGACCCCCCAACCCCCTTGCTTGTCGACTGCCTGATAGTGGTAGGATAGAACGGATGCAGATGTAATTATGGCCCATTCTCGTCTCGGCCGTGTTCTGTTTTGTTTCCATTTTCCCCCTACCTCCCATGCCCATGCCCATGCCCATGCCCCATGCCCGTGCCCCATGCCTGTGCTAATGGCGTAAGTATTTGGTTACAGTTTTTTGGGGGGCAAAAACGTTTTCGGGCCATGCACTTGGCTCACATACACAGATGCAGCTACTGCTAGAGCCACAGATACAGATACATTTTTCAGAGGGAGCTTGCTTCGAAGGCCTGGCCAAGCATGACAAAGAACATGTTTTGTTGTTGCTTGTGTATTTTGTTGCATGTGAGTGAGAGCGTGAAAGAAGCAGGAGGGGAAGGGGCAGGGACAGGGGCAGAAACTCGGAACTTCTCACGCACGCTGCTGCGGCATTTGGTGTATCTGGGAAATGTTTTGTGCGTACATACGCGCCTTGTATCTCTGTATCTATTGGAGATTGCAACACGTACAGCGCGTGCATATTACCCCGTTCCCCGTTCCCTGTTCCCCATCCCCGGTTCCCAATGCTGTTCCCGTGGTCCGTCGTCCGCCCTTGTTATGGTTCATGTTCCGCATTTGGCTGTGCCGCTATTTTAGGTCGTTCCCCTCCTGCCTACTGGCTGCCACAGCGGAAACCTGCAACATACGATACGCTTCAGCGAGCGTGCAATTACCACCGCAAAACATTGCCGTCCATCCCCTCCCCTGACTCGGTAGGGAATCCTAAAGTCGCTACCGAAACATAAAAGTAGGAACACTCTTTCTGATTTATGGGCCATTGTATCGGACAGATACAAAATGCTCTTACCAAAAAAAAAAAACTGAAGAAGGGCGCACTGAAGTACTATGCTGCCCCCTAAGGCACTGATTACATTGCACTCTGCTGCAGAGCAGAGCAGTGCCAAGTGCCACACAGATTCCCCATAGATTGAACAACAAAGAGGCAGCGACCAGCGATATTCTTGTCACCCACATGGCCATCCCATCCGGCAGATTAGAGTACAATTCCAGCACTCAAGTGGCCTAAGAATGTGCTGCTCGCTCGCTCGCTCGCTCGCTGGTTTCTTAATAGAACTATTTTTTGTTGATTTTCATTTGGGTCTTGAACAATTCTCTGATTCTGGCTGTTAGTCTGATGAAATTTTCCGCTTGCGATATGAAAAACGAGCCAAGAAAATTGCGACCAGCAAATGTGCGAATTACAAATTTCATAACGTGAAATTAGCGCAAATAACTTGAATGCAAATGCAATGATGGACACAGAAGGGGCAGCAGGCAGCAGGCAGGAGACAGGACAGAGGAGACGGCAGGCGGCACGAAGAGGATGATTCGGAGGCAAAACCACTGATGCCACCGCTGCCACTACTGCCACTACTTCCACGGCTGCTGCTGATGACGAGAGTCCGCTGCTGATGATGCCGGATGGCTGGCCTGGTTGACTGCAGTTCTGCAGTTTGCGGGTCGCTTGGCTGCCCATAAACGAAGCAGCAGCTGCACCGCAGTACCCCCCCCCCTCCCCACTACCCTACCCGAGGGTAACGGGATTTATAATTAAACATAAACTCAGCAGACTCGCCGACTCTCAAGACTCCACAAGACTCACAGCCGCGGCAGGCACGCACGCGGTCTCGCAGCTAAAGTCCATTTATGCCAATAAGCAAAAGATGAAACATAAAAGCGTGCCTCCAATTGAGGGATAGTCGACTGGGAGACACCCATTACCTACCCAATGGTAATGTCGAAGAGGGAATGAGGAGGGATGTAGAGTTCCACATACGGAAGAGGGAGGATAGTTCTGTATCAAGTCCAGTCTCGAACACAGCATACCCTCTCATTCTCTCTCTCTCTTCACAAATATTGGATATATAAATAATCTTTCGAGTGCTCGGTCTGCCCCTTGCTTGGGGCTTTTGCTGACAGCAAAGTCTCTGCGCGAATGTGTCGCCAAGTTGGCTCCCTCTCTACCGCCCGCCCCTCCCCCTTAAACCTCGTGGATATCGAGAAATGAGAGCGAAAAATAAACAAATCATAAATCTGTGGAAAATATGTTTTATGGCTTTGACGACCACCCAAAATATCACTACACTACAGATACATTTCTATGTATACATCCCATAGATTCACAGACACTTTCGCATTCGAATTTTCGTCCAAATTGTAGTTCTTTCATGCCGTAGTCCTCCAATTAAAAAGCCTGTTTCCAGCGTCTGGCTGCTCCTCTGATTTCCAGTCGAATGGTTAATCGAAAATGAAATGCAATCAAATTCACATTCGGATAAAGTTTACCCCGCCCCCCACCCACCCTCTCCGTCGTTGGAGTCTATAATAAACGCCAATAAAACTTCACATTTAACCCATAAAACTTGCATCGGGGGAGCCCTCTTCGCCCCTTCGGGCGCCTCCCCCAAAAACTCAATTTCAACTTTTATTCGAGTGGCAACAAAAAACAAACTACGGAAATCCTCTCGATGACAGGTGTGTGTGGCAGCGTGGCATGTTGCAGGTAGCAGGTAAAAGCTATAGCAGTATTTAAACAGTTCTCGTTTTACATATGTATATAACAAAAAAGCACTTCAAATAGTGCTAAAAGTACTTTAAAATCGAATAAATTTTGTAGAATTTCTATAGATTGTTGCCAAGGGAAGGTCCAACACTCGTATGTTAACTATTAACTACAAAAACTACAATCATGGATTAATTAACAAGTTCTCTGCTCTTAGGGATGTGTGCTGTCGGAGTTTATTTATAGCATCTAATCAAACAGAAGCTTTATTTGAGAGCCAAGTATCTTTAAGTAGTGTTTAGGGATCCCCAAAAATGAGTTCACCTAGAAAACAGTTCAATCACCTCTCCATCTCGCAACTATATTAACTATATGTCTTATATCTATGAACCGCACTGTTGGCTCTGTGTGTTTACGGCGAAAACCCAATCAATTGATGCAAAATTGCCACAGACTAAGCCCCCAAAAGTCTCTCAACTGAAAACTGAGTACTGAAAACTGTGCGTGGAAATGTAAATACTGTTATGCAAAGGGAAAACATTTCCCAGTGCCCCTCCCCCCCTCCCTGTCGCTGGCTTTATCTTCGGTGGAGCAGTGGAAAAGCGGAGGAAATGCGGCAGTCAGCAGAAAACTATGCCAAGGCAAGTGAACCCCCCGAGGAAGCGCCGACATTCGCAGAGTATATTTTTTTTTTATTCCAAAAATATATACACACATACATACATATATTTGTGGATTCTAGCCGGAGATTAGCCGGAGATAAGAGCCGAGAGTGGTGCGCGAGTGGGGTCTCTGAAGAGGCTTAGTGGCTGTGCCACTGGCAGTCATAAAAATTCGATGTTGCTGACGACTGCGGATGTGGCAAGGGGAAGGGGGAAAGCCTTAAGCCTCAAGCCTCATTATTTGCTCGAATAATTAGCGTACACTTTTTGGGTATAACAGACAACTGGCTCAAAAGCCAAACGAGTGTATGTTGGCCAAAAAGTAATTGCATTAAGTAGCAAATTGAATAATGAAATGAAATAACCAATTAAGCGGCAACCCCAGGAAGTGGCAACAGCAGACCACAAAGCAAACACAACATATGACACCATCGGGTATTAGTTCTCCATCATCATCATCATCATCATCATCATCATCATAGTTATTGTTGTCTTCTGCGAGCATATCATTGACCAAATACGGTGGAGGGAGAGGGGGGGTGGAGTAAACCAGTTACCGGTTTCGGCAACTTGAAGGCGACAATGTTCTTGTTGCCAAAATACAAAAATTAACAATACAACAGGAAAGAAGAAAGCCAAAAGTTGAACTTTGACAGAGCCATATTTGGATACCCTAAAGAATCATGGGATTATAGATCTGAGAAATATGAAACCATCATAGATTATTATCTGAAAAGTGCTGTCTAATGTTTAGACTAAATTCCTCTCTTTGTGTCTATGAATTGCAAGGTTGCAAGGGTAGGCAGGAGAGGCAGTGGTGTGTTGATGCCACAATACGATTGGGTATATTATGAATTTTGAATTTTGAATATCTGGCGGAATCAGAACCAGTTCGACAAGTTGTTTGCGTAGCAAAAGCCAACAAAGGCTTAGAGATACTCGCATAAATGAAAAGATATCCGAGACACGAGAGATACATATACAGAGAGAGAGAGAGAGGAGACGAGAGGGGTGGGGTGGGGCAGAGCTATCAAAGTGTTGATTTCAATTGTTGACCGTAAAATTGTTGGGCCAAAGACATGAAAAACAAAGAGAAAAAAGGTGTCAAAGCAACCTTGCGTTGGGCTTGCTTTAGCTTCTGGCCTGAAATTTAAATTTAATCAAAAGAAATCAAATGAAATGTATTACCATAAATGCAAAACGTGCCCAAAACTGAAACTGAAAACTTGGCCAAAACTCTCTCGGCTCTCTGGGCTCTGTCTGTGGCTCTGACTTTGAGCTGGAGACCACGAAAAAATTAGTGCGTGTCTCCAAAAGGTTTTCCAGGCGATTGCGCCCCATGGAATTATGAATCAACAACAACAAAACAGCAGCAAAAAAAACTGAAGAGGAAGGCTCCTATAATGTGTGCTCTCTCTATCTGTCTCTCTCTGTCTCTCTCTCTCTGTCTCTTCTCTACTCTGGGAATTTATGATATGAGCCCAAATGAGATATGGTTATGAGGGGGATGTGTTTATATCGTCAACAGCGAAACTGCGACCCCAAACAGACAGACAGACAGATAGTCCCAAAACAGAGACAGAGAGTCAGAGAGAGAAAGAGAGAAGTTTCGGTAGTTTAGATATATGACTGGGATAGCACCTACCCTGCGACTACTGCTCCTGCTCCTGCTCCTCCTCCTCCATATGCGTATGCAAATGTTGGCTTATGTGGAACACCAACTGAAGGAAGAGGTGGAGCACCAACTGGAGCTGGAGCTGGAGCTGTGGTCTTATTTATTTCCCAGCGACACGTAAACTCTTTTCTAAAGAGAAATTTTGGTCAAAAAGATACATACAATAATATACAACTCTCTACGAACTCTAGAGAGGAGTTGTATGTTTTTTTCTAGTGCCGCTGTCTTGTTTTCGCTTTTTATTTTGGTGTCTTTATTTATTATGCAAATCGAATAATCGTACATGTGTATGGGACGCAGGCGCACCTTTCGTGCTTCCGGTTTTTGTTTTTCCGGAGGAGCCACTAGCACGTGCGTGAAAATTACGCCAATTGGTGGGATTTTATATGGGTTTGTGGTTGGGGTTGGGGCTCATGGGTAACCTAACCCCATTATGATTGTTGTGGCAACAGCCATAATTAAAATGCTAGAAATTATGGCCACAGCCACGTACTTGGGTGTTGTTTTGTGCGTTTCTTTATGGCCATTGGCGCTAAGGTTGCATAATGCCACAAGGCAACAAAAATAGTTCTAACTCTCACTCTCTCTCTCTCTCTCTCTCTCTCTCTCTCTCCGGAAATTGTTTGTGCAATGATCCATTGTTCTGTATAGATTTCACTCTCCCCTAACCAGGGGAATATTCATTAATAATTTCCAATGAAGCGAACGAATGCGGTCCTAATCTTATCAGAAATGCGTTTGCAGACAGAGGCACCATTACTCATAGGGCCATTAAGGTTGCGAAATGGAATTCGAATGGGCATTGGAATTGAAATTGGAAGCAGTGGCAGTTCCATTTCCCCATTCCCTACCCATTTCCCATTTCCCATTCCCCCCGTTTCTACCCCATTGTTGTTTTATTAATTGAATCAATGACAAACCAAACCAGAAATCCAATACAATTTCGCTTGGAGGCGCCATGTGGCGTATGCGCAATATTACGTATTGTACGGTACGGTAGATTGTGCAAGGCACAATCGAAATCAGCAAGCAATCGGTATTGTTATCGCTATCTGGTGACAGGCATCGATGACGACGACAATTGACGGCAATCATTGAGCATTTGACAAGTTCATTATTTAAGAAACAGAATGCAAACAGAAAGAACCTTTTAGGAGCTGCTCAAATTAACATATTATTGGCAGGGGTAATAGTTGGAGAGGAGAGGGGAGGAGGTAGAGCGAGAGATAATTATATGTAAATGGGGTTTTTGTCGCCTGGCGCGATGGGGCATTGTTATCAGCAGAGCAGCGGGGCAGCACCAGCGGCACCAAATGGCAGAAGCAGTGCCAATGGCAGGGGTTAAAGGGTAAAAACTCATTATGTCTGGCATTAAGTCATTGAACTTGTCCGATAGCTGGAGATAACAGAAACTTACTCTTCTAACGACGGATCCGGATGGATCCCCCTTTCAGTCTTTCTCCAGCACAGCACACAACAGAAATCTCTCTCTCTCTCACTCTCTCTCTCTCTCTTTCTTGCTATCTGGCTTGCACTTTTCTTTTATGTTTTCCTTTTATTTATCGTTGCTTTTGGCGAACAACCGGCGAACGGCAGCAGGTGTTTCTCTGTGTGCGTGTGTGTGTGTTTTGGCCGCTTTGTTTATGTGCTGCTTGTCGGCCACGTTTCGAATGCTGCACAACACGCACAAAAAGCGCAAAAACTATCTGCCGCTGCAGTAAAAACTCCACTCAAACACAAAACTTTTAATACAAGTTTTCGATTTTTAGTTGCATTTTATTTTGTATATATATGGATATATATTTATTTACTTTTTATTTTGCACTAGCACTGGCAGTAATTGTTAAACCATAGAACGGGGGGCATCAATTGCCAAAAACACCAGGCACGCTCTATACGTGCATTTTAGCGAATTTTTGAGTTTTTTTTCGAATTAATTTACGACGCGCGCGCAACAACCGCTCGGTTCAAATAACGGCGACGAATTGTGACGTATGAAATCGGTTATCCGCCCTCAGCCAGAATATTTTATATATATAAAATGCGCTCGCTCGTGAAACGAAACGAAACGAAACGAGAGAGCGTCGGCTCGCTCTCGGATCTCTGTTGTTGCTTGTAAACCGGTTGCAGGGGGGTGTCTTTTGTTGCGTATGGAAGTTTTTATACCCTATTTGCTCTGTTCTGCTGGATAATTGTTAACTTTGAAAGAGAGAGAAAAAGGCAGAGAGCATGAGACTCAATTTCGCCGCAAGCTAACAGCTGATTGAGAGATTGAGAGCGCAATGTACACGATGTATGTATGTACATATGTATGTATATGTACGATATACTCTGTGTAGAAGAGTGACGCTTGTGTATAAGACGGCGCTCCAAAAGTCTGCTACTGCCGTTGGCTGGAGAAGAATATAAACCGTTCTTTTTGGCTATTCATTGTAAGCAGTAAAAACGCGACTCCACCCAATCACCCCCGGCCCGGCCGACGCTCATTAGATGGCAACAGTGGCGGCAGTGCCGCCCTTCCACTCCCACTCGCTGTGGCATAGTAATCAAATCATTTAGCCAAAAACTTATTCAAAATTCACAATGGGGACACGCTTAAATGCACACCCTGCAACAGGAGTCCAAAGAGTGGGGGCACGGGTGGCCGGACGTCTGCCACAGGACCTTTGCATTGTTGTAAACAATCCATCATTATCGCATACACTTCCTTTTCCACTGCGGGGTAGCAGTGGCAACAGTCCTGCCAACTTTGCATTACAATTTTGTGGCACAGAACGGGCATGGGGTCGGGTCTCGGTCTGGTCTTGGAAGTCCTTCCTTCGTCCTGTCTGCACTCCAACAAACACACACAGACACACACACACACACAGATACTCACACAAATTGCACGTGTCTGGCGGCGTTTGTTGGGGATTACGGATGGCAGGACAGAGGGGCCAAGGGGCAGACGTTGTGGTGGCAGTGAAAGTGAGTCGCGGCAGCAGCAGGATCCGGCCGTACCCAAACCCTCCAAAATGTTGCATTCCCCCGCAGTTTTTCCTTGAATACTCGTTGCTGCTGCTGCTGCTGCCGCTGCTGTTACCATATTTTGGGGTTGCTTTTGGGGTTTTCCGGGTGTACTGCGGTCTATGCAAATTAGCAAAGTTAACATTTACCAAATTGTTGACGAAAAATTTAATTTCGTTTCGGTTTGGCCAACCCAATCCTCCAGGAGGTGGAACGTGGACCATATGCGGAAGTCGGAAAGTCGAAAAGTCGAAAAATACTCCAAAACAGAACTGTGAAATCAAAGCATTTTCGGATTCTTTTGATCAGCAATGTGTTAAGATATAGATGTGACGACGCCCCCTTCCGAGAAGAGGAGTGCACCGCACCCTGGGGCGGCACACATCTCCCGTCTTTATTAAGGCAGATCTTCGGTTGACACCCGGCGGCGGCGGCAGGGGCGGCAGCGGCCATATAGTGACAGAGTGCACCTGCACATGACAGAGTCGCCTCCTCCCTGCGGCACCCCTCGCACATACCCTGAAGAGAGTGGGAGGTGGGTGCACTCGTAGTTCGTTTGGAACTATCTATCATAATTAGATTTTGTTCTGTGCTGAAATGTCGGAACGAGAACGAAATGCGTGGCCATAAATTAAGTGTGGAGCGGTCCCCAGTCTTCAGCCTTCAGGTTCCAGCCACCATCCCCCATTCCCGACAGGGAAGCAAATAGAGCGCCTAATGGGGTTTTATTTAATTTCCGTCGCCCAAGGATTCGCCTAATGAGTTTTTTAACCTACCCCCAGCACAGGAAAGAGGAGAGAGAGAGAGATGGAGGGATGGAGCTCGTCAGAAAACTGGGCCCAAGTGAGCCATTCCAATGGAATATTTGAACAGAAACTACATCCAAGGGAAAATGGCAGGTGGTAGGATGGTATGGTAGGATATATCAGGTGAGAGAGAACTCTATGTCCCCCTTCCCCAACGACAAACAACTAAGAAACATTAACACCAAAGATGACTCCGACTTGTGTTTTGATAAACAGTTCAAAAAAGGATCCTTTTATCCTTTGTCTTGCTTCGGCGGATTGCTCCTCCTCGTCCTGTTCCTGTTGGCTGTTGCCGTTGCTGTTGCTGCATTGTGGCATCTGTGTGTGGCAGAGTTGAGCGAACTTGGTGGCACAGACATTGCTGGGTCTTCCTTTGTGTCTGCCCCATCCAGTGGCAGAAGACAATGGCGCCCAGCCATTGGCTATGGGAACGGAACGCACTTTGGCCCCATCGTTCGCTCTCTTTCTGTGTGAAATTTATGCTGCATTTTGGCTAATTTAATGCTCTTTTTCCACAGTCCACACATAACCAGGGAGTGGGAGTTTGAGTGGGAGTGCTGCAGCAGCACCTGCTGCTGCAATTAACTGCCAGCGAAATTGATATGATTTGTGATGAGATTTGCATAAATTATCATACAATATGTGGCAGTCCCTATCCCTAACCCTATCCGTGGCACTTGACTATAATTAGATGTAGTTGCTTTGGGGCAGGTAATTAAATGCATTCCCAGGCAAAACATCTTTCTTCGCACAGCCGCACATACTACAGTGCGGTACGAGACTGTATTGTATACCAGATTGCATCTGAAAATATAGGAACTCTTTAAATATAGGTACGATACAATAATGTTCCTTTTTCCGTAGAGAATTTATTCATTGAATCATCCATCAAAACTTTCCAAAGTTTCTATCGTTTGGATATCCATTTATAGACCTTTTATGTCTATGACCCTCCTCCATTCAGAAAATCTACGCAGTAAATTCAATCAGTGCGAGCTCACTCTCTGGTAAAAGGGCGAATCCTTTCACGCTCTCGAGGACATCTTGTATTTGCATATTTATCATTCATTCAGAAGGAAATCTTCCCCTTTGGACATACATTCACATAACATAACTATGCCAGTGGCCAGGAGGAAGGATTATGAATTCATTTATAATAATTTAGTTTGAGTTATGCCAAAAAACACCGAAACACACTCAGCGCGGAATCCCATAATGAGCATATTCTATTAGGCGGAGCGGCGTTTTCCACCCTTAAGCTCTCTTCTGCCTCATTGTGGGGGGGTGGAAATTAACAGACGCAAATCCTGGACACATGTTGCATTCAGCTGTAGTTGGGTGGGTGGTATGGGGGTTATGGAGGGAGTGGGTAATGCCGTGTTTTGACAAACCCCAAATCACCAAAAACTGACGACGATGAGGAATCCCTTTGAAGCTGATGAACATTTGCACCCGCAACCACCAAGCGACAACGACAACGACAACAATGAGGTGGAGAAGGCCACTGACTGCATCATCATACTACTCCTCCGACGACATGGCAAACATCCAGACAGACAGACAGAAATCCAGACAGACAGTACAGACGGGGACAGGGAGCCACAAGGGGTTAGGCAGGAAGTTGTTTGGACTGGCATCAAAAAGCTGAGGGACAGACAGACAGGACAGGCTGACTCCCCCAAAAACTTCGGTGGGATTTCCCCGAGTTCTCTTCTTTCTTTTTTGGTTGGGGGGGGATATTCTGATAACTGACACGCAAAAGCAACAGAGGAGGATGTGGATGGAGTTTGGTATTTATTTAGCATAATGGATTTGAGGCGTTCGGTGTTCGTATAATTGAAAATCGAATCAAATCGCTTGAAATTTAATCAACTTAAGAACACGCTGCTGCGCTGCGCTGGCTGTCAAAAGGGGGGAAATCCGAGTGCTGTCCAAACTCCAATCGGGATCCCAAGCGAGCGAGGAAATGGAAAAATTAGCACAAATCCATGTGATAAACTGGCGACTATTTGCGTTGAATAGAGTTACCCGGGATCCACCCGCCCTCCCAAAACTCCCACCACAAGGCAGCTGGAAACCAAACTCCGAGCCCAAAACTACGGAAGACAAAGCAGAGAGTCCGCTAAGCGCACAGGAAGCCCTGGGTCTGTGGGTCTCTGACTCCCTGGCTCCCTGGCGGATGCCACAGCATGGCCAGGGTCTCACATGCCTCTGGCCAGACTCTAATGCACGATTAATGCCCAATCCCAGAGGCAAACATCGGATGGGGGATGGGGGATGGCGGATGGGGTATGGGGTTGCGTTGCTGCCGTCATTCGATGTGCATTTGCGTGTTTGGCCAGCAAATAAACCTAGACGAGGTGGAGTTGCGTTGGGCGGATGTCCATTTCGAGAAATTAAGCCCTCCCTATAAGCGGATTTCATGCGACTTTGGCTTTGACTCTTCCTCGTGACGTGACTCGAGGAGCCATGCTATGCTATGCTATGCAGTCGGTGGAGTACTTTCACTGAAAACCATTTATTCGATACCATCAAAGTCCACACAGCTTTGTAAGTAGATGATTTAGATGATTTGTCTTCCCGTTCCGTTCGTCCCGTTCACTTGCTGCGACGGCGGTAGTTGGTGAAGACGCGCAGGTGCTTGCTGCGGGTCAGCTCACGGGTCTCGCGCTGGCTCAATTCGTACAACTTCGCGTCCAGGGACTGGATGTGGGCGGCCATGGCGGCGAGGGGCATGCGACTCAGATCTGGGGAAAATATATACCACATCAGACAATAAGTGCTTTAATCACCTTTGCTAACCTTTGTGCGACTCACCCTCCATATACTTGACGTCCTCCTCAGTAAATGTCACCTTGTTGTTGTTCCCCTCCCCCTCCCCCTCGTCCTCATCCTCCTCGTCCTCCTCATCGTCCTCGTCCTTCTCCTTCATCTCAGCAAAGAGGGAGCTGACTCCACTGGTCTCCTGTTGTCCCGACTCGTACTCATCGCTGTCAGATTGGTTAATGCTTCCATCCTCTTCTCCTTGAATATCCTCCAAAGAAGGCGACGGCTTTTTTGATCTTGAAGCTCTCTTCTTTGGTAACTTTTTCTGCGACGTCGAAGGTTGCTCCTCCATTGCGACAAATAGCAAACTTTTAAGATTTTATGAAACAAATGATGCTGCTTTTTCGCATACACACACAGAGTTGTAGTGGAAATTAGCTGTAGTTAGGGTTGCCATCTCATCAAACCCACACACACCTTGTCATAAGAAGGGTTTCCATCTCATCTCATTCCACTCGCAAAGATATTAGCTATCTGGCGGAACCATTAACTTTTATGCACTCCAACTATGTAACACCATTTGAGGACAAAGGACCCAAACCCATTAACCCCAATTTGTAGTGGCATAAAGCCAAAATGGGTATTTTCAAATCCATATTTTCTTCCACCCCGAGCCACGCATTTTCAAGCCTAATGAGCTGCACAAAATTAATTGTCACACCGAAATAACCGCAGGAGGTACACTGATACTCCATAGCAAGTGATTCTATAGTATGCAAATGTTCCATTCCATCCCTGAACGAGCAGGCGGCTGGCTGCAGTCCACAAGGTCAGAGAAGAAGCCCTGCAAGACGACCGAATGGCGATTAGAAACCGTTTTCAAAGGACTCGAGTTCCTGTAAACAATCCATCAACAACCTTTTTCTCTCCCCCCAGAACTCACCTTCCGACAACCCACTCTGCCCTGCCCACCCTCTTCAGAGTAGTCTCTCTCTCTCTCTCTCCTCGTAGCCAGGGGCGCACGTGTCTATTTGCTTTGGTGGCGGCTTAAAAGCCAAAGGACGGGGTGGACCACACCGAATGTGTGTCGTGCTGGGGACAAAGGACGCGTGCCCATTATTCCCTTGTCCATGTGTCTTCTCTGTCGCCTGTTGTCAGCTCTGTTCTTGTCGTTGTTGTTGCTGTTGCTGTGCTGTTGCTACTGCTTTATGGGCAAAAGAAAAGTTTTTAGGCAAAGTATCGTTTATACTTTTTGGCCGCGACTCATGCAAATTGAACAAGTTAAACTTTTTAAGAGGGTAGCCCCATCTGCCGCCGCTCTCTCTCTCCTTCTCCTTCTCTCTCTCTCTCTGGTTGGATGGATATTGTTCCCCGGGGTGGCGGCTACACACTGTTTGCACTGCTACAATGGGCCGCATTACGTTGCAGTTTATTTGCAAGTACTCGTATCTGGATGTTGCCATGTTATCATCCGTCCCGGCACGTGCCACAAGGAGCCCCATTTGCCTGCCGCTGACTTTGATTTGCTCAAATCGCTGCTGCTTAATGGATATGTTTACATGGCAGTGGAGGGCACAGCATAGCCTGTTCCACTGTTCCGTACGGAACACGGACCTCTGCCCCTGGGGCCTAAGCAACACGAACAAAGAAACGGACGGCCAAAACAAACGAAACGGCCCAGACGGGCCGCCAGGACATTGTCCCAAATCCGGAACTCAAGTGGCTAGGGAAACTGCAGCAGCTGCAGCAGCTCATTTAGCAACGTTTCCAATTTAAATGAACAACATTTTCCCATTCGTACAGTTTGGCCCCATGCAAATCGCCCGTTTAATTGGATTAACGCACATTTCCGTTGCGTACTGTCCCCCGTCCGACTTGTGCCAATTTATCATTGCTCATGTTTCGTTATGTTGCATTTTAATTAGGGCCCGCCAGCAGAGGCAGACGAGATGCCATTGGAAGTGTGCCACGCCACGCCAACAGGAGATGCGGATGTGCGGCTCGTTGCATTCAAAGTTTAAAAAAATACAAGGTGCAACGGCTCCTGCCAGAGAGTACTGCGCAGAAGGCGATCGACCAAGAGAGAGATGGGGGAATGCCTTACCTTTGTTAATTATACCTTGATTGCAGTTAATCTCACTCTCTCCCTCTCTCTTTCTGTCTGTCGGTGTGTGATTTGATTTACTGTTTCTGTGGTCCTCACGTCCAATGCAACTGTCGATTGCAATCGATACCCTTACTTATGCTTTGCCTTTGATTGCTCTTCCTCCTCCTTCGTCCCCCCGCCATCTTCGCCAGAAACTGACAGGCTTGTATCTGATTTGGGATGAATGTGCAGGTAATTTGAAGAGTCTTGTTTGCGGTTCGCTAATTTCAGTTTTTCAGTGTGCTTCAGCGTCGATTGCAACGATTGTTGTGAATCGATAGCCGAAGCGGCAAGTGAAAGTCTCTTTCTGCTTATTTATGATCATACATACTCTACTCTGCCAGAAAAAGTATTACAAATGGAATAAGCCGCTTGCTGTGCACAGAAATAGTTATTATCTAATTAACTTGCATTGGATTTAACTTATTCCAAAAGAGTACTGGAATTTCACTTGATGGCATTCCAGTGCTCGAAAGTTGTTATCGCTGTGCAAGTTTTTTGAGCTGCATCAGGAATTGTGTTAGTTTCTTTCAATTGGGGGAATAACTTATTTCTGACGCTGTCTAGTCGGATGATGAGGATGAAGAATAGCATCAGCAGTCAGCAGGCAGCCGAAGGCCCCAACGAGACCGAAAGTTGAATGGATGTTGGAAACGGAGCCCCGCTGCCATAGAGTGGCCGACGGGCAGTTGTGTCGGACTTGTCTATGCTTTCCGCTGACACTTGGACATTTTCCTATTATACATTCATATACAGATATCTTTTGTCCGAGAGAAGGAAAAGCATTGGAAAATGCAACCCCCAATGGGGCCCCCCCCTCGAGGTTTGTGTGGAAATTCGAGGCGGGTTCGGCTAGTAATAGATATGAATCTTTCACCCTTTTTTCTCAATGTCTCGAGCGACGCTGGAACCGAGGGACTGGATATTTACGGTCACATTTCTGTCTTATTAATTGCCCGCATACACGAACCTGAATCCTGCCTAGGAGTGAGTCCCGTGTCCTTGGCGGCCTGTCGCCACCAAATGCAAAACATAAAAAGCATAAATATTAAAAGCCTAATTAATTTTAGGCCTCCTGCATACCATTCCGCTGGACTCAGGACTCAGGTTTTATTACAATGCTCCCCCAGTCAATAATTGCACGCAGGTCCCGGCCGGGCCGGGCCAGGTCAGTGCAGGTGTGAATAGTTGCTGTTCACCTGCCGCCAGGACAAGATCTCAGGGAGAGAGAGAGAGAGAAGGTTTGTCACTTAAACATGATATAAAAATTGTTAAATAATTAAAGTAATTTACAAGGATTTCTGTGGGCAGCAGCTGTTCGCCAGCCAGCGACATGTTTAGCGACAATTTGCCAGGATGCCATGCAATTTGCTTGGCCAAGCCAAGCAACCTGCTGCTGCTCCCTTTCGGCTGGGAGCTTTTGATTGATGATGGCCGGGTTCTGGTTGCTGCAATTGAAAGTGCACCTCAATTAGGAGGCCTCCCTGCTAGACCTTCGACTGGCTCAACCTCAACCCCTCACTGCAGTGCCCGCGTCTTCTTCTGTGAGCGGTCGAGCGCGTGGAGCAGTAAAAGTAGCTCCATTTGTATGGCAATCAATGTACACATCGATATGGGCCCCCAGCCCCAGCCAGTCTTGCAGTCTCGCAGCATTGCAGGTGCAGCCGCAGTCAGAGCCGAGCCACCATTCACCGTTTGGTGGCTATCGGCGATATTGATGGCTAACAAGTTTCGCTATGGGAAAGTGGTTGAGGAGCATCTGAATGGCATGAATAGTAATTCAATGTTCCATTAATTGTTATGCGACTACATTATTTACGAGGGGAAAACTCTGCCAAGAATCTCTCCATTCGCATCTAATTCGTTTAATTCCGATATTCAATCAGTTATAGCTGCCTTTGATCTGCTCTCCGGGTGATCCCAACTGTCAGAGCTGTCCAGACCCAGGTCCAGATCCTTTTAATCAGCATCAGTTCTTTCCTTCCATCCGGCTGGCTGCCCTTTGAAGTGCTGCTGAGATTCGAAATAAAGCTGTTTGGACATCTATGTAATTTTAGTCGCAACTTCTGCATTTGCCTGTGGATCATTAGGGCGGAGCACACACACAGGATGCGTGGGGGGGTTGGAGGAAACGGAAAAAGTCAGCGGAAAACAGCTTCCCGAAAACACATTAAGTGTAATTTTGTTTTGCAAAAGCTGTTAAAATTGATGGCCCTAACGGGCGCACGACGACTTTTGACCCACATCTCTGACTTGCTCTTGGAATTGTCACTTTATTTGTTTTCCTTTCCTTACCTCAGAGGAACCACACTCTGCCACGTCATCAATGGAAAGGGACTGAATGGGAATGGAAACGGAGACCGAGTCTGGGGCTGAGGATGGCAGACCACCAAGAAGACGCTGTCTGCGACGACAGCAATCTTTTGGCGGCGTCGCCGCTCCGTCTGACCCAGTTTTGGCTTGTGGCAGACAAATCGTCTGCGCGATATGTTTGCCCCACAGATTGTTTATGATGCTTTTGAACTTTCCTCAAAAAAAAAACACAAAAAAAGTCGCAAAACTTCGAACAAAAAGAACTGCAGGCCGAGTCGCAAAAAAAATATAAGAAAAGAAAAGAAGCCCTTCACGGGGTCATAAAATTGCTTCGGCCAGGTCAGGAATACGAAAGGAAAGGAATACGAAATTCAATTATGTATGGCCAATTTTCAGGGGGTGTCAGAGACGAGTCCTCAGTGTAAAGTGATACGGAGATAAGCCCCACACAGTCTCCCTCAAACGAATTGGTGCTCTGCCAATTAGCCGGCCTGGTCTGGCCAGGCCTGGCCAAATTTCAATTAAAGTCAAGAGCAATCAACGAAACTTTCCAACCAGGGAAAAACTTTGTGAGCAGCCCGACATTGACACGAACTTTATTCCATTCTGCTGGAGCTTTTCAATTATTTAAAAACCCCAAAAAAAGAAACAAAAAAAAACCAGCTGCATTCAAGTTGCATAAGCCCGAGGGGATGGCGACGGGCACGGGGACGGGAACTGGCCTTTCATTTGGGCCGACAAACATGCAAAACTTGTTAGCCACATCGTAATTATGACAGAATTAAGTTTTATGTTATGTGCAGCACAAATATCCAGCAACTGAAGTGACCAACTGTCAGGTCGTGTAGCTCTGTCTAATCCTCGCCAGAAAAACCGCAAAAGAGAAGCAGGAGAGAACTCAAACATCCAACAGTCAACACTCTCCACCGCACATAAAACTGTCAAAGTCTGTGCGGAGTCAGTAGAGTGCCAATATCCATATTGGAGATGCAGTGGAAGCGAGGCAGACCAGGCCCGACCCGACCCCTACTTTGGCCACATGCTGCACAAATCATGCTACTTGTGGGTGTGGGTGCACTGCCTTTATTAGATGCATATTCGGATATTTGTCCATGTTGTGCCATTGACTTTGCAACTTTGTTAGTGATACGAGGAGTAGTAGCAGCACCAAGAGGAGTCAGGAGTGTGCTGCAGACAAACTGTCTGTTTGTCAATAAAACAAACAAAGAAGTTTGTCCATCTCCACCTCCACCTCCCGTCACCAACTCAGACGATGCGATGCGAGTGTATATTTGCAGAGATACACGCGTGTATCTGTATCTGCAGCACATCTGCATGTGCACTGGTATTGGCATTGGTATTAGTATTGGGCACACTACACTTTATCGCCGCCACCGGAAGTGCAACTCAAACAGCAACAACACCGAAGAGAAGAGAACTTTTACGTTGTCTCGTCTGACGTTTTGCCGATCCTTTTCATCAGCAATCATATTTTTCTTTTGTCTGGAAAGTTTTCCCACCCCCCCGTTCTCCCCTGCTTATCAGTGTCAGTGACAAGTGTCGGCAGCTCCTACATACTACATCTCCTGGTTAGAGCTGAAAATTAAAGTACTATAGTAGATGAAACGCATTAAATGGATACCCGGATTCGTTCGATGGTGATGACTGTCAGCTATGCACGCTCTTCGGACGTTATTCAGTTGGCGGTACGTGCCTGCTGGCCTGATTGCAGGGCTAGATAAGAATGGTCCCAGGACCCTGTAATTATGGTCCTTTTCCCATCCGTTGTCGTTGTCGTTGTCCCTTTTCATTCGCACTCAATGAAGCGCAATAATTGCTGCGCTTAATGCAAATTCTTTCTTCCAAAATGGTTCAAAGGCAACGCCAGCCACCATCCAACAGGCGCCACGCCCACATCCACATCCACATCCTGGGTGGATATGAGGCTGAGGAGAAAGTAGTGTCAACCCCTTTATTGCAGTATCGCCGACCCGACGCGTCGGTTAATGCCGCCACTGTGTATGCAAATGAGTTTCCAATGACTTGGTCCGAAAACAAAACACCACACACCCACCGAAGGAAGGATGTTGTCTGCTGCACTTGAACTTGCCGCACAACCAACTCCTCTCCCTCTCTCCGCTCCTACTCGTATCTACATATATCGCCGTCTCTTGCTGTGGCTAGACGCCGTCGACCACCATTAACTTAGCCCCATGCGTCTGGTCTTCTGTGTATGTTTCTGTTTGCATATGGAGTGAAAGGCATTTTATGCGAAATTTGCACTTTTATTGAGGCAGGGGCTCCTTCTCCTCCTCCTACTCCTCCTCCACCATCACGTCCGTGTGGCTTAAACGCTCAACGCAGTGCCTCATGCGATAAGAACCTGGCCATTTAAGTTTAAGTTTAATGCATGCCCTTTATTTCGCTTATCGTTGCACTTTGAATGTCACTTGGCGACGGTGTGTGACGCTAAAAGCCTCAGGGAACGCAACTGAACAGAGATTATCGAGGCAGCACACATACGAATTTACGATCTAGTGCGAGCTCTTTGGATCACTTACCGGGGGGCCGGCAAACAAATTGTTCGCTTTAAATGTTTTCGCGCCCACATTTTCGAATAAGCTCAGTGATGCATTGGAAACCCATCTTCATACAGCAGTCTGGCAACACTGAAAAGCAACAGCTGTTTTTTGTGTCGTAATTTACAGAAAAGTTGCAGAAAAGTTTTGAAGTGAGTTCTTGAGATTTGGGCAAGTACAGCCCATAACCGCAAATGTCCAAGCACACATTGATAGGTACGTTCAATGTGGAACCCAGGACTGGAGCCAGGTGAATTAATCACCGTTCTCGCTTATCCTGATGTCAGGTGGCGGCACGGGCTTCATTGGCAAGAACCTGTCGAAACACTTGTCTCTGAAGGGTTATGAGGTAACGGTAATTTCTCGCATGCCCGGGCCCAAGCGCATCACCTGGCACGAGCTGGAGAAGAATGGCATACCGAACAATGTGAACTCCGTGGTCAATGTCACTGGGCAGAATGTATTAGATCCGTCACGCCGCTGGACGCCCGGCTTCCAGCAAAACGTATGGAACTCTCGCATCAACTCGTCCAAGGCTCTGGCCAACGCCCTGACCGCCGCTCCTCAGGTCACTTCCTTTGTGAACCTCTGCGGCGTGAGTTCTTACCCGCCATCCGCCACGAAGATCTACACAGAGGACGATAAGGTCGAGGGCTTCGACTACATGTCCCGACTGTGCTTGGCCTGGGAGCAGGCGGCACGCACTGGAGACGAGCAGGACGGCAAGACTGTAAGTGACCAGAAAACTCTGTATTCCTATTAATATTAATATGGTTCTCCTCCAGGCCATAGTGCGCACGGGCGCAGTGGTTGGACTTGGCGGCGGCATGATTGAGTCAATCTGGTTGCCCTTCAAGTTGGGCGTTGGTGGACCCCTAGGCACTGGCCAGCAGATCATGCCTTGGATACACGTGCTGGACCTGTGTAGTCTTATACAGCACATCATGGAGAAGTGCGAGTCGGGCGTGTTCAATGCCGTTGCTCCTGAGATAGTCACTAGCAAGGAGTTCTCCAAGGTAAGGAATTTGCTGTTCTGGAACCCCAGTTGACATATTACTTATGACTGATTTCTCCTCAGGCCTTTGCCAGTGCACTAAACCGACCCTGTCTCTTTAATGTGCCCGAGTTTGTGGTCCAAGCGATATTTGGCAAGGAGCGTGCGGCACTCCTCTTGAGCGGTGCCAAAATCCAGCCCAAGAAGGCTCTGGCGTCTGGCTTCCAGTTCAAATATCCCACGGCCAAGGCTGCTTGTGCGCAGTTGGTGGGAAAGTGAAGCAGGATGAGCAGAGGATTGCATGGAATTCCATCAGATGTGGCTTAGTTAAAGGTGCCCTGCCCCTGTATATTATATAAAAAGTAGCAAGCGAAAATTAAAACCGAATTTCTGCCAGCGCAGAACCATGAATCACACCCAGATAATGGGCCTTAAAAAGTCCCATTTAATTTGTTTACTCATTAGGTTTTGGCACCCATTTTTTGCTGCTGTCGCATTATATGTCATTATTGGTTTAATTTATTTCATAAAAAGTTAATTATTTTAATCGAAATGTATGTACGACATGTTCGTTCCCTCGCGAGTCCCGCTATAGTCAAAGCCAAGCGATAATCTTGACTTTCGGACGGAACAATGCGGCACGTGAATGTCTCCAAGAAAATTCCCCTTCGAATTTAATGGCGGAGTGTGAATAATGCGAGATCAATCGGACAAGCAGAGCCCTTCGCTGTTTTTGGACAATTGAAATAATTGCGGACAACAAAAAACAATTTCGGAATTGGCAAAAATAAAAAAGGTTAATTGACTTGCACAACGAACTTCGTGTTCACTGTATACTCACATAATTATAACCATCAATCTGTAGTAAATGAACATATCGTTTTTTTCTATTTTATCATTCGTCCGGATGTTCTATAAATTCATGGCTCGCAGCGGGTCCAAGCTCAGTATAGTTTGAAGCTGCAAAAACGCACAATGCTCTCTAGATCACAACTTTTACTGGTCGTTGTCGGGTTCTGTCTGGTATGTCTGGTGATGACTGTACAGCCGAGTGCTAACACGCGAATGAATCGCAGCTAATGAGCTCTGCTCCCAACTCTATTAACAGAACGCAGCCGCTTCAGGAGATGTGGACTGCAGCAAGCGGCCCAAGTTTGTCGATCCAAAGACGTGCTGCCCCATGCCGGATATCGTCACTGCAGAGCTGAAGGAGAAGTGCAAGTCGTTCGATATGACACCATCACCCCGGCCCACGGATGCCAGCGGTTCGTTCGAAAGCAAACGTCGTCACCATCATCCACATCCCCCACCGGTAACGTCTAAGCCCGAATGTAACCCATGGGTAACGTAACTGATTAATGAAATTTACCTTTTAGTGTCTGATGGAGTGCATCTTCAATGAGACGGGCATCTATCAGAACCGGCGTCTGGACGAGACCAAGCTCGAGAGCTACATCAGTGTGGTGTTCGCAGATAGCACGGATCTCCAAAACGTTGCCACGCAGGCGTTCGTCACCTGTGCCGAGAAGGTTGCCGATTTCGAGGCCAAGTTGAGTGCCGAGCGTCAACGCCCGTCGCCGCCACCGGGCATGCCCGTCTGCTCCCACGATGCCGGCCACCTGATGGGCTGTGTGTTCAAGAACCTGATGAAGAACTGCCCCGACTCCGTTAGGAACGACAACCAAGAGTGCACTGATATGCGCGAATTCTTTACCAACTGCAAGCCACAACGCGGTGGCCCACCATTCTCATCCGAGAAGGTCTAAACTCTCAAGGAATCGTCAAGCAGGACACTTAATGTCCCCCAAACAAATTCAGGGCACGCGACCCAATAAATTTTAAAGCTCAACCTTCTGTGTGTTATCCTTTGTGCCACTTATCGCCATGTTGCACGTCTGGGCGCGCAATGAATTAGAAAATTAGATTTTTCCAACGCAATTGCTTATCGCGCGCATGTGCGGGACGAACCACATTATCCACACTATCCGTGGGGGCTTCTGGGATTCATTCAAGTTCCATCCGGCAGCGGGTAAAGAACATGGAGAAGGAGCTAGAGGAATTCTTTGGGGATTGCCGGAAAGAGGAGTTTAGTGCCAAGGAAATGCACACCATATGCCAACCTCTGATCTGGCAGATACGCTTGGCCAAGGCCCAACGATGGCTGCTCCTTTTGCTACCCCTGTGTTTGGTTTATCTGGTTTGGTTGTACTGCGACACATTCGCCTGGTGGGTGAGTGCTTTCGGAAGGCTGCTGCTGGTCCAGGTGCTGCCCTACTGGGACTGGACACCACACTACAATGGAAAGTGCCTGATCCCCCGTGGCGAGCAGCGTATGGTCGAGCAGGGCCCAGCTCTGGGCCGGCATGAGACTCTGTGGGAGAATTGCGTGCTCTGTGAGTCGCTGGGTGAGTTTGGATTCGATAATGCCACTCAAGTCTGATCTGTTAAATCTCCAACCAGAGGCTATAGCCACTGCATCGAATGTTAGCTACTCAATGCTGGAGTCACAGTTCCTGGAACGCGGCCTACCCGTTATTGTCACCGATATTAATCTGAAAACGGATCTGGACAGCCTGCTGTGGCTCATAGACGACAAGGCGCCCGAGATGGTCTCCAGCGAGGCCTGCGACGTGTCCAGCAATCTCCTGTTGAGGAAGCTCTTTAGCGTAGATGCGGCTCTGCAGAAGATTCGCTCCCTTCAGGCCCAGCCATCGACTGGGTGGCATCTCCAGCTACGCAACTGCCAGTGGAGGGCGGTGAAGGCGTCGCGGCTCTTTCTGAAGCGACCCTACTTCTATCCCTTGCACCTGGAGCCCTACTACTCCAGCTGGCTGCTGATATCGCACCAGCAGGGGCGGCGACCCCAAGCGGAGATCGATGTGCGTGGCCTGGTCTTTGTACAGCAGTTAAGCGGACACTTTGAGCTGGAGCTCCGACCCAAGGAGCCCTGTGACGACGGCCAGTGTCCCAGTCTAATGATGCGCCTCAACGCTGGCGAGGGTTTGGTCTTCTCCACAGACTTGTGGCGGCTCAGCTATGGCCTGCATAAGCCCGATCCAAAGCAGACTTCGATTGCCAGCATTTTCGAGGTGGACTGGCAGTTGTAAGCACGAATACATAGTACTATAACCATAAGATAACCCTGGAGCTATGTTATACAATTTATGGCCAAATTAAATTATTTCCATCGTTAGGTCTAGCTGTATTCTCAACCAATCCCAGATGGGTCGTATAGTTTGATAGTTTGCCGAAATTGTATTTACACATGACCAGAAACACTCAGAAGGAGGCTACACTACACATCAAAATTACAGATACATATGACTACAATAGGAAGAAAGATCTAAGCACGTCGGCACTTGGCCTCCACGAGCTTCTGCAGAGTGCCCGTCAGACTGTTTATCGCATCGATCTTCATCCGCTCGATACGCTCCTGCTGCACCATGGACATCTTTTGGATCTGCACCTGCTCCCGCTGCAGGCTCCGCTGCAGGTCAATTTTCTCGCGCTCAAGGTCGAGCTTGCGCTCAAAGTAGTCCTTCCACCAGACGTCGTCCGTCAGTGGCTGGCCATGCGCCTGGGCCATCTCGAACATCTTCCCACTGGTGGTCTCCAGCTGCTGGCTGCTGTCGTTAGTGCGCTCTGCCTCGGCGGCATGATCTGCGGCATCGTACTCTAGTTTCGGTTGACGCACCTCGGAGAGACTGTTGCTGCTGTCCTCGTCGAACTCGTCGTTGGACTTGCTGTCCATATTCATTTGCTCCTGCAGCAGCACCTGGTCCACTGGCGTAATGTACGGCTGTCCCTCCTTCAAGTGCGGCTGCATTTGCAGCGTGATCTGTGCGGTTCCGGTGTTTGTTTGGAAGGCTGCCAGCTCTGGTGGCGGCTGCTGCAGTTGCATCTGCAATTGCGGTTGCTGCTGCGTCAGCTGTTGCTGTTCCTGCTGGATTGGTGGTTGGACGTGTGCCTGCTGTGGTTGCTGTGTCTGTGGCGCCGGGTTGGACTGCTGGGACATGTCGGCCTTCTTGCCTTGCAAGTACTTGAACATCTCCTCGAAGAACTCCCAGTGGACGTAGCCAGACACATACTTCTTGGTCAGATTCTTGTTGTACGTGATGAGGATGTTGTGCCACTTCTTTTGCACCTTGGCGGCACTGTAGCGGAATCCCAGACGCTGCAATTGTCGTGTGCAATGCAGCCAGAGAGCTGTTCGCTTCTGTCTGTAATGCCAGGAATCGGTGTTCGATCAGAAAGAACATTACCAATTGCTGGACGTAGTGCATAAATACCTTCCCTCCGTGAAGTTTCCCTCCATGGGGCCGCGTATGTGGATTAGGGCTCGGGTGGCATCTGTGGTCCAGGCACGCTCGTATGGGCCACGTCCCAGGCTGCTGGTTCCGCCCGGCAACTCGGCCTCCTCAAGCAGGCAATCATCGTCCAGCTCATCCAAGTCGGTATCGCTGATTTGGTAGGCTGAAAGCGGAAACGGAAATGGAAATGGAAACGGAAACCCGAAGATGAACAAATGACTATACAAAAACTTGTTGCTTTTGCAACCAGATGGCAGCACCGGCGCTCTCTCAGCATCCTTCACCTTCCAGACACACACACACACGCACACACGAAGCTCTCTCTCTCATTTCCCGATTGTTTGCTGTCTCTCTCTCTGCCGTTTCGACCTTACCACCCACCACCAGCCCACATCCTAGCAAGGGAATATTCTAGCTCTGGCCTGGCTGATGGTGCTGCGGTTTAAGTACATCATAGCCGCAGCCGCAGCCACAGCCTCAGCACAGACTCGTCCCTCTCCTCGCCCACGTGCACATACACAATTCGAAAGAAAGTTTCGAGCCATACACTTATTATAGTTTTACGTTGCATATAGTATATACAGTATACATATGTATTGTGTTGTGTGTACATATGTGCACGGATTTGCAGGTGCACTTGGATGGTATGGGGACTTACGTTCATTTTCGTCCATGTTACTATTTCCATTGCTTGGCACATTGGCTCCATTCAATTGCATTTGAGCCATTTTTATTGTATCACTATGCCTTGATTTCTAAATATATATATATATTACACTCATGCGTTTTGTGCGATTCTTTTTTCTCAGACGCCAGCCAGCCTTTCGGATTAGACCTTACGGCTGTCAATAGTTTTCTGTTACTAACAGGACATTTGGCTGGCCACAGCTTCCAGGCAGAAATTCGGAAATTCGCCTGCGCCTACTCTCTGTCTCTCTCTCGCTTCTGCATGTCCTCTCTCTCGCCAGCTCAGATCTGTGGTGTGTGGAAGCTGCAGCTCGAGAAACAGCATAGTGTGGCACACGAGTATCTAGACCAGCGCTGGGCTGTGGGTGGGTGGGTCGTGGGTGGTTCAGCAGCTGCGCACTCTGCACACCTTGGCAGGTCTTTAAGCTGCAGCCACCTCCCTGTTTTGATAAGATGGAATGTCTAACATAAATAGTTCTAGCAGATGCAGGGTACGAAGATTGAGTTCCTAAACAGAAATTATATTGAAACCGAAAGATGCCCTTAGTGAAAATTCGCAAGCAGGCAAGACATATGTATGTAGATAATTATACGGTAATTTTTAACATAAGAAAATTACCGAGAGGTATTTTGCGAATACTCACTGTTTTTTAATTAACTTCGCTTTAACAAAAGTACACATTTTATAATTGCATTTGTTTGCAGTCTGAATACACATGAATACACTGTTCTTTTATTTACTTTAGTCAAAAATGTAATTAAGCGAGGAACATCCAGAAGGCAATGCACTCCAATTTGCATAGCTGTATTTGATAAGATATTTCACAGATAGATCACATGAAATCCATGTATAAATTGAGGAAAGTGGATGGCTCGTCAACTCAGTTGAATTCGCGCGTCGTCAAATTGAGTCTGCTCAAAATGTTTCGAGGTCTTAAGAAAGTCGTTTTCTGTATCCTGATAGTTCAGCTAGCACTGAACATTAGAGCTCAGTTGCCGCAATATGTCGAAAATGAATATTTTATAAAACCTGGTCTAGTATACGTACTTCAAAATCGTGAATATCCCAACATAATCAGGCCGTTTGGATTGAGGCAAATCGCCTGGGTTGCAAGGCCACTCAATACATCATATCTCATTGACTGCGATATTCAGCTACCGCAACCACCATTGGTGAGAATTGTCACATTGTCCGAGCACAGAACTCACACGTTTTTTTATTTCTTAGAGCAATATTCAATGCCTGGTTTCGTCTTTTAATGTGCGCAAAGATTACCCAAAAAAACATGTGGAATAAAGAAGTTTCAAATGAACGGCACTGAAGACTTGTTGAAAATTACTGTAAATGTTGAACCGGACTTTTCTGGGAGATTCCACTGTTTGATATCGGCTAGCTATTTGTAATAAAATATATACATATATATAATTTGTAATAAATATATATATTTTCATATGTAAATATATATTCTCTAGTGGTTATCAACTTATATAAGCTCATTTGACATTTTTCTAATACAAATATTTCAAATAAAATCAGTCTTACTGCAAATAATAATATACAATTATTAAAGATCAAGTCCACATTCTTTTCTATCTACCACGGTAAAGACAATCTAGCATCTAAACTTCCACCTGAAAGCAGCCTGAAAATTTTGCATCGAAGGAACTAGCTAAATTTTTTGCTAACGGTTTCCAGCGGGATCGATTTTGGTCCGGAAAGGAATACCATGGCAAGGAGTACTAGCAGCTACGCCAAATTCTACAATAAAGTGAAAGAAATTTGAAATGAATTGTACCGAGCACAGATATAATTATTATATAATTACAACCGATACAAATTTTCTCAATAATTAAAACATGAATTCATTTTTGTAGATAGATCAGTCACTGACAGTTACGTGGGTGTATTTTCATCTGTAAAGAGTGAACACAAGTAAGTAGTTTCTTTACAATTAAAAATGTATCGTACTCACAGCTGAGCGTATAGCTATTAATAGAGCCATTAAATTTCCCTTTTCCATTTATTAAAACTAAAATTGTTCATTATATAGCCAAGGAAATCCTAAGCAAAATGTAAAACGTTTAATCGTATTACCATACACATACATTTATACAATAGAATTTAAAAATATTGGGAAGACAATCCATTATATGCTCACCAGAAAGAAATAAAAGATATACAAATCTAGTTTCACATACATATGTATATGTATCGAAATAAATAGACTGTAAGTGGTCACGGATTTGAAAAACTATCTCTTGCTATAATAAAAGTAACGAATAATAATATATCCGATAAATAGACACGCATATGCAGGTAAGTAAATAGACATGGCAAGTGAAGCACACTAGCCACACTAACAAAAATATACGAGTATGTTTGCCCTGCCAACTGTCACACTGATAATTGTTCGATTTATATTATTTTTACCAGTGGCGTAACTACCACCTGTCTTACCGGTCTCAGAAACCGGGGCCCCGAGCACCAGGGGGCCCCCAAAAAAAATATTTTCATATTTATATCAGAAAAATGTTCAATATGAAAAAATAAAAATTTTGGTGTTCTTTCGTTATAAATATTCGTTGCCAGCTTAATATTATATTTCTATCGTGTTTTTCATTTTTCAAATTTTTTCGCTATTTTATATGAGCATGTTTCATTCTGGATGGGTGGAGTGAGAAAAGTTTGAATGATTTAAAGAATTCTTCTGATAAGGGCCCCTTTATGAAAATCTGACTGGGGCCCCCACTTCTATAGTTACGCCACTGATTTTTACGTTTGTTTTTTGTCCAAATTTCCTGGTTGCCGTAACACAAATGTACAAATCCGATATCGCCAGTAACGAAACACAATCGGCCACAGGCAGTAGACAAGAGGCGCTCAAAGGGTTGTACTCCGTATCCGCCGTCTCCTTCTCCGTCTCAACAACACACACACTGAACGTATGTGCGCTGCGCAAGGTTACCGAATATTATTACCGTTTACCGTTAATAATAGCTGCAGCAGTGTATATATTTAAGCAGCTACATATATGTGCCGACACTCACCGTACATAGATGTTTAAGTTTGTGCTAAACTCTTGTGCTCTACGCCTCCTGTCGCTCCTGCCTCATTTGAGTCCCAACGATGTGAATCTGCAGCTGCGGAGGAACGAATTTGTGTACAACTTCCCCATGGATGAAGTTGTGCGCAGCTACGAGACGAACCAGTTGGGCTCCAATTCCCCCTGCGAGGATTTCCACACCGAGGCCAGTTTGCTGCACAGAAATGGCTTCATTTGCGGCATATTCGATGGCCATGGAGGCGCCGCCTGCGGTCAGGTGGTGTCCAATCGTCTCCTGCGTTATGTTTCTGCGGCCACGCTGCCCCGCCAGGTGCTCAAGGAGCAGATCAGGCAGAACTGCAACAGCCAGTCCTTCCTCAAGTGTCACAACGACAACGTGGACTTTGTCAACGAGATCAAGCCCATCTACGAGCACAGCTTCCAGAAGTACATAAAAAAACTGGCCAAAACACCGCAGCGGGACGTGAGCAGCGAACTGGTGCATGCCTTTCTCCAACTGGACGAGGCACTGTCCCACGAGGCTTTGGCCCGTCGATCGCGGCGCACCATGGGTGTGGCGCTGTCGGGTGCCGTGGTGTGTCTGGTCCATTTGGAGGGACTGCAACTGCATGTGGCCAGCACTGGGGACTGTGGCGCCGTTTTGGGCGTCCTCGATCCCCAGACGAATCAATGGCAACCAAAGAAACTCAACATCGAACACAATGCAGACAACATGGCCGAGGTGAAGCGCATTCTCGACGAGCATCCCAAGAAGGAGCACAATACGGCCATACGAAATGGCCGGCTGCTCAGCCAGCTGGCACCGCTGCGCGCCTTTGGCGATTATCGCTACAAATGGTCCCTGGACATCATGCAGAAGAAGGTGGTGCCCCTGATCGGTGAGCAGGCGATGGTACCCAACTATTATACGCCGCCGTACCTGACCGCTCGGCCCGATGTCCAACAGCACGAGCTGAGCGTCAACGATAAGTTTCTAGTCATAGCCAGCGATGGTCTGTGGGACTTTCTCTCGCCCAGCGAGGTGGTCAGTCTCGTTGGGGAGCACATCAACTCGAAGAAGATACTAGAGCCAATGCGATTGCCCGAGGGCGATGTCACGCTCCAGCAAATCTCCGATCAGCTGGCCGA
Source organism: Drosophila athabasca (assembly GCA_008121215.1). NCBI lineage: Eukaryota > Metazoa > Arthropoda > Insecta > Diptera > Drosophilidae > Drosophila > Drosophila athabasca. The sequence continues at coordinate 315,362 of VMQQ01000015.1, forward strand.
ACGCAAAGCTGGTCTTACACGTAAACCGATTGATCAGAATGCTGCCACACATCTGATCCGGAATGCACTGGGTGCCACCCGTTATGGGATTGAGCACTCGAAGATCTCGTATTACCTGTCGCTGCCCAAGGATGTGGTCCGTCAGTACCGCGACGATATCACAATCACTGTCATCTACTTCAACACGGAGCACATAGCCAAACTCAAAGATGGTACTGGGATCAGTGCGCCGGCAGCGTGATCCCCCCTCTTCTTCCTTACAGACTTGTCTTTATTCTTTCCGCTCCGCTTGTGTGTATGTATATTTATTACCTGTAGCGGCCCGCCGACACCCTTTCTATCTCTCTAAATCTTTCTTTCTGTGGCCCAACCAAAAGTCAAAAGCCTAACTTATACCCTATACCATATAGCCAATCTCTAGGCTAAGTGTTTGCGTTTAAGTTTGTTTCACACTTCTTTGGACAGTAAATGCTATCGCTATAAAATCGAGAAAAAAAAATACAAAATAATCATAGAGTCAAACAACAACTCAAACACGAGGTGGGGTTTATTCCACTCGATTGCATTCATATCCTTGTCACTTTCGAACAATTCCACTTTGGCGCGCAGCTCTAGTGAATATCTGTATATTTACGGTATATTTTGAAATTAAGAAGGTATATTTCGGTATATTTGTGAGAGTTATACGGTATATTTTGTCTGCGGTCACACTGGGCAGTACCCCAAAGCCGCGAAATTGCGCGTGGAGATTTTTGTTTTGTTATTAAATCGTATAATTTAGTTATTAAGCGAGAGCAAAGACAATGCCTATCGTGGAAAAGTATGTCATGTAAGTAGTTGTAACCCTCAGTATCGGATACATCAATTAATCCCGCTATCGCTTTCAGCAAAGACTGGAAGCGCCTCTGGCAAATGGTGTCCGGCATCCACCATGAAACTCCACGGGACATGGTGCGGGAGGAGCTGATGAGTGTGTGTAGTGAACTGCATGCCGGCGTGCTGCAGTTCAAGCCGAAATGTGCATCCGACATCCAGCTGGAAACACTTCTGAGAGATAAGAAGCAGGAAAAACTGTTGTCGTTCACAGAGCGCCTCCAAGACTTGCTCAACATCGAGTCGGCACAATGCTGGGAGATATTATGCTACTATCTGACCCAAGAGTACCGCGGTTCGGCCAGTCTGCTGACCCAGCTGATATCCACAGAGACGTCTATGGCCAAGCTGCTTGCGGACATAGTACACTACTACTCCCTGGAGCGCATGATTGTGCTGAAGATTGTGAAGAACCTGCTCGTTTTCTACAGTGTGCCCAACCATCCCTACCACAAGGAGTACCGCGAAGTAGTGGATAAGATAACGCTGACTCGGCTGCGGGACTCGTACTTCGATCAGCTGGAGAGTTTGATCGATGAGCAGCCACCGCGAAAGCTGACGGCAGGCGAATGCTTTTACGCCACCGACAGTCTAAAGGCCTGGTCCGAGCGCAATTCGCGCGAGATTAAAGAAGTCCTGCACATCCTTCTACTAATGACCGAGCACTTGCCGATGGGGTTGGAACAGATAAAAAGGCTTTTTTCGGTTTTCAAGCAGCACTCTTTTGGTCGCACGCACAAAAGCCTAGACGAGGGCAATGTCTTTCATCAGGAATTGAGGCGGAGTCTCACCTACTCGGAGATGGCGCTACTGCTAAGGTGTTTGGACTTCGAGGAGCCCCGCGAAAACAGCGAACTTATTGAGAAACTAGTCGGTTGCCTTGATGTGGACATCACTAGCATGTACCACCGTCAAGAGCATGGACCGATGCTCCTGTTTTGGATGCTAATGCGTTTGCGAGGCACCAACGACGCCGATGATGCATCCAGTTTGCTCCGATGCCGACATCTTGGCAAGCGGGCCGTGGATCTTAAATGCTTTGTCGAGCTCCATTCGATTGTCACACATCCGATGTTCTCGGATGACAGCCTCCTGTCACGGATTGTGCGCAAGACCGTCTACAACCAGGTGGGGTACTTGTGCGACCTCTTCGACGGTGATGGCAGCTGTGCCCGCTATGAGGGCATCTACGAGTTGCTTTACGAGCTATTGTCCTGGCCGCAGCTGGCCAAGGATTTCTGCAGTCGTGAAGGTTCGTATTCGCATTGGATTTTGAGGATTTTTTTAATGGAATTAACTTTTTGCTTGCAGATAACGGCGTACGTTCGCTCTACACGACTCTATTGGAGAACTTTCCCCTCGACTTTACGAATCTGGCCAAGCTTGGACAGGCGCTAACCAAAGGGGGACAGCGAAACTATGTAAGCCATCTGAGCTGTGCATCTGTAGCAGTATTTGTTGTTATAATTTCCTAATTGTATTTCGTAATAATTAGATCAAGAATCAGCTGGAGTCTTTGCCCATACTGGCGCTCATGTTCGACGAGAGGGTACACAAACTGAATGAAGTAGACACGGATGATTTTGAATTGACGGCCAGCGTTTGCCCCTATCCGGGCATAGACTTTACCATCCCCGTGGGCACCAGCTGCACGGCAGTACAACATCCGTCCGGCTGCTACATGCATTTCCGCACTCAAGTAAACTTCTTCGATGCCCTGCACCATGAGATGAACTGCCTGCTGAAAGAGACGGGCCATCTGCATGGCGACTTTGAGACCAACGACCGCATTCGTCGTGTGGAGGCGGGCCTAAAGTTCCTGGAGTGCGCAGTGCAGAACACACAATCGGTCGAGGGCATAAGTGCCGAGATGGTGCATCCCACCGAGATGTGCATTGATCTTCTGAACAAATTCAAGACCGTGCAGTGCCCCCCAGTGGGACTATTGTCCACCTGCCTCAACGTTTGCACGGCGCTATTGCCCCTAGTGGACGAAGAGATATTTACGCGCGTAAGCAACCTGGGCATCCTGCCCAGCATTTCTGATGGACCTGTGGCTGACTACAAGCTCTATGCCAGTGGCAGTGCCGCCTGCTTCCAGGCGCGCTTTCTTGGCTGCATCATAGATAATGTGGAAAAGAAACTCGAGCGCTATAACTTTCTGCTCTCCTACCTGGCCTTTCTGCGCACATACACGAAGCTCAAGCGCAATCGCTACTTGCAAGTGGAGCTCCCTGGCCTGATATTCGTGCTGCGCGATGTCTTTCCCCACGTTCATGCCTGGCACTTCCGGTCACATCAGGATAAGAACAAGATCTACTTCGAGATTCTCAGTTACATCTGCGACATTCTCGACTTAATTAGCACAGGCAGTACTCCGAGGAACGACGACCGCGAGCTCCTCCTGAAAGTGTGCATCTACTCGTTGCTGAATCTCGAGAACGGCATGATTCTCCTCAGGTGAGGGTTCCCTTCGATTTGACGCTTTGTTCAACTTTATTGACTCTCTGATTTCGGTTAGGTTTGTGGGCGTGGGCAATTCCTATTTGCAGAACTCCATGGAGCTGGAGACGAACTGGATGCAGCAGCAGCCGCAGGGTCTGACGATGCTGGTGCGTCTCTCCATGCGCATTATAATGCAGTTGTTGCGGCTGAAGAGTAGGGTGTATGGCGATCACGAATCGCTCTCCCCACTGGAGGCCTTGATATACACCCAGCCCAAGCAGAGGGACACGCTGCGTATCATTCCTACTGTGTGTAGCTACATGAGTAACATCTTCGACAGATGGCTGCCCATTCTGTCGTGCCGTCTTCTGAAGCGCATTGCCTTGGAGTTCAACATGTCGTTGTTGGCGTGTCTCGACATGGAGCCCGACCAGATCAGGCTTACTTTTATACAGAAGCTGCCGGACGAACTGGAGAGCGACTCGATCAAGATAGCCATTCTGGAGCTAGTGGATGCCTGCATTGCCAAGCAACCGGGCGTTACCGAGGCCTTTTTCAAAGTCAACTACGGCCCGGACAAGAGCTCACGCTCGTTTTTCGGCAAGGAGTGTCAGCCAACCATTGGCGAGAGCATTGTCACATACATGAAGGAGTTTCTCGATGTCCTCGGGCAGGAACCACTCACCATACAACAGGCTCTGCCCAGAAAGATCATGAACATCTTCCACTCTCTGTGGAAGCACAATCTCCAGATGCTGGTCAACGATTTGCTGAAGGAGTCGAAATTCTGGCAAAAGCTCTGTTCGCCGCTGCTCTGCCAATTCGAGCCGAACATCCGCGTCTACACCCAGATCCTTAATATTGTGTCCATCGAAGTCTACACGTGCAACGGAAAGAATGCCACTCTCAAGGATGTGCTGACCAAGTTCTTCGAGCTGAAACACTTCGAAAAGTGGCTGAACTATGTCTTTGACATACCCAAGACTCCCGCCACTGCCAACTTAAGCTCCGACGAGCTGCCTGATTGGATTTGCTGCCTGCAGTCGTTCAAGGATCTAATTATCATAATGCTGAAAAAGCAGCCAAGGCTCGTGAGCATCCCGGAGCCACAGTTCAAGCTTATGGCCAAAAAGTGCCTCACCGTGCTGGTCGATCGTTCGCACTATCTGGCGGACATGCGTCCGTTCATAATGCTAGCAGAGCTGTACGTTTTCATTCTGCTGAAGCTGAACCACTCGTACACGAACAGTGACAAGGAGGACCAGGAGCTGATGAATCATTTGTTGCAGCTGATGAGTCGCATTTGCTCCTGCTACGAGGACCTGCACGTGCGTGCCAAGGAGGCCTGTCTGGCCATCATCATCAAGAGCGCCCATCTCTACACGAATCTGCTCATCCACGATTCGGCTATATCCCTGAGTTTCCTAAACTCTGTGGTCAGCATCATTTGCACCGAGTTGCAGAGTATGGAGAACTCGGTCAGTCTGGATAGAACGCAGACGGTGGAGAATTCGGACAGCACTGACAGCACCACCAACTCTTTGATTCTGTGCCTCAATCTGCTTAAGACCGTGGCCAGTATATTTCACAGCGAAGGACCCGGAAACTGGGACCTGCCCTTCGTGTCCGTCCGGCTATTTCAACGTCTTCTGCGTTGCATAGCACACACTATACCGCTGCACAACAAACAGGTACTCACCGTCCACCTTCTGGACGTCCTCATCGTGTTCGCCAAAAGCCACTGCTCCGTGGAGTTTCTGCACTGCGATATCGGCGATTACTTGTGGCTACGTCTTCAGCCGCCGCCCGAACTCGTCCAGGCTAAATATGAGTTCAACAAGCCCAAGGCTGATGCGGATTGCTGGACTCCGGAGCACTGGTGGCCCGTCTATGCCCGGGGAATTGAGCTGGTAAACATCATCTACGAAAAACACAAGGGTTGCTTCCTGAAAAGTGCACTTCAATTTGTGGACATACACGAGGTCTACCTGGTGGACGCCATGCTACTGAGCAAGCAGTCGCTGGAGCCGGCTGCCATGCAGCTGATCAAGGCCACCGTTACACTGGTGGCCAGTCTGACGGAGCACCACATGGAATGGGCGCAGCAGAACAAAACGTCGCTTATGAATATAATGGTAAGAATACCGCATTGAAAGACATTCCATTCAGTAAATAATTTGACCAATTTTGTCGTCCCGTAGCGTGCGATGCAAACCCTGCTGTGCCACGTTTCCACCCTGTTCCACCAACAGCGCAATCTGAAGTGTCTCCTGGCCGGGAGACACTGCCAACTGGAGATCCTACGCAGCACCGCGTCCATTGTTATTGACGATGACCTCATTGCCGCCTGTAACGAGTGAGTTGTGATTGAATGGGGTTCTGGCCTCGATTTTGGCTAATTTAGGTCTCTTTTTTGTACACCAATAGCCTCACGGACATTATCATCTACTGCACAAAATCGCTGCTCCAATTTAGCCCCGATTTGATGGAACTAATTTGCTCCAGTGTCTACGAGCCGGACAAATGGTCACCGCTACTCGACGTGAAGTTCGGAGCGCCTAAGCTGAGTGAGGAAAATGTAACGCTCACCTTTACCATGATCCTGAATATGGTCAGCATTTATGTGAAGGCCCTCAATATGGTATGCTGACCGTGTATTTATCACAGATAGATTACTAATCTCTTTGAATCCACAGCAAAATCATGGCTTCAGCGAGGTGCCCCTAAACACGCTGCCCACTGTCAGCCAGGATGGGGATGGTGGCGAGGCAACGGACAACGAAAGCTTATCACTACTCCAAACCAACCGAACCTTCTCGAAGACAATGTCGAGCACCTCCATGGTATCCGTCAGCTGTCCCGCCAGCGAGCTGCTTTCGAACATGGACAGCAATCTCTGCCTGCTGGCGCTGGAGCACCTGCTCATGTTCGTGGCGTCGCAGGGCATTTACATAATTCGATCCACAAATCTGGAGCCGCGCTGGAAACAGATTGTGCGGCGAGACATTAGCAACGATCTCCTCTGCTTCCACGAGTATGTGCGTCGCAAAGTTATCGCCGACAGTCGCGACTCGCGATCCCCCTGGCTGCGCCGCAAGCACGGGCTATTCAAGCTGAATTTCCTGGATCCGACTCGGAGTTCCAGCTCCTCCAGCACCCGCAGCACCGATGTTGTCCGCCGCACAAACATCGCCCCCACCAACGAGCTGCGGGTGAATGTAGTCCGACGGCTGCATCTTCAGCAGCAGCAGCAACGCACACCGATTGCTGGCACAAATAACTTTGACATGACGCGAGATCTGAGCCCCATAGCCGCGGCACACAGTCCGGCTGCCGCCCAGCACTTGGCGACCTCGTCCACACCCCGGTCCAATGATACGGCAGGAGACTTGGGCAGCAGAAAGCGTCTGCATCAGGCTGAAAACTACGTTTTGGATGATCTGGCCGCCATGGAAGTGCAGTTCTTCCCCCCACCGGTGGAGCCCGGCTTCTGCGAGCAGTCCCAGGTGCAGCTGGTGGAGGAGGACTACCTCAAGCTGATGTCGTTGCTTTTCGTTGTGATACCTACCAGCGAATGATCCATCTTCGCTCCTGTTTCTCGAGCATTTGCAGATTATTTTAATAAAGTTTCCACACATGTACACATTTCACACTGGTATGCGAGTGACGTCATGGTGACGACCATGGTAAATGCCAAACGAAGACGAGCCTCCAGGCAACGTCATCGACGAGAGAACGAGCACGTGCTAACAATGTGGGAGGAACACAGACGGAAAGAGAGAGAGAGAGTGCGCTGGAAATGCCACCCATGCCTTGTACCTCTCTTGTTGGGAGCTCTTGTTCCCGGTTAGAGTTCTCTCTTTTCCGCTTGCTTCCGCTCACAGCCCAAAGAAGTGGCTACCTCTGCTGCCGCTGTCGCTGCTTCTGCTGTTGCCGGTGGCAGCAGCGGACTGAGGCTGATTATAAGTTTTTTCTGCCAACGGCCGCTGTTGCTGTTTGGCCTTTTAGTAGCTTTCGAGTCGCCCAAAGAGAACGAACGCATGTGCAGAAGCGGACACGCACAGAGCAGAGCAGATTAGCCAGAAATACGCGTCAAAAGGTTTATAGACTCCAGCCACGCTACCGTTGAGGCTGATTGAATTGGCATTGAGAAAGTGCAGACAAAACAGAGGAATAAGTGATTGTGATAATGTTCAAAGGTGTTCCCACTCTAGCAAGCCAGAATCTTCGCTTCCTGAGAGGCCACACGGAGCAGGCAGCCACCGCTGGCCTGGCCCTGGCGAAACGCTCAAAGGCATCGTCTGTGGAACTGGCCGCGACAGATCCGACTGCTGTCCACTCTCCTGGGGAGTCGAGCCTCTTGAATCGCGTCAAGTTTGGACATACGGGCCACCAGGTGAAGCAGAAAATAGCTACTGAGGTGAGTCTGAGGTGTCAGCGAGCAGCACAGCTGACCAGAAAATCTAGGGGATGGTGCAAGCGTCTCTCATATTTGGGCCATGAATCGCGTTCCTATTGATTTTTACATTTGATAGCTGGAGTGAATCTGTACCACAATCCAGTCCACTCCCAAGAATCCCTTAGGTGCGTAGTTTCCCAGCAGAAAAGCAAACAATTTGCACACGTCCGAAAATAGATTTTTGGAAATTCAACAAGAGTACGAGCATTTCAGACATCGCTATCGCCCACATATCAGATGTATTACGAGCATGCCATGGACTCTGCTCTGCTCTGCTCTGGCCTGGAAGTTCGTTCATTACGAAAAAAAACCTGACAACGTCGTATTCCTGGTAGCCGGCAATAAAGATAGCGCCCTGTCGGCGGGTCGGGATTTAGTTTAATTAGATAACCGTGAACCACACCGCACCATGATTGGCGCAATCTCTCCGCTAGACTAGATAAAAAGCCCAGCCCATTCACCCGCACTCGCACAGTGATAGCTCTTGGTATCGTATCTTATCACGTGAGTACGTCCAGTGGGTCTGGAAAAAGAATTGTGAAATTATCGTGACGATTTTTGATTAGGCGCTAATCAGGTGCAAATCAAGTGACACACAGAAACCAGGTAGGTTCCTTCCTTCCATCTTCATTCATTCAGCAGCAACCAGCAACCAGTTCTCTATCACATGTGGAGCACCAAAAAGTTTGGAGCTTAGCTGTCAACACACCAATTAAAATGTCAGACGCCAGACGCTGACCGAGACATTGAAACTGATTGTGAATAGTCGTGGTCGAAGGAAATCTGCCTTAAATTAATCTTTCACGCTCGCAATCGGAAATCTTGGGTACACGCCACATGAATCACTTATTCCATTCCCCCACAGAATCGGAGCACATCAAAATCACGCAAAAGTGCCACCCAAAAATAATTTGAATAAACGTGAGCGCAGCATAGCAACCGAAGAACAAACAATTTGGGAACACTTTGGAAGATATGCGGACTTTGGAATACCTGCTGGTCGGAACTATCTGTTATAAACTTCAGGCAGCAGGTGGAAATGATCCTAAAACCACACTCACAATGACAGAATTAGGCGTGAAATCAAAGGCAATAAAATCGAAAATATATTTCAAGTTTTCTGGCCGTAATAATAAATAATTAATTGGGATGATTTCCGGCAGATCGGTTCATAAATGCTAAAGCAAAACCCCTACTAAATGAGATAAAAATACGAAATTTTACGACAATATTAGTAAAGATTACTGGGTATACAACATATGGGCCATGAGATCCCTCACAGTTCCATCACTAGCCTCTCACGAGCGGACGCTAAAATGGTTTTGTGGTTGTTTCGACGTGTCGTTGCCATGGAAGAAATGGACACACACACCGAAACGCACATAATATTTAGAATATTTCGCGTATGTATATATTATAAATTCAGCTGACACAACAACAAAGAACCAGGCCCCTTCACCACTCATATGGGGTTTATTTGAATGAGAAAGAGAGCAAGAGCATTGAACGAGTAGTTTCTCAAATTTTCCCAAAATTTCGTTTCTCTTGTTTATCTCTTCTTTGGCGCTTGAGCACTTCCGTACAAATTGTGCGTCAAATATTTCGTCAACCTTACGAGTTTCATATGGGAAGGTGTCACTCAGGTACGTCCCACGCTGAGGTGCCGCCGGGCCTCCTCATCTGCCTCTGTCTCTGGGCTTTGGTTCTTTGAAGCACTTGACAAAAAACTTGTTTTGCGAAATTCTGTGTTATATTTGTTATATTTATATACTGCATCTGCTGCTGTATTTGTTGTTATGGCAGATAATCGTGTTCACATGACTTTCTTTTCGATCAATATGTATTTAACAATATTCACATAGCAAGTGCGAAAACAGCTGAACATCAAGAAACGATTTGGCATGCGAGTAATGCAGGCCATATATCATATCTCCTGAGGATAGAAAGCATAGGAATGGAATTGGTTGACTTAATTTATATTTATATCGAAAAAGAAAAGAATATTGAAACCAAATTAATCAAGAAATGGCAGTGGTTATCTTCCCCTAAGGAGTCCAAGAAGCGGAAACGACGTCTGGTTCCGCTGATGTCATGCGCCTTTTGGGTTGGGTTGGGCTGGGTAATCCAATAGCCTTTAGTTATAAATAAAATACGGATCGACTGAATTAAAGTGCAATTGGAACGTTAAAGATAAATTAACAAATTAACAGGCCAGTAGGCCTAGAACTTTAACTAAAAAAAAAATCTTTTAAATTAAATGTAAAGCAAAGAAGTAAGCAGATGATGAAATCAATGAGGACCGCAAGTAAATTGGGGCACTGGATATGCTCCAAAGGTGTCCTTGTGAGAAGTTTTACTACAATTACAAAAGTGGAGGTACATATTTTTCAACGAATAAACCAAGTTCCATCCGAGACTATATAAGGTTCTGGCTTACGGGTTGTGTCCAGTATTCTGTGCTCGACCCAGAAGCGGAGTACATTAAGAATTGGCCTTAAATATGTTTGTACGTGTCGTGATATAATTCGTGTTAGCTAGGAATACGTGACTCAGGGACATTCCTGCCCCCAATCCACACCCAACGACCCACTCAAATGAAATGTGTATTAATATATTTTCTTTTTGCCTTTCAGAAGAAACTGCGCGCTCCGCCGCTTATGAATCTGGTATTTGCCAATCGCAAGCTATCCTTTTACGACACCAGCTCCGGACGCAACGAGGAGAATGCAAAACTGTAAGTAATCAGCCGAATCGAGTACATCACTCGCCACTTATCACACCACCACACCTGCCACACTCCACGCCAAAGCACCCTGCCAAGTGCATTCACGTAGTAACAGTTAGAATTGCAAAATATTTGCATCACTCATTCGCACATGCTCTCTGCTCTGATTGCTGGCTGCTGTTCTTTCTCCTACACCTGCCCCTGCCACGTGGCTCAGCTCAAATGAGTTGCGCCTACAGAACATCGGACCTAGTGATACTGTGGTGCCAGGCCGCATCGCATCCCATAGCCCCCTAGTTGGTTGCCATTTATAGAACACATTGCTATTCATAGATGGCCAAATATTGTTTTGAAAACTGCAGCCAAAACAGTTTACAGACTCAATTAACAGCCAGAGCAAAAGTCCAAAGAAATGTCCCCTGTTTTGTAATAATTTGTGTGCATTTGGTAATTATTTTTGTGGCGAATGAAATCTCTGCAGATACTCTTGGAGGTGCCCTTTGTTTAATGCGGAATATTCGGGGATAGTTACGAGAGCAGAGCCCCGCCGAATCTGGGGGTCTGTATCGCAGAACGCGCTAATTGCCGGCAATCTCGTGCGCATAAAAATAAATTAACATACGTTTATTAAACGAAGATAAAAATCGAAATTCGCTCAACTCTTTGCCATCCATCCATGTGTGTATATCATATGTATCATGCTGGTGTGGCCGTTGCCCGAACTATAAAACCATTGCCCGATCGCCGGTTGCGCTCATTTCGTGAGTGGCGGGCCACAAGTTTGTACAGAGAGCAGGAATCGTGGTATCCAGAACGGACAACAGATGAGCATGGGCGATCGCAGTTGGAGCCTGTTGCAGTATGCAACGGAGCAGGCGCCAATCCCGATGGACGGCTATACCGCCGAGGAGGCGGCCCAGTTCAAGGATGTCATTCGCCAGCGAATAGTGGATGATCTCAAGTCGATGACTGGCGAGGAGCTGATCGAACTGGTCAAGGAGAACGCCGCCAAAGTGGTGGAGGCAGAGTCAAAGGCAGAGCCACAGGCAGCTTCCTCGACTACCGTCGATGGGGTGAAACGCGTTCAGGACGATGCGGATCTGATCGATGCGGGCATCATAGCCGAAATGGTGGCGGGACTGTGCACCAAGAGCCAAAAGGAGACCTTCGTCAAGGTGATAACGAAGTATATCAGGTAAATGTGACTCACTCAAGCCGTGCCCACCATCAGCACCATCGCCACCGTCATCTTTGGGGCTTATCAGCATGACGGAGGCGTCTCAAAGGTTCCCCCGCGTCATGTCCTCTTATCGTACATGGCCAAAGACTCGTACCATGCGTGTGTACACACAGATTGGGGCAGACAAACCCTGGAGCCATTAAATGCCATAAATCCTATAAAAGCCACATCTACATATTCAATTTGTATATCTACATATATCTATATCTATACAGATATAGAAAAAGGAGTTAATTAATTTATTTTATTGGCAATAACATGATTTAGAAATTAGCACCTCGCGGCTCGCTCGACTCTCTGTGGTGTGCCCCCGGCTCCGGTCCCACCGCCTGCTCCCTTGCACCGCCTCTCCATCTAAGTGCTCCGCAGACCCAACAAAAGTCACACATTTCGATAATGTATAAAATGCCGGCGCGCTTACAGTTGTTCCCATTAAAGTTGCAACAGTTCAGCGTTCAAGTCAAGGCAAAGCGGATGCCAGCGATCATCCACAGACAAAAAGATAGCTATACTCTATAGATACGTAATATCAGGTATACGGCAACATGGTGAAGAGTAAGGAAGTGGATGAAGTGCTCCAGGAGCTGAAGCGCCAGAGCGAGGACGGGGAGGCCAGCAAGGAGCGGGAGGAGACGTACAGGCGCGGCAAAGAGCAGGAAACCACAGAGACGGCAGCCATAATCGAGGAGATCATCGAGGGCATCTCCCTGCAGAATCGTCGCGGCACAATTGTCCGTACAATTTCCGCCATAATAAGGTAAAAATAGAAGCGACACCGAGGACAGAGCCAGAGCCAGAACCAGCAAGAGCATGAGCATGAGCAGGGACGCGAAAGGTTGTCATATATGTACATACGATGCATAGTTGTCGAGTGGATCATAAAAATAGATTGTGCCAACAAAAATACACACACACCCCCTTCAATCTCACAATCTCCAATCTCACACCCCCTCCGACACGAACAATCGAAAATTGCGTTGATTGACGCTCATTACAAACATATGGAAATCTGTTCTATCTGTATCTCTATAACGATTACACTCTGATCATCCTGTTTCACTCTTTTAGCAATCAGCGACGCCACTATTCGATGCGGCCGTGAGTAATCAAGTTTATTGTGCTACTCCTCCTCCTCCGCCTCCTTCTCCTCTGTTCTCTTCCACTGTAGTATTTGACTTAGATTTGACTCCAACCCATCCTTCGATCCTCCCAGCCACAACCCTGACCCCGACCCCGTCGATCGCTCAATCAAGCTCAACTCGACCAAATTGAAGTTGATTGAAAGTGTGCAGAAAATATAAATTTCCCTTAATTGATAGTTCCAAAAATTAATCAATTACCCATGACAACAACATTGGCCAAAATCTATAAATACTCCTGACTGGATTCGTGCAGTTTTCGACCAGACCAGCTCGCTGCTGCATTAGATGTCTGTCTGCGGGGAAATTAGCACCTGGCGTCCAGCGCCACAGCACATGGAATATCTGCCCCCAAACCCCCAAACTGTGTTCCGTAGTTATACAGATTGTAGCTGTTTCTTTCCCAATAGCAGTACTCGTGGGGTATATCATGCCAAGCCCCATCTGTCTGTTTGTCTCTGGGAATACCCTAGAACTCGCAGAAATGTAAGAGAACTTTTACGTATAATATTGATGATCTTTTACTTTGTTTTTGTGGTATACAAATCTGTAGTATTGGACATCTTAAAGTCGGATTTATCGACGGTAGCCATATTTTCTGTATTTTTTGTTGGAATTCTTGCTTTGCTTTTCGACATACGCATGCTAAAATTCGGAGATCCGTGGTAGCCCCCGTGTGTGTGGGGAGGGTTCGCCGCTCAATTAGCAGGTGCCCTAAAATCCAATTGCTTTGTGGTTTGCACAGCTATGCGGGGGAAACCATTCCGCTAATTGTCTAACCCAACCGTTAACCCAACTTACTCTCTTCCTCTGTCCATCCGCACAGCCATCGGGAACAGGAGCAGCGCAATGCCGAGGATGTGCTGTTCGATATGTTTGCCAGCGAGGAGACCGGCCTGATCTCTATGGGCAAGTTCCTCAACGGACTGAAGACCACCGGCATCAGGCGCAATGATCCACGGGTGCGCGAGCTGATGGACAACCTCAAGAAGGTACACAAGCTGAACAACTACGAGACGGGATCCTCGGCGGAGACGCAGCACCTCAACCGGGAGACTTTCAAGGCGTAAGTAGAAACACAGTGCACGGAAGGCAGCTCCTACTAATCCTCTCACTCATTTTTCATCAGCGTTGTGGCACCCAATATCGTACTGATTGCGAAGGCATTCCGACAGCAGTTCATTATCCCCGACTTTTCGAGCTTCGTCAAGGACATCGAGGAGATCTACTGTCGCTGCAAGACGAACACCCTGGGCAAAATCGCCGACTACATTCCGCAGCTGACTCGCTACTCTCCCGAATCGTGGGGCGTGAGCATCTGCACCGTCGACGGACAGCGCTTCTCCATCGGCGATGTGGAGGAACCGTTCACATTGCAGAGTTGCAGTAAGCCGCTTACCTATGCCATCGCCCTGGAGAAGCTCGGTCCGAAGGTGGTGCACTCTTACGTGGGACAAGAGCCTAGCGGCAGGAACTTTAATGAGCTGGTCCTGGACCAGAACAGTAAGTGGAACTCCATGTGGAGGTGGAGCACGCTCTCAACTAAAACTAATTGTTCCCATTTACAGAGAAGCCACACAATCCGATGATCAATGCCGGTGCCATCCTCACCTGCTCCCTGATGAACGCATTGGTCAAGCCGGACATGACCTCGGCCGAGATCTTCGACTATACTATGTCCTGGTTCAAGCGCTTGTCCGGCGGAGAGTACATCGGCTTCAACAATGCCGTGTTCCTCTCGGAGCGAGAGGCTGCTGACCGCAACTATGCCCTCGGCTTCTATATGCGGGAGAACAAGTGCTTCCCGAAGCGAACCAACCTGAAGGAGGTGATGGACTACTACTTCCAATGCTGCTCCATGGAGACCAACTGCGAGGCAATGTCTGTGATCGCGGCCAGTATGGCCAACGGCGGCATCTGTCCCACCACCGAAGAGAAGGTCTTCCGGCCAGAGGTCATCCGGGATGTGCTCTCGATCATGCACTCCTGCGGCACCTACGACTACTCGGGCCAGTTTGCCTTCAAGGTGGGCCTGCCAGCAAAGTCCGGCGTCAGCGGTGGCATGATGCTGGTCATCCCCAACGTTATGGGCATCTTCGCCTGGTCGCCGCCACTCGACGCCTTGGGAAACACAGTGCGTGGCCTGCAGTTCTGCGAGGAGCTGGTCAACATGTTCAACTTCCATCGCTACGACAACCTGAAGCATCTGTCCAACAAGAAGGATCCGCGCAAGCACCGCTACGAGACCAAGGGCCTGTCCATTGTCAATCTGCTCTTTTCGGCGGCCAGCGGCGATGTAACAGCTCTGCGCCGGCACCGACTGTCTGGCATGGACATCACCCTTGCGGACTACGACGGACGCACCGCCCTGCACTTGGCCTCCTCGGAGGGCCACCTGGAGTGCGTCAAGTTCCTGCTGGAGCAGTGCCATGTGCCGCACAACCCCAAGGATCGTTGGGGCAACCTACCGGTCGATGAGGCCGAGAACTTCGGCCACTCGGACGTCGTCGAGTACCTCAAGAGCTGGGCCGAGAAGACAGTCGCGGCCCCAGAGTGCAAACCGGAGGCGGTAACCACCAAAACCGAGGCGGATGAGGTCAGTTCAGTTCAAGAATGCCAGGCAACGATGGCCCCGAAGGCAGCTCAAGATCAGATAACAATTTGCAATCAAAAATTTCAGGAGCTGTGCAGCACCAGCGATCTCGATCGCAGTCCCAACACCAGCCCCATTCCCACAGAGTCCGGATCGGGCCTCTCCAGCCCGGCGCTCTCGGAGGCCGGCAGCACGGCGAGCATCGCCAGCGATGACAAGACCAAGCCGGGCCTCTAGGCAGC
This sequence comes from Drosophila athabasca, assembly GCA_008121215.1. Taxonomy (NCBI): domain Eukaryota; kingdom Metazoa; phylum Arthropoda; class Insecta; order Diptera; family Drosophilidae; genus Drosophila; species Drosophila athabasca. Next base: position 331,078 of record VMQQ01000015.1, read on the forward strand.
CAGAGATCGTCCTGTGCCCACTGGATACCCGTAGAATCTCTCCTTCGCTCTCGATCGCCTGTGTCTAAATTATTCGCACAACCATTTAGTTTTTACGAAGACTTAGTTTAGAGCCTTAGAGTTCCCATCTCAGCTCCCCCGCCAGTCCGAGGGTAGAGCTGATCGCCTACTTTAATTGTTAATAAACCAAACATACCATTACAGATCCCCATGCAATGCAATGCATCCTTGTAGACCCACTACAGCTCCCTCGATCAGGATCGGGTGCTTTAGCGGCATTTGTACTTACAATCGTAGTGCACTTAGGTAGCCACACACATACATCTATTCCAGAATATCCATCTGAAACAATGACAATAACATATTTATATACATACTATATACTAACCGATATTCGGGGTCTGCGACCTTGTATTACCGTACAGCGTACGCTATAGTCAATTGATGTTTCTAAGTGTTTCTAAGTTGTATGCATATTTATGTATTATTCTGTTCTGATAAATCAAGTTTACATCGATACAAATTGAATATATACTTTAGTTAGTTCACAAAACAGACAAATGAATATAGCACTTTCTTTACCATACAAAATGGGCGAAGTGGGTCTCGGTCTCCTGATGAAACTCCATGTCACTCGATTCTCTACACATCAAATCAATCTTTACATCTTATGTACATGCGAGTACGGGTACATTCTACATTACATTCGGTTGCTTTGCAGTGAAAGATACGAAAGTACACGAAGTTGGGGCATTCGGCTGTGGGGGCTCCATATGCCACCCTCTCCATGCTGGCCAATTCCAATTTTCGATTCGAGTTCAGTTCGTTCACAGCATTCGTGGAGCACGGACGTGGAAGAGTGCGTGCGTTTGCGTTTGTGTGTTTCTGTTTGTTTTTGGAGGTTCCATCACGGGGATTCATCAGTAACGCAGCAGCCGACGCCGCCGGTCCGGGAATGTGCATCTGTGTTCCGTTCGCTCGTTTCTGTGCAGATGAATTAATTACTGAAATTATTTAGAGGCATATTCATTGGAGCGACAACAAATCCAATTACACTTAACCATAACCATATTCATATTCATATTCATATAGTTGTTTGTGGAGTTTGTGGAGTGCTTTTGTGTATAATATAATTAATTGAGCATTGTGTTAAACATATCCCAGAAAGAGAAAAGGGTATCCACTCCACACGCCATTAAATCTTGGGGTAGGTTGTGTCTTGGCCCGGCATATAGTCGGAACAGCAACAGCAACAAAAACCAAAGCAGCAGCAGCGGTTGGTGGCAGTGGCAATGGCAGTGGCAGCATCTCCCATAGATGCTCCACTTCCGGTTCCGCCTGTCTACTATGAGTATATGTGTGTGTTTGTGTCTAAGGGTTTTCCAATGGAAGCGAATAAGCCCCCGAATTCTACAGAACCAAATCGGATTATTCAGTTTGTTGCCACAAAAAGGATGTCTATTGTGGCTGCCTTTTCCACTTTCTATCCTCTATCCTCTATCCCTCTCTCTCTCTCTCTCTCTCTATCATTCTCTCGTCAGAGGCTGCCCCAAAATTGACAAACTCGGCACATTTTGGTGCATATCCGGGGCATTCCACATTCGGGAATTGTTCTTTTGTGAATGGATTTTTGGCCGCCCGTTTTGTTTGTTTGCTTCCTCCACATTTGAGGCTGAGGCAGAGACAGATACGGGCAGTGCAGCGTCAGCAGGCAGCTGTGGAATGGAATTGCATAATGTCCAGTTTCCTCTACAGAACGCAGCTCAAGCGATAGCATCGGAATGGGAATGGGAATGGGAATTGGGTCTCCAGAAGTGCATGTCTCTGGAAATTGTACTCATTTACAAAGAGGGAGGAGAGGCAGAGTCTCACTCTAATCGGGGAGCCAATCAAACCAAATGGAGCACTCATAGACCACCCCTGACAATAATTGTCAGACCATATCTGCTAATAATAGTGCGAGACGCAAATCGGCAAGGAATGCAAATGGTTTTGGATGGGTTGGGGGCTGGGGGTTGGGGGTGGTGGTGGTCAGTCCATCCGTGGGAAATGGACACATGTCGGGGACATTGTAATGCAAACAAGTCAAAGGAAAAGGAAGTTGGCTTCGGCATCAACATTTGCTTTGCATTCATGTGTCCATCAAGTGTCTCCCCATTAGGTTCAATGAACTGCCAAGAAGTAGAACGTCCAATAATCATTGATTGGGGGAGTAAGGGGATTGGAGTAGAGTGGAGGCGGGCCACACTCGATGGGGACAAGCGGAAATTGGCGCTCTCCGTAGAACCCAATCGGACGTGTGATGAGCCAATTTCAGACACAGCAGCAGAGCAGCAGAGGAGCAGAGCAGCCAGAACGCAACCAAGTCAAGTGCATTGCCCTGCTGCTCTGGCCATGGCTCAGCTCGGCTCCTGTTGACGCTGCACTTTTGCCACCTTACGCGGCGCAGAGTCTCTGAAATGGAGTGGAGGGGCCAAAAATAAAAACCAATTCCCGGCCTCAGCATGAATGTTGTGCATGGCTGGACTGGAGGAGGAGGAGGGGCCTGCCTTCTCATTATGCACCATTCCAATTGTGGCCAAGGAATAATCGGGAGGAGGGAGCAGAGTTCGCACCAAAAAGCCCATTCATACGTAATGAAAACTGGCATCTGGCGGCGCCGCAATTCATCGCCAGATTGTGGCGGCAGGGAGATACGGAAGAGTTCTCCTTGCTGCACGGGCAAACACACACACAGATGGGTGGGAGGATGCGGATTTAGCTGTGCTGCAGTTTGCTTGTTGTTCTCGCTATAAATATACCGCACATAAAGCATACATATTTACTCGTATAAAGCCACACACATATCTCTCAACTCTCAACTCTTCGCAGGCAGAACAGTAATAGGGACAGAAACCATCAAAATTGATTGCTTCAACATGGACACGAATTCGGTGAGCCCCCTGCCACCGCTGGAGGCACCATTGGCCATGTTGGACAGCGAGAAGACACCGCCGGGAACACCGAACGGCATTGAGATGCCTCCACCGCCAGACGAGAAGTAAGTCTCCCCAATTCCCACCAACCAATCCCTTTGGCCCCTGAACATTGTCTCAAGCATCATCAACCAATCAACACACAATTCACAGCTTCCCAAAACGTTTGTGCATAAATATTTAAGCAAATTGTGTCACTTATAGAACAACACACATTTTCAGACAGACACAACCCACAAATGGCCCCAGAGAGCAGAGCAATCTGGCCGGTAATTGTCTCTGCAGCTCAGCTGGCAACTGGGTTTCATATTTGTATTTGTGTTTGTCCCCTGACTAAGACTCGAATCAAACGCTGTACCAGTCTTATATGCGTACCGGGCCTCGTTAAAGCCGCCTGGCCGTTAATCGATTCTAATGGCACCACGCGGCGTATGTGTAACATTTACATTGAATGGGATCGGGGCACGTTAGCATTACGCTCTGCCCAGAAAGGCTAAGGCTAATTAACAACAGCAACAACGACTGTCGACGCCTACACACCCTTTGACTTGGACAGCGGATGGTGTACGCCGCCGCGTTGGTATTTTTACGCGCCAATTTCCTAATTCACGTATCTTTGAAAGTCGTAAATTTTATTTTAATGCGACCTCGGTCGCAAATCACACAAAACTCGGGCACATCCTTCCTCCCACACACAAACACACACACACAGAGATACTCACTCATACACATTCAACAGTTGATCGCGTGTGCACGTACAGTTGGCTCTGGTAGTAAACATACCCATTCTCCCATTCCGCTCCTTCCAGTGTCCTTGTCCAATTTCTGGGCACGCAGCACCCACCAGTGTGCTCCTCCGGCAGCTCCAACTAATTACGGACATATTTTCCAGACGAACGGACATCTGTCCTGTGTCCTTTGAGTTGGCTTCAACCTTTTCGCCGCCTTCCTTCTTCTGGCACATTTTCATTCCGTTTTCATTTGGTTTTCATTTGATTTTAAGTAATTTTTTTGGGCGCGCTCCCACACGAAAAACCACTAGCCTTGCGCTCCAAGGAGTTATAGCCATTCCGCTTACCCGACCTCGAGTAATGACCAAGCTCCAAACCAGGGTGTGTTTGCAGTAGTCGCAGTCCTTGGGTGAGTGTGAGGGTGAGGGTGAGAGCTGGGACTTGCTCCCATCCGTAAGTGCTGACTGACCCACTGAAGCACTGTTCTTGTGCGGTTGCCTCCTTCGCCACGAATTGGGGGAAGCCTCGTTTCCATAAATATTTGATTGGTTCAATCCACCAGGCTGCTGCCAGGTGTTTTGATTGATACGAGTATTCATGCTCACTGAGTATTCATGCCACATTCACCCATTTATTTATAGACCCTAAGGCACTCCGTATTATTGACATACAGGTGTCCCATTAATTAGGTTCCGAATGGAAATTCAAGCAATGGATGTGTGTGCACCTACTTCTGCTTGGGCACTTTAATTCATATTATCTTTGTACTTTTTATCTGTTGGCTTTGTTCTTGATTTAGAATATGTCTTGCCTATCTTTTATCTTTATAATGGTTATCTTAGCAGTAGAAGCAGTTTCGGCAATAATCTTGACAGTCAAAGTTGTATATTGCAAGGCCGTGGTTTCGGTATGATAGGTAAATAACCTTCAAGTACACCTTCCTGATGGCTAAATCCGAGTGGGAAGACCTTGACCTTAACCGAATCTCCCCATTAGTTATCCCAACTTTTCCCATCCGTTTCTGGGGATTTTCTTATGATATTTTGGATATATTTATCCCAATAGAAGAAGAAATTCTGACGAAGATCAAGAAAGAAAGTAATTAAAAATTGTCAGATGTTGTTACATTATATCTACACCCTAACGACATTTCTCTTTGACTAGACTCATTGTTTTTTCTCCTGATCCGAGATCATCCTTTATTCGGAGTTTTGGATAATACTTTTGTTTACTGCGTCTTTTGTTTGAACATTTTCAAATTTTCGATACAAATTTCGATACAAACAAAGGCGGACTTGCCTTAAAATAACGATCCAGAAGCTTTTTACACGAATTATACATGCGTGGTTCGTGTCCCCACTACACGCGACCGATCTTTGTCATAAAATACCCTAGCGCGTTGCTGTGGGCCGCCTTCAACGATCTGGCAGCACGCACATTACGTTGCCTTACGTCATATTTCACTCTCACTTACGTATTTCGCCGTAGACAACATTTTTCATACCCTCTACGAAAGGATGTTATAGAATCTAAGAAAAGTTTGTTTTACTAGGCACCAGAAACTAGTCAGGCTCTATCTCAGACATCTTTATGGTTTTTGGCCTTGTTATAAAGACTGAAAATGGGTAACGGCATTTATATGTTAATGATAATAAATTCATCAAATGCATTGTTGGTCAACAATTGTAAATATGTGTAAAATACACTATTAATTACGCTTGAAAGCAGCTAGGAAAAAATAATTATATCAGTAATCAAAGGTAAAAAGGGTATGCAATTGTCGATACTACCGGTTAACTTGAAACAAGTGTTCAAATGACGTAACATTTCATGCTCACTTACGTCAGATTTCACTCTCACTTACGTTTATGCGGTTGTTTGAACAAAGTGCCTTGTGCGTAGCACTTCCAATTAGAGGTGGAGAACTATCGATGGCACTATCGTCACTATCGATGGTTTGGCACTATCGCGCCACCATACTATCGATGGTTGAAAACTTCGATAGTATGTCGATAGTGCATCGATAGTGCTGTTTACACATCATCAAAAAAAATTTCCGCGCCTTTATTAATTTTTGGCGTCTCTTGTGAGTTGAAATAACAAAAAATTTAAAATTAAGTGGTCAAGTGCTCTTTTAAAATAAAAAAAAGAAATGGATCGCTTCCTTAAAAAAGGTAATACATTTTTTAAACAAGTAGTAAGAATGTTCACAACATTTTTGTCAATATTGTAAACGACAATAAGGTAAACGACGCAATTCTGCAGCGAGTCGCGATTGCAGCAGCACAGACAGTGAGAAAAGTTCTGCAAAACCCGGACAAAAAAAGAAAACTAAGATTTCAGATGTCTGGAAATATTTTAAGAGATCTGATGACAGGAAATTCGCAAAATGCCTCAATTGCGATAAGGAATACAAAACCAGTGGTAACACATCCAACTTGCATGACCATCTTAAAAGGTTTCATCCGAATTGACCTAGCAATGCTTCTGTTTCCAACGTAGCAGATGCTGACAGTGAAAACATTGCGTCGACAAGCAGCAGCTGCAGGTCGAGTATGCGGTCAGTAGACTCATATTTTAAAAGAGCTGTTATGACACAAACTCGCAGCGAAAAAAGGATATTGATAGAATTTTAACGGAGATGATAGCAAAAGATGTGCAGCCGTTTAGTATTGTGGAAAACCAAGGATTTATAAATTATACGCGAGTCTTGGATTTGAGATACAAGCTTCCTAGCCGGACACAATTAAGAGACGTAAAAACAACATAATCAAATAAATATATATATATAAATGCCATATAATAGATGTTTTTATAGTTTTAGCATCAAATCGAACGTCTTTTAACATCTAAAAAAACTGTTTTTTACTGCCACTATCGACCGACTATCGATGGTACTATCGACCACCATCGATGGTTTCAACAAAACTATCGTCCACTATCGAGGGCGCCCACTATCGATAGTTCTCCACCTCTACTTCCAATCAGAATAAAACGAAGATGCACAAGGCATTAGGATCGTACAACCGCAGGCCTGCCAGCTAGACAAACAAAATTTGAAATTAACTGAACTCAAAGCCCAATTCAAAGATCGGAAAAATGTAGATAATTATATTTAAAGCCCAGATGGTTTGGAAAATAATAGGTTTTTCTACAGAACTAGACCAGTCTTAAATTATCTCAATAAAATAAGTATTGATAGCAATGAACTCGATCGCCGCCGTTATTTCCCTTGTTCCCGTGGATCGTGGATATTCTGTGACCTTTCGTTTCGTTTGAGGATAGCGGGCGGCATTTGAATACCGTGTGTTTGTGTTTGTGTTCGTGTAGTGTGTCTCGCTCTTAACAAAAGGAGCAGCGTAAACAAAAGAAGAACCGAAACTGGCGATATTATAATTAAAACGTTTTGTTTATACTCATGCTGAGTGTGGTGTGTGTGTTTGTGGTGTGCCACTTTTACCAACTTTAGATGCTTACAACTGTGTAATACACAGATCTCTGGCTTTCTTTGGCGGTTCTGTGAAATTGAGAGTTTATTCGGTGCTTTTTATACATACATACAAGAAAAGAATCGAAATTTGCATCTATAGAAATCGCATTAATTGAAAACGCTGCGTGTGAACTTTTCGGCCCCGCATAAACACATGAATAGATAACGAATCTGTCACTGTATGGGATCGTTTATAGCCCCCCAGGAAACCCACGAACCGCACCGAACCGAACACTCTGTGATTGACAAATTAACGCATTCATTTTGATTAGCATCTGTATCTGTATATACATATATCTACTCGTATCTGTTCGATATCTGGGGGTTCTGTTTCAATAGTTCCAGCGATTAACGATCCCACAGTCAGATGACAGTTTCGCCATTCGGCGTCTCAATTGTCTATAGTAGATTGGCATTTTACAGCATTCGCGTTCGCCGAACCTCAATTGCGAAAAGCTCTACACATGAACGATCTTTAGTCGGCCCGCATAGATATATGTATATATAGCTATATAGTGGAACCGACAAGTGACGCATCATCATTATTATCGCATTGAGATCGCGTCTAGTGGGTGCCGGTGACAAAAAACAAGAACTAATTTCGACTAATTTCGAATACTTGGCTAAATGCGTGATCGTCACTTGGCCAAAATGCCGCGTGGAGGAACAACAACAGCGTAAGTTCTCATCCTCCCCCATCCCCTCCCAACCCCAACCCGAACCTTAAACATCTGTACAATATTTATTTAAATTAAACAATTGCGGATTAATTCTGGAAAAACACTGGCGGGGAGTAGTTTATCCGAGGATCGCATTTGTTCTCGCACTTGAGTCGTCTCTGGTTATGGCACCGCGCATTTGATTGTATCTTCAAGATACAATTTCAGAAGCAAATATGTGTGTGTGTGTGTGTAGCTGCCGCCAGATCGTATGCCATGCAGTGTGGCCTAATATGATCGGACACCCGCACTCCGGGGAACCGCAATTGAAACTCGGCGACGTCGTCTCTAAACAATTGTCGGGCATTGTAAAATAACACCAGACCAGTATATATGTACATACTTGTAGTATAGTGTGTGTGTGCGTGAGTGTCTTCGCTCTATCATCATAATTAACCCGCAGGATATACATACATACATATGTATGTACATATATACAGATTTTCACTGATGCGTGCGCGGCTGCGGCAACAAATGTTTTAATTTGACTCCAGTTGCAGACTTTTAATTGTGCATTCCGCGCCGGCTCGTTATTTGTTACATCCTATGGTCTCTGTAATTGAAATGTGCCCAGGCTTCCTGAAGTGGAAGCCGAATCCGAATACTCCCTCCCTACTCATCATACAATACTCTGCCCGCACCGCACCGCACTCCATATTGGACAGTTAACGTTGCTCCAGTTCCCGTTCGGGGAGGCGGTCGCAGCCTCCGGCCACATCTTTAGCACGGCGACAGAGCAGTTATGGCCATAATTAGCCTGCTTTTAAGTACAGATACGGACTGAGTATATCTGTTCTCTTCTGTACCCCTTTTTTGTGCAGCCTATGGCTGTTGTTTTTATGGAGACACATCTTGTGGCCATGGCAATCGCAGCCACAGCCACAATCACAATCACATGATCTTATCTTTTCGCGTGTGATAAGAAAACATTAACATTTATCCAAGTTTTGGATGTTGTTTGCCCAAGCTTATGATGACGGATACCTTGCTTGCCCCTGAACTGTAGGAACAGGGGCATCCCATCCTATCCCATTCCACTTTCTGACTTTTCCATTACTGCCAATCAACGGAATGGAACGACTTTAATTGAATTTGCATCTATCAAGAGGTTGATTGGATGCCATCTTTGGCCTGCAGCCTTTGTAGGGTAATCCTCTACTTTGGCTTTCGTGTGGAGGATCTCCATGGGGATATGCTGATTACGAATGACACATGTTTATGAGAACTGCCCACTTGTGCGCTTTCTCTGTGGCACTGTGCCTATGCCTCTGCTGTGGGGTGGGTGCACAGTGAGTGTCAACAGCCTCCGCTTCGCTGGATGGGATGACCCATTATCCAGAGCCATGACTGAGGTTCAGGTTCACGTTCAGGCCCGGCTTCGGATTCAGCTTCGGCATCGACTTCGACTCCACACTCCTCCGGACCAAAACAAAACAGGTGGCAGCAGAAACAAGTTTTCCATAAAGCGAAAAGCTTTTAGCGAAAATTTCTCAGACTAGGCTCCCAGTTGAAAAGTGAAAGAGATACAGCAAGTACAGCGAATGCACACAAGCAGATGCATAGATACAGATACAGATACATGGACACCGCCGATGCACACCCATTTGTGGGCCCGTCTGCCGTCTGCCGTCTGCTTATTTTCTGCGGCAAGTGAAATGTGTGTTAAAGCAAACACACTGCTCTGCCAGTGCAACTGCTGCCCCTTTGTGCCCCTTTATGCCCCTGCTCCAATGTGTTGAAAGCTAAATGCCTGCCCCAACCACAGAGTCAGCCGCAGCCGCATTCGCAGTCGCAGCCAGAGGGGCACAGACACTGAGCTGCATGCAGGCCATGTAGGAGTACGAGCACGAGCACTAGTAGTTGTAAGCATCGTTCATTGACATCGCCATCGCCATCGAATGTGTCTGGCTTGGGCTCTCTTTCCACTCAGAAGATCTTTCTCTCCCTCTGTAAATGTAAATGTATCTGTATCTGTAGCTCTCTCGCTGTCAGTGGATTATTGTTGCATGTAAATTAGAGCATTCATTAGCACTATCACCAAATGATGCAAGTGCCACTCTAGACACGAGACTGGACTGGGAAAGTGAGAGTGTGACTGCAACGGCGAGTGATAATGTTAATAGTTTTCACATTTGCTTCACTTTTGCTTTCATTATCGCTGCATGGGCCCGGGCATGGGTTGGGGCAAAGGCAGTAGCAGGGGCGCAACGCACTATTAATTTAAATAATCATTTTGTTTGCTTTCGTTTCGCATGGCATTGCAATGCATTTCACTTGACGAGTTGTCCGACTGTCCTCCGGTCCGTCCGTCCGCTTCAATTGCACTGGGCCTGGCCAAGAGCTGCACTCGGGAATGGAATGATTAAGCGCCTCGTTGGCAGCCAGCAATGCGCCTAATTACCCCAGCCTCCATCGGAGCCCCCAGTCTCCCCAGTCTCTGGTTGCCAGCCCATAATCCAGTTTGTGTGTTGTGTTGTCTGTCTACTTTGAACAGATGGCCCGCGGATTGCCATTATTGTGGCAGCTCCTTCACATATGTACATATCCGTTGGCTGTGGGGGAACTTCTCACAGAGCTATGTCCCAGTGCACAATGCTGATGATGGATATGTTTCGGTGATGATATCATTCTACCCAGCTTCAGTGCTCCATCGGAATTGGATGTCAGACGATCACACGACAAGTGATGAAATGAATACTCGTACGCCAGGCAGTGTCACCCCCGGCCACAATTGAATTGAAACTCTGCATTTGGGGAGGGGGAAAAGGAAACACTTCCCCAGTTGTCAAATATAATTCATCAGGAAATTATTCCCTCTCACAATCACATATCCCCCAATGGGAAAAAATGTGTTTAAGCTGTGGTCTGTTTTTAAGAAAAGGTAAAAAAGCAAGTACAAATACAAACATCTCTCTCTCTCACTCGTTCTCCAGAGTAGCCACAACACAGAGCTGGCTCCACTCCGAGGGGACAAGACCACAAACAATCTGGGGTAGTTGCGAAAGGAAATGGAAAATTTACTTAGCAAATTAGATAATTGCAAACTTTCTTAACATCAGAGCCGAGATTCCACTTGAGGATCTGACTGGGCTGTTGTGCATCAATTAGGCCGATTAGCAGCACATTCAACCCGCAATTAGTTCAACTAAATCTCAAGAGATTGAGAGAGTCAAGTAGAATTTCCATAATTCCAAGCTCAGCCACAGAAACATCACAAATTAGAGAAGAAGAACCATTTACATGTCTTTGTGACTGAAACAGCTCTGTGTTGCGAAACTCTCAATTGCGAACCAAATCTAAACGTTCCATATACATTGTACATTGTATATATGATAATGTAAACACCCCCCTCCCCTCCTCGAAAAGGAGCCCTAGCAGAATGAAAACCATTGACAAACCTTTTATCGATGAACTGAACCGAATGCTCTTTAGTCGAACCAGTCTTGCGACACAACAGAAGAATAAGTAACTGAATTGAAATTTAAATTGAAATATTGAAAAATTTACTTAATCTACATATATGTATGTATCTTGCTCCTTGCAGGCGCTATGAGGAGGATCCGGACAATGCCTGGAACTGCTGCTCCTGGTGCGAGTACTTGCTGATCGTGATCCTGTCCACCATTCTGCTGGTGGGCGTCCTGGTGCTGACCCTCTTCTGGGTGATGTTCTACCGCGATGGCTTCGCCTGGTCGGAAAGCCCCAAGCAGCAGTTCAATCTGCATCCCATCCTGATGATTGCTGGTTTCGTCACTCTCTCTGGATTTTGTAAGTTATCTGCCATTGTTTCCAGCTGACTCACGATCTCATCTCACCTCGATTGCAACGACTCTCGTCTCCTCACAGCCATTTTGATCTATCGCCTGTGCCGGTGCGTGAAGCACATCTATGTGAAGCTGATCCACATGTTCTTTCACGCCATTGCTATTCCGTGCATCGCCCTGGGTTTCCTCTCCGTCTTCGATTCCCACGAGGCCTTGCAAAAGGTGAACTTCTACAGCCTGCACTCGTGGCTGGGTTTCGTGACTATGGGCATGTTTGTGCTGCAGTTTGTGATCGGATTCTTTAGGTAGGTGGTGTCGTACTCCTCAAGTGTCCCAATCCAGCATACTAATCACCCTATTCATTCATTGGTAATGCTTGCATTAGCTTTCTGGTGATGCTCTGCTGTGAGAACAAGACCTACAGCTGCCGCTCCGCCATGGTGCCCATACACGCCAGTCTGGGTCTGGCCAACTTCTGGCTGGCCATTGCCACATCTGTGACGGGTCTCATTGAGAAGGAGCGCGAAACGGTGGCCGAGACGAACGTGAGGTGAGTGTCTGTCTGTTTTTTGGGTCCTCTCACCGCGAAAAATACTTACCATTTCATATCTTATCTTTTTGTAGCGCCGAGAACAAGCTCATCGAACATTATATCACCAGTGCCATTGGCATCACTCTGATCTTCATCGGCATCATCGTCACCTTTGCGGTGCGACGGTCCAACGCTCCCGCCTCGGCCAAAGTCTACGTAACCGAACGCATTTAGGATGTCGGCTGCTCCCCAGCTGGCCCCAGCCACCCACGGCCAGTGCAGGAAGAGCGTCTCAAACGGAAAATGTATCCAAGGAATATGTGTGAGGTTCCGTTGTGGAGCCAGAGCTTTGAACCATTGTCGTCCTATCGAAAGGCTTAGCACCAACAGATCACGCTTCTGCATACTCTATCTAGACATACCTGTTAAAACGTTTTATATGCCAAATTCAATGAATTCCCTTCATATACATACATACATACATACATAGACTACTCCACTGCGTAAATCAAAAACTTTTCTCACCCATCCAATGGCAGTTTAAACTCCTAAGTAGATTTGTAGGAATCTCAAAGCAATCGCATTACCACTTGGTAGACAGTGAAAGTACCCGACCAGATTGAATCAGAACCGACCAAACGAAGGTAAACCTAATCAAAATTAAAGTGTTCAGCTGAACTAAATCGTACATTACAATACATACATGATTAGCCAGTTTTTTGGTACTATAGTAGAATTTTGATATAAGCCAATGTATGTATTCAGCAGATAATACTACTAATCTATGTACTATACCACATAAAGCGTACACTTTACACATTTATTATAGATTCATATTGTCGCATTTGATGTTTCTCAATGTAAGCTGTAAACCAATTTTACAAATAAATGATACTTTCCCCAGACCGGGGGTCTTATGATATTTGTTTTTCTGATGGCAAAATTTAAAACACTTCAAGAAGCGTCGCAGCCTCTGTTTGAATTCGACAACAGTTTCATAGCAGCCACCATTGGTAGTGTCATAGCAGACAGCTCTAATAGTCTCTTACGATTTCACTGAGCCAATTATATTTGATTTACTATTAATATTGACGTTGACACTGTGCCACTTGCATTTTACATAAATTGACAATTAAATACTTATCGAACCAGGCGCTGGACCTACTAATTTAAAGTCCATCCCTGGGTGACATCCGCGCCTCTGCTTTGTATTTGCATTTGGTTGAAGTCTTAATAAGAAGTACTAAGTTAATATATATGTTCTAGTACGAGTATATAGTTCAGTCATCGATATGATTCTGCGCCGAATTTACAAAGGTGAATTTCACATGCACACCAGCATATAATATAATTCTTTATCTGCATGAAAATAGTTCATATTTGCATAGCAGTATTTAATTAGATACCTACTAATTCAAATCCATGTATCCAATTGGGGAGAGTGGGTGGCTCGTCAACTCAGTTGAATTCGCGCGTCGTCAAATTGAGTCTGCTCAAAATGTTTCGAGGTCTTAAGAAAGTCGTTTTCTGTATCCTGATAGTTCAGCTAGCACTGAACATTAGAGCTCAGTTGCCGCAATATGTCGAAAATTATTATCTTTTAAAACCTGGTTTAGAATACGATCTTCATAATCGTGAATATCCCAACATAATCAGGCCGTTTGGATTGAGGCAAATCGCCTGGGTTGCAAGGCCACTCAATACATCATATTCAGCTACCGCAACCACCATTGGTGAGAATTGTCACATTGTCCGAGCACAGAACTCACACGTTTTTTTATTTCTTAGAGCAATATTCAATGCCTGGTTTCGTCTTTTAATGTGCGCAAAGATTACCCAAAAAAACATATTTCCCAAGAATGTGGAATAAAGAAGTTTCAAATGAACGGCACTGAAGACTTCTTGAAAATTACTGTAAATGTTGAACCGGACTTTTCTGGGAGATTCTACTGTTTGATATCGGCTAGCTATTTGTAATAAAATATATATATAATTTGTAATAAATATATATATTTTCATATGTACATATATATTCTCTAGTGGTTATCAACTTATATAAGCTCATTTGACATTTTTCTAATACAAATATTTCAAATAAAATCAGTCTTACTGCAAATAATAATATACAATTATTAAAGATCAAGTCCACATTCTTTTCTATCTACCACGGTAAAGACAATCTAGCATCTAAACTTCCACCTGAAAGCAGCCTGAAAATTTTGCATCGAAGGAACTAGCTAAATTTTTTGCTAACGGTTTCCAGCGGGATCGATTTTGGTCCGGAAAGGAATACCAAGGCAAGGAGTACTAGCAGCTACGCCAAATTCTACGATAAAGTGAAAGAAATTTGAAATGAATTGTACCGAGCACAGATATAATTATTATATAATTACAACCGATACAAATTTTCTCAATAATTAAAACATGAATTCATTTTTGTAGATAGATCAGTCACTGACAGTTACGTGGGTGTATTTTCATCCGTAAAGAGTGAACACAAGTAAGTTAGGTTAGGTTAGGTTTAGGCGGCTGTCTAGCTCCACAGGAGCCAGTCACACTTAGGCCGGTTTCGGCCCGTTGTAATACCGCGGGAGGTGTTCCCCTTATCCATCTCATGAGACCCGAACATGTCAGCAGTTATCCCATCCTGACGCTCTTACGAAGTTTGCAATCTTTCTGGACAGATTTTGGACATTTCTGAAATGTCTGAGACATAGGGCATGCCCAGGTATTGTAGCCTTCTCCTGCTGAGAGCCGGACAGGAGCAGAACAGGTGTTCCACCGTTTCCTCCTCCTCCTCATCTCTACAGCTTCGGCAGAAATCATTGTATGGGGCTCCCAGCCTGTTAGCGTGGGAGCCTATCAGCCAGTGCCCCGTGAGGGAGCGGATGACAACGCTGCACCTTTTCCTGCCGAGCTTACATAGCTCTAGTGTGCGCTTCCTGTCAATGGTAGGCCATGTTTGCCTGGATATGCGACATAGTGGCGCTGACCGCCACGCATTGTCTGCTCGTCGCTTATATAGCTCTTTTATAATAAGCCTACAGGTGGCCATTGGCATGCAAATATCCTCCTTCTCTTGGAGAAGGGGTATTGTGGTACCAGATCTGGCCAGCTCGTCTGCCTTGCAGTTGCCCTCAATATCCCGGTGACCCGGGACCCAAATAAGGCTGATGGCAAATTGTTGGGCCATCTCGTGAAGAGATTTGCGGCAATTTGCCACTGTGGCCGAGTTCGAGGAAATCGCGTGAAGTGATTTGATCGCAGCTTGGCTGTCGCTGTAAATGTTTACAGTTGTTGTTGCCAGTGAAGCCGTTGTGGCTGTTTGAAGGAGCTTCAGTGCTTCCATGATCGCAATGACTTCCGCTTGGAACACACTGCAGTGATCTGGGAGCCTAAAGGAGTGCCTGATTTCGAGTTGTTCGGAGTAAATCCCTCCTCCAACTTTGTTATCCAGCTTCGAGCCATCTGTAAAGATGCTTATGGCCTTGTCTTGGCCTGGTGGTCCCTCAAGCCACTCGTCTCTGCTAGGGATGATTACATTGAAGGGGGTACCAGTGTGTTCCCTTGGAACGCAGTAGTCCGTCTTCGTAGGGACGGTACTGCTGATAAGTATAGATGAGTGACCCCTGAGATGTGACGTCCATTGTCCGGAGTCTCTCAGACGTATCGCTGCAATTTCTGCCCTCTCTTTTCCCGCAAGCTCGAGGCTCTGGAGATTTAGGATGGCGTTTAGTGCATCGTTCGGGGTGGTGCGTAATGCTCCACTAATGCATAAAGCTGCGGTTCGCTGAACCTTGCCAAGTTGTTTGGTTGTCGATCCTTTTGATAAGGCCGGCCACCAAACTGTAACTCCATAGAGTAGGATTGGTCTTACTATTGCTTGGTATATCCATTGGACTACGCTCGGGTTCATGCCCCACTTCAAGCCAATAGCTTTTTTGCAGGAGTATAGGGCTATCGTAGCCTTCTTTACTCTGTCCTTTACGTTCAGGTTCCAGTTCAGCTTCTTATCAATTACCAACCCTAGGTAACTAGCACTGTCGCTGAAAGAGAGCCTGCATCCATTTAGTATAGGAGGGTTGAGGGGCGGAACCTTGTACTTGCGTGAGAATAGCACGAGTTCCGTTTTTGTGGGATTTACTCCCAATCCTCGCGATTTTGTCCATTCTGACAGTCTCGCGAGCTTAGTGCTCATAAGGTCACAGAGTGTTTGAGGGTATTTTCCCGAGAAACTGATTGCAACGTCATCCGCGTATGCCACTATTTTACAGCCCCCCCCCTCCAGATCACATAGAATCTTATTGACTGCCATGTTCCATAGAAGGGGAGACAGGACACCACCTTGCGGAGTGCCTCTGTTGACATACCTAGATTGCGTGGACGATCCCATCGATGATGTCACCGTCCTGCATGTGAGCAATTGATCGATGAGCAGCACCAAGTGACCGTCCACACCCAGGTCAGTCAGTGCTTCCGTAATGGCACTTGGGACGACGTTGTTAAAGGCTCCTTCGATATCGAGGAAGGCTATAAGAGAGTATTCCTTGAGGTGTAGGGATTTCTCTACAATTGAGACTACTTCGTGGAGCGCCGTTTCCGTGGATCTTCCTTTCCGGTAGGCATGTTGTGCTCCTGACAGCATTTGAGGACTAATAATTGTCCTCAGATGTAGTCCGACAAGTCTCTCGAAAGTTTTGAGAAGAAAGGACGATAGGCTGATTGGTCTGAAGTCCTTTGGAGTTGAGTGCGAGGCCTTACCCGCTTTGGGGATAAAGACTATTTTCGCCTTGAGCCATTCTTGTGGTATGGTCCCCACAGCCAGTATCTTCCTGAAGATACATTGTAGCCAGTTAATGGCTGAGTCTCCGGCCTTTTGCAGTTGGGCCGGAATGACCTGGTCCGGACCTGGCGATTTGAACGGGTCAAAGCTGTTTACCGCCCAGCTTATGTTCCGTTTGGTAA
Organism: Drosophila athabasca; assembly: GCA_008121215.1. Lineage (NCBI taxonomy): Eukaryota > Metazoa > Arthropoda > Insecta > Diptera > Drosophilidae > Drosophila > Drosophila athabasca. The sequence goes on from VMQQ01000015.1 coordinate 348,254, forward strand.
AAATATGGTCCATCGTGGCTGTTTGGCCTCCCCTTTGGGTTAGCGCCGGCCTGATGGTTGTGCACCCAGGGAAGTGGGTTTCAAGCAGTACGTGGAGCGACTCCCCACTGGAGTTGGTCCACGTACCGTCGTTCCTTTTAAGGTACCCTACCGAGGGGGTGGTTTTTGAGAGGAGCTTGCGCAGCCTTGCGGCTTCTGACGTCTCCTCTATTTCTGAGCAGAATTTTTGCCAAGAGGCCCTTTTTGCTCTTCGTGTTTCTTTTTTGTATTGGGCGAGACTGACTTTGTAGTCTGCCCAATGTTCCTCCTCGTTAGCGCTTTTAGCTCTGTTGAAGAGAGTCCTACAGCTCTTACGTAGGATGTCGATTTGTTTCGACCACCAGGGGGTTTCTTTTTACCCCTTGTCTTGTGTGGCAGGCGAGCCGCCGTGAAAGCCTTATTGCATGCGTCCGTGAACCTGTACACTATACGATCTAAATCGTCTTGAGTGTCTGGGCTCATTGGTGCTTTGTTGGGGAGTAGTTCCTCTAAAACCGAGCTATATTTAACCCAGTTGGTTTTCCTGGGGTTAGTGTAGTCGGTGGGTTTGGGGCTCTCGAGGGATAAAATCGTTTCGATGTACCTGTGGTCGGAGAAGGAGTGGTCCTCTAGGACTCTCCATCTTTTCACTTTATCTGACAGATTGTGAGACACTAGAGTGAGGTCAATAACCTCCTGTCGGTTTTTTATTATAAATGTGGGGTCGTTACCCCGGTTACATATGGTTAAATTCGAGTTCAGGATAAAGCTAAAGAGTGACTCACCCCGTACATTTGTATCCGTGCTCCCCCATTGAGTGTGGTGAGCATTGGCATCGCAGCCTATTAGTAGGCTTGTGTTGGACCCCTCGCTGTCGCTGGCGAGCTTGCAGACGAGGTCGTTGGGAGGATCGCTTTCCTCATGGGCCATATAGGACGACATCAGCCTCAGATGTGTCCGCTTTAGCTCTAGGCTTACTGTTGTATTATCGCCATTGCTGAAGTTATGGAGCAGAAAGATATTTAGGTGCTTTCTTGCAAGAATGCAGGTACGAGTTTTACCTTCGGTTTGGGGTACAATGAGCTTGTACTCCCTCGTCGCTAACCCACAGACCTTGGCTCCGACTATCCAAGGCTCCTGGATTAGGACCACGTCGGCTCCGCTTGCATCCAAGCGGAGTATAAGTGCAGCAGATGCTGCTTTACAGTGGTGGAGATTTATTTGAAGGAGTCTCAGAGACATCTTCATGGATCTCCACCACTGTAGTGTCGGCGTCCGAGTCGTCAGATATATCATCTCGACACATCGCCTCAAAGTCGCGCATCAGCTCTGCGTCAGAGGAGTAGTCTTCTTTCGGCTCCAGCTCGTTGTCGGGTGCCTCGATCTCCGAGGCAACATCCTGCACGACTGGGTTGTCGACAGGACGAGCCTCGGCCGAGGCAGCGTCCGACTTGTACACCTTTATGGTGACCAAGCTGAAGCCAAAATTCAGCTCTCCCTTAGCTGCCTCTATGGGGGCCAGCGACTCTTTGTTGAGGATAATGACGGCCTGGTTCGTCGGCCCCTTTGTTTCCTCAACCTTGACCACCTTCCAGTCTTGAGTTGGAAGTGTCGGGTTGCACCTCTGCAACATTTTGAGGATGCGCTCAGGCTCCTTGAAAGTAGCCGGCACCCATAATCTGGCCCTCGGTCTGCTGGGCACCTCGCTCCAGTCTACCGCGACGAGCTTCGCCCCAGCGTAGACCTCTCCGATCTGCGCCACCGCTGCTTTGTACAGCTTTACGGAGCGCTCGTCTTCGCAGGCTACTACTTTTATGTTGCCCTGGAACCACCCCATGTCTTTGCAGACTGGAGGTGGCCCTGGGTCTTTGTCGAGCAACTCGAAGCAGCGGTCGGCCAGTGCCGCCTCCACCCACTTCCATTGGCTCCTCGGGATCTTGCCCTCCGCGCTGCCTCTGTCGAGGACGCCAATTAGCGTCCTCTCCTTGGCAATCTGCGCGAAGGAGATATTGGCCACCACCCTCGACCTTTTCGCGGCCGGACCGGGTGTCTCTTGCGACCGTTGTCTCTTTGGTTGAGAGACCATTGCGAAGTTTGGGAGCACCGATGTGGCCCACTCCACCTTCTTGAGCCAGTCCGCTGATGGACTGACTTCAGTGCTAGCATTTTGCCGACGGAGTATGTGCCCGGCACTCCTCCTTTCGGCATAAGTATGCTTTTTGGCCTGGGCGCTGGTCGAAGGCAGATCATCACCCTCCACCTTACCAGAAGGTCGGGCAGCCGCAATATTGCTTAGCTGCCTCTCCAAGGTGTCGGTGTTGGGAGCTGGTCCGCCCCCCACCCCAGATTCGGGATGGGACCCACTCGGGTTCACCCCAGCGCTTTCCGCCTTACAGGTCTGCCCTGCTGTTGAGCTGGTTGGGCCGGGCCTTTGGGCCGATGCCTTCCCATGCGGGGGATTGCTCCCATTTGACATTTGGGGAGTGTCAGACTCTGTTTGGTTTTTTTGTTGTTTTTTGTTTTTAGTTTGATTTTTATACATTATACATCCCACGAGATGCAGAGAAAGGGAACGGTCAGCCCGGGCAGAGATCCACGTTGCCCGGGTAAGGCATCATTAGAACAGGGGGCTGCCAAGTCCCTGAGCTCTCCGTTCGAGACTGGGCTAGTTTTTAAACCGGGCCCCCAGCCAGGCTGACTCTCGGCACGGGTCGAATGACACCTTAGCCCAGCCCGGTGTGAGGTGAGTGTGGGGGATGGGATGTGGGTAGGTAGTGTGTGGGGGGAAGGGGAGTGTGTGAGCTACTTATACGAGGCGGCACCACAAGCGCATCGTCAGTGTTGCTGCTTCGCGAACACCCGCTGGCTGTCCGGGACTGCTTATTTTCGGTGGTCTCTCTAAAGAGAACCGATTATTCACAGCTGACCTACCTTTTTTAGGGGTAGGCCTTTCGCTATCCGCAACCTGCGACCCGTCCGGTGGCCTCAGCTGGGCCCCCTCTGAGCCACCTCACGCGCTCATCAGACCAGAAACACAAGTAAGTAGTTTCTTTAGAATTAAAAATGTATCGTACTCACAGCTGAGCGTATAGCTATTAATGGAGCCATTGAATTTCCCTTTTCCATTTATTAAAACTAAAATCCTGTTCATTATATAGCCAAAGAAATCCTAAGCAAAATGTAAAACGTTTAATCGTATTACCATACACATACATTTATACAATAGAATTTAAAAAATATTGGGAAGACAATCCATTATATGCTCACCAGAAAGAAATAAAAGATATACAAATCTAGTTTCACATACATATGTATACGTATCGAAATAAATAGACTGCTAAGTGGTCACGGATTTCAAAAACTATGTATCAGAGATCTGCAAAATTCACTTTTTTCTTGATTTACTCATACGGTAAAATTCTCACTCAATTCCACTCAACGAACGAAAGTCGGCGTTGAATGAAAATCAGCTCATGCTGATGAGCACATGAATTGTGTGTATGCACAGTCTTCGGTACACATTTCGGCTTGGCCGAATAATCGTGCCATTCGGCTCATTCATATGTGCACGAACTCAGTGTTGATTTAAATTCACTCTAATGCGCTCATATTTTTTCTCTCCCTGAGTTTATTCATGCTCAATGAGCAAAACGATCATTTGGGCGTATGTTCATTCGGCTCAGCATTGATTGAGTTGAGTAAAGAATAAAATCAAAAGGCAATGAATCAACGCGTATGAGTTTGTTCATGGCCGAAGTCAAAGAAATCAAAATACTTAATTTCACAACAGATTATATATTTTCATATTGAATGGCAATGGCTATAAGAAAATTAACAAATTAATAAAATAAAATAAGAAAATAATTTCACACTTACATATGTATATACATATAAGTATACATTCATATGTTTAACATAAAAATGACAAAATTAAACTAATTGTGCTCATTTCAACCAACAACCACAAGCATTCTCAAAAACAAAAAGAAACAGTAAAAACAAAAACATAACGGTAATGCATCTAAACGAGCTGAGTGATTGAGTGGTTTCGGCAGCATGAGCTGATTTTCATTCACCGTTGATTTTCGTTCAGTGAGTGGAATTGAGTAAGAATTTGGGCGTATGAGTAAATCAAGAAAAAAAATCAATGCTGAGCCGAATGAACATACGCCCAAATGATCGGTTTGCTCATTGAGCATGAATAAACTCAGGGAGAGAAAAAATATGAGCGCATTAGAGTGAATTTAAATCAACACTGAGTTCGTGTACATATGAATGTTTGATCGGTTGAGCCGAATGACACGATTATTCGGCTATTTTTGTGTATGATTTTTTTTGCAATCACGCCAAGCCGTTCTCTGCTATGTATCTCTTGCTAGAATAAAAGTAACGAATAATAATTTATTCAAATAACAATGACATTTTGTTGACCTTGGCTGTTGAAAGTTTAAACCATATTTTAGATACAATCAAATAAAACGGAGTACTTAAACTAATTCGCCAATCGGATAAAATTATGTGTCTCGGGCGAAGGATCCTTTAACTGAATATGAAAACGACAGAGAACTATTAACCCATTGTAGACCAGTGGGTATTTAAATACACATATGAATATTATTATGCTTGACGATTTTAAACGTAGATGCGGTGAAAGATTCGTGGTCAGTTTTGGTAATCAAATAGAAGGTATACAAACAGTATTATTTTCCACGGTTAAACTGAAGTATGCTCACTTACCTTTTATACCTTGACCTTTATTGCTTAAACGTTATTTTAACGTCCTAGTTAGCCTGTAATATTAAACGGAATATCAAATTGGGAAAAATTGTAAATTTAGGGGTGTCTGGCAAATCAAAAATCGATGTTTGAAAAAACTATCGGAAAACTATCGAAAAAACAGTTAGGACCAGTGCTGCCAGTTTAGCTATTTTCCCACTAGATCTAGTGGGTTGCAACTTGCAACAAGGAAATGCGGGATAAATTGTGAAATAGCGGCTAGCGGGAATTATAGCTATTTTCCAAGAAACACTTGCTTTACTTTATATTTTTGAAACATCTGGTAACTTCGTGTATTTTTATGCTCTATGAAAATGTGAAATGTGAAAATGTGCTCTATGAAATGTGAAAATGAAAATGTGGCATTTTCATACGAATAGTATTTTTTCATTTGAGTGGCAAAAAACATCGATAAGCCAAACGAGCATTGAATTATCGTTTTTCACTGTGTAGTCTGTCGAATCGTGTTTTATACCATCACTAAGAAAGTATTTCACAATTTTCAAAGCGCGAGCGGAAGTTGAAAATGCCAAAAATGTACAAGCAAACTCCGCGTGGTATATGGATGCAAGACCCTGTATTTAAAAATTGGCTGACTTTAGATGCAGCTGATGAGGGCAAATGTTATTGCAAATACTGCAAGTCCAGCATTAATGCCAAGCTTTCAGACTTGCACGCAGATGCCAAGACTGCTAAACACAAGTCAACTTCAGCGGCTTTTGCACAGCCTAACAAACTACCGTTCGTTTCTTCAATTTCATTGAAAACTTGCGATCAAAAAGCGGGACTGTGTTTGTATATTGCAACACATTGTTCAATCAAACCTGTTTACCATTTGGGATTGCTGTGCAGAGAAAAGTTTCCAGATGCCAATCTTTTAAAGCTCCATAGGATTGTTAATTACATTAAATTTCATACTTACAAATTGCCAGCAGCATGTTTGAGAACGATAGGGACCAATGAAACCTACATAAACCAAGATGATGAAGATGAAGTCATTGATGAAATCATCCAAAATATTGAAATAAACCAATAAACAAAAAATTTATATTCTAACGGGTTTTTTTAGCTACGAAGAAACATTTTCTAGCTATTTTTAGCTTTTTTCAAAGGCTGATTTAGCGTTTTCATGCAACGAAGTGTTGGCAGCACTGGTTAGGACCCTAACATCGGTTATATCGATGTTAACATCGATGTTTCTCCAGCTCTAGCGCGCGGGCCAAACATTTATTTATTTTTTTCCGATGCTCCAATGCTAAAATGCTAAAAGACGCGCAGAAGCCAATAAGTGTAGCGAAGATTAATTAAATGTGCGTTGCGCGCGTGTCGTCACACTCCAATTAATCGAATTAAAGTGGTCCCCGTGCCCCAAGTGGGATAATGCGGCCACAGTGCCACAGCTTCAGCTGCTGTTTAGGTGAGTTCTGGTGTGTGCTGCCGCGAAGGGCTAGGGCTGTGCCGGGGCGAGGCAGGGGGCGCTAGGCGTTGGGCAACGGCAACTATAAATAATGTGCAATGCAATTTTGGATGGTCGATGGCGTCCGTGTCGCCCCAAAAATCCGTATGAATCAAGTGCAATTTTCGTTTTCTTTCGGGGTCCCGCCGCGTCCAAGCTGATTACGAAACGGGGCAAGGCGCGAGTGACTGCGGATGAGGACGCTACGCCCCATTCGGCGCCCCGCACCCCCGCTTGACATACAATGGAGCTTGGCTTTCGTTAACGAAGGAAAATTGTTTGCGAAGGTGTATGGGGTGTCTGTGTGCTTTCGTGTTCAATGCGATATCGATTTGGTTAGGGGTGCTTACCATTCCTCCTCTTCCGGTAGGGAAGGAGGGTATGGTATGTCTTCTATGTGAATCATCCATCGTTTGGTTTGTCGTCGAGCAGCGCAATCAATAAAAATCGTTTAGCATTACCCGCATAGCTTCACTTGACACTTCCTTTAGCATTAGATCATGTGATAAGCAAATGCTACTATCAGTCACAGATACATACACACAAAATAGCACGGTTAGCAACGCCCCTTCTCGAAATTCGAATTTAAATGTTTTCCAGCTGTTGTTGCTGTTTCGTTTCTTGGGCACACACGGATACTTGTTCAACAGGATGTGCGCCCAAGCAGCAGCGACAGATGTTTCTGCCTGCCCTCGCATCGCTGCAAGATGTGAGATGCTGACATGCCATTTCAAGGCCCTCTCCATCCATCCTCGATCCGTCTCCCTCGCTCTCGATTCCAATTGCCTTTGTTCTGGCGGCGGCGGCTTAAGTACAGCCACTCCACTCGTGAAGAAATAGGTTCATTTCTAGGCCGGGATGGGACTCTAGCCGAGCTGAGCCACTCACTGGGTGCCTGCAAGTGACCCACTTTGGATGCGCGGATCACATAAGCAGCAAGAACAACAAAAACAAAAACAAAATTCGAGTAAGAAGAAACCTCAGCTCAATTGCTTGGCCTTCCTTGTGGCCCCAGCTTTGTTTTTGTGTACTCTCAGGCGGGGGTATCATGATTTTTCCCAGAACTTTGCAATGCTGTAATCCGACACATATCCGACCCTGTAATTAATAAGGGTAACCAGATATACATATGTACATACACATATTCCTAATCAAAATATGTCTGCCTGTTCCTATGAAAAGCAGTTGTTAAACTACTTCGATGCGATCGGATGTCTATCTACATAAATATGAATATGTATGTATGTATGTATGTATATATCGCACAGGAAGACCAAGATATTATTGTATTCAGAAACGATCTGTCCCCGAACCGAGGGTATCTCTTGCTTCGGTCTGCCCAAGCGTGGGCTTCCTTTCTGGTTGTTGTTTAGTTTTGCACTTTTCATTTGTAATCGTAGTTTCTCTCTGGTTGTTACCCACCAGCAACCGACCGTAATTACCTGTATTCCCCTACCCATGTGCGCGAGCGTGTGTGTGAATTGTTTTCTATGGGCTGCCGCCACTTGCCGTGGAGCCCCGAGTGTGTCACCGAGTGATTGGATTATAGTTGGATGATAACGCCCCTAGTTCTCAATGAAAGATTAGCTAAATGTTTTCCCCACTCGAATAGCATTCGAATGTCTTCTCTGGCAGTCAGTCGGTGTCGAAGGTTGATTGAGTCGAATGGAATCATTTCCATGCAAAAATATTTCATTTTTAATCGCAAATCTCTTCGGGCGGTTGTTGAACTTGACAGCAGAATGAAACGACGAGCCGAGCGAACATCACCGGCGACATCCACTCACCGCTGACCTTGCCCGCCATTATTCATATTGTATAAGTACGAGAGATACCACATATATGTAAAGATATATTTTGTAAAAACTGTGCCGCAATTTCGAACTATGTATGTATGTATAAAGAAAGCGGCTCCAGAGATCTTTAGCCCCGCAGCAAAGTCTGAGGGTCAAGAAGAGCTGAACTGCAGATTCTTTTGATGGGCAATCACATGTCATAGCCGCCGCCGCGAATTCCAGAGCAACACCCACCCACACACGAAGGGGGCGAAGAATTTATCAATGAAAAACGCCAGCAAATGAAGAGAACAGGAAAATTAATGCTGAGTTTCCTCAGGCACACATGATTATTCCCCCGTCACATAAACATACATACATACATAAGAGCATACATATGTACATATGCATAGAGATGTATGTATAGTATTTTATTTAAATACAATTGCAGGCCTTATACTGATACACAAAAAACTGAAAAGCAGAATGGAAATTAAAACGAGGGGGAACGTTGTGAGCCGCGGCAAAGGCCGCGGCTCTACCTTATACCCGGTACTCAGTCAATATATACATACATACATATATGAGCTTACGATTTATGCAATTTATTATATGTATGTTCGCAAAAGGGACGAATTAAATTTTAATATTTAAAAATTGAAGTCAAACCATTTTAGGAATATTTATACATGTTTCCAATTTTGTTAGCATATGATTTGTATACTGCTTCTAAATTTCTACATGACATGTATAACTACATATTTGAGACGTAAAAGTGTTTGCGACAGAGAGAGAGGGAATGAGTCAGCGCTTGTCAGGCGTTGCGTAGCCACTGAAATTTAATTTGTTTCTTCTGGCCATAATATTGTTCCGACCTGATCCATATTCGGCAATCTGGTAGATATGGTAATTTTCCATGATTCTGCGTTTTTGGTTTTCATTTATCTTAAAAATTGTGGATTCTACAGATTTTCTTCCATTGTGGGGGCGGAAAGGGGCGTGGCAAAATTTTGAAATACACTTGTGCTGGTTTGATATCACAGAAGTTTGGATAGAAAGTTTGGTTGCTCTAGCTCTTATAGTCTCTGAGATCTAGGCGCTCATTTAAACGAATAAGCAAAGCAGACAGGGTCGCGTGTGAGAGAGAGCGAGAGGGAACGATGACTTTCGAAATGGTTTTCTTCATTGTAGCTATAATAATGATCCGATCTGATCCAGATTCAACACTCTGATAGAAATGGTCATTCTCTATGATTCTGCGTTTTTAGTTTTCTCGTATCTTCAAAATTGTGCATGCCACAGACTTTCGTCCTTTGTGGGGGCGGAAGGGGGCGGGGCGAAATTTTGAAATACACTTTGAGTAGTGTGATAACATAGGAGACTGAATTCAAAACTTGGTTACTCTAGCTTTAATAGTCTATGAGATATAGGCGCAAATGAAGACGGACAGACGGACGGACAGACGGACGGACGGACAGACAGACATGGCTATATCGACTCGGCTATTGATGCTGATCAAGAATATATATACTTTATGGGTCGGAAACGCTTCCTTCTGGCGTTACACACAACCGTTATCCCCACAAATCTAATATACCCTTATACTCTTCGAGTACCGGGTATAATGAATATGAGAACGGGGAAGGCAATGTGATTTCCTCGAACTCTGCAGCTGTTTTGTTTGTTTTCTTTCAAGAAATTTATGTAAAGACAATAAACATATTGGCCAGAAAAAGACTAGGGAGGAGCGATGGTGCCGTTCAGGGGGGGGGGAGTGTGCAGTGGGCGGCATTTTGGGCATAAACAGGCGAAAAGAGACGCCTCCACATCCACATTTCTCCATATCCCTGACCACGAAAACAACTATTTGTTGCTGTGTGTGTGTGTTTTTTTTATATCTGTATCAGATAAATCCGGTGGATCTCCACTGTTTACGAAATTGGCATTAAAGGAGATCTGTCTTACAGACAGAAAAGAGAAAGAATCTTAACAGATAGCCAGGCCCACATGAGGAACGTTAATTGTTTGGTTTTGATTTTAATTGCTATAATTTGATATCTACCATAAATGTGTTCCCTTTTCCGAACCATAACCGAAAAGAAATCTGAACGAAATTCGCACAGATTGGCAGATACACATGTCCATAATTTGTCGGGTATATGTACATATACTCGGGATACCCATAGCCATCAGAATGAGATACGAGTATTTGTGTGTGTTGAGCGAATAGTTCAAATAGTCAATAAAGTCCATTTGTTCAAAAAAAAAACTTGAGGCAGTCTTCTGGCATTATGGAATATACTCGTACATATATAATTTGTGTTCGTTCGCCTTTTGTCTTGCCTGGGTTTTTGTCGGTTGTTTTTGTTTCGTTCCCCCCAATTTGTATTCATTTTATCTATATCCCTCCACATATACTTATGTATGTATGTAGTACTCGTACGAGTAGCCGCATATCTGCTCGTGTATTTCTTTGTAAATGCGCTGCAATAGAATGGGATCTGGGATAGGAGCATATGGAAACGCCATGGAAGATGCGAATTTCGCACGATTAGAATGGAATAGAATAGAAGGAAATGCGAAATAGAATTTAGTGCCAGAAATTCCACTGCCACTGCCAGTCCCATTACCCAATCCATTCCCGAATGACTTTCCTCTTCCGTCTTTGGTTATCGTCTGTCTGTGGCATGCTCTCCTTACCGCACCCCCCTCCCTACTAACACACTCATCTCTAATCATATATCTGCCATATCTCAATCGAGTAATTCCATTTGCTCCACTGAGCGACGCAAAATAATCGAAGGAACCGCAGACACTGACACAGAAACAGAAACAAACCCCCAGTGACAGCAGCGACAGCATGGCGAAGGCGATGCCAATGGGGCTATGTGTGGACGTCATTGCATTTGATCAGCTTTTCTTTGAAATGATTATAATTTAATTGAAATTAATTAGCCGGGGTCGTCTCAGTCAGACTTTGCTTGGAGAAATGTGCATAGAAATGGCGTAGATACAGATACAGAATGCCTGCAGTGCAGGGCACAGAATTCAAACTATCTAACATTCTGAGCATTGCAGTGAAAATCTAGAGATCTAGAATGCCCGGCATTCAGAGAGCGGAGTACCGTAGGACCGTAGTTAAATTTGGGTTTATTTCCAGGGCGCGTGTTCGACGAGTTCATTGAACCAAGCGGAAAACCAATTTCGGCTTTGGCTTTGGTGACTCGTTTTCAAAACAAGACAAAACTTTCCGCTGACCGTTGCAGCCAAAGCCTTTATCAGTGGTGCGAGTGTGTGTGTGTATCTGTGTGTGCAGCATATTGTTGCACCCCCAAAAAGCCAGTCGACCACACGACTGCTACCATAAAAGAGCAACTCAGAGCGGACCAGGCCAAGCCAGGCCAGGCTAGTCCAGGTCTTCCCATTGCCTTCCGTGCGCCGTGCTCGTGACTCACATAGCCCATTCCATTCCATTGGAAATTGGGCAGCGAAGCGTGCCAGAAGCTGCCGCCTTTCCGCTGTTCGTGCAACACTAAAGTCACAATGCAGAACAACACCGTGCCACAGCAAAACAAACTTCAGTTTGGTTTTAGTAAGCGCATAGAAAGAAAGACTGCCGGTCGCCCGGAGCTGTGCCTACCCTAGCAGATCGATCCTTTCAATTGCAGCTTCCAATTCGGATCTATAGCGATCGCAGTTCAGGTCTGAGAAGTTTTGTATTTTAAGTGTCAAAGCAATGGGCAATAAACTGATATTGTGGGGATGCTATAACACTGGAAAACACTGGCTACAACCGAATGAAACAAATGAATCTAAATATCATAATACCCTCCTCTGCTGGAGTATAACAGTGGATCCATTCGAAACTTTATTAAAGAGCGAACGCAATCGGAAAGTTTATATTTACAATTCTCGTCGTTTATTGCAGTCCGTTTGTGCTGTCCAAGTTCCACGTCCGCTGGTTGCCATGATGCGATACTCGGAAATCTCGCGCGACCTGTCCATGGATAATCTGCGCTACTCGGAGGTAAGACTTTTCGATTCCGCATTGAAAACGGCTTGATTAATATTTGCCAATCCCTCAGTTGAGCCGAAAAGCAACAACCGATTATAATGGATACGCTGGACAGGCGTATGCCACGCAGATGCAGTTCAAACAAAGCTCCCCCGCTCCTGCTACTCCTCCATCCATGCAGCAGCCTCAGCAGCAGCAGCCTCGCCTGGCCAAGCAGCGGAGTCCGAATGGAAATGCGCATACAATGGCCTGCTTGCGGCAGGAGAAGAGCCCGAAGGAGCACCAGGTGGACCCACAGATGATGCAGCATCAGGCCAGCAAAACGCTGAACATCAAGAGCACACGACGCAAGAACTCCATTGGATGCCTGAATAGTTTTTCCTCCTCACCAGACTCGCCGGGATGCTACTACAGCATAGCGTAAGTGAACAACCCACAACCATTGCCTCACTTTTTACAACAATTTCTCGATTCCAGAGCCTCGGCAGCACCGTCCTCCAAGTCCCAAAGCCTGCCGGCCCATGGCTCCATCAAGCAGCTGGATGCGGTCATCATGAGCGCCCTGCGTGTGCCCGCCGATGTGCTGGCCAACCAGATCACGCTGCTGGACTTTCCCGTCTTCGCCCTGATTCAGCCAGATGAGCTGGCCAGCTGCGCCTGGACAAAGAAGGATAAGCATGTGGTCACGCCGAACATTGTGGCCTTTACCAAGCGCTTCAACCACACGAGCTTCTGGACAGTTCAAGAGATATTGAACGGCGAACAGCCCAAGCAGCGAGCGGAGATAATGACGCATTTCATCAAGGTATAATGGGAGAATCTTTGATCTTTGATCGAATAATCAGACACAATTGACACCCCGTAGGTGGCCAAGAAGCTGCATGAGCTGAACAACCTCCATTCTCTGTTCGCCATAATCTCGGCCATGCAGAGCGCCAGCATTTATCGGCTGAAGAAGACGTGGGCCTGTCTGTCCAAGAAGGATCGCCAGTCGTTCGATCGGCTCAGTGACATATTCAGCGATCAGGACAATTGGGCCAATCTACGGGCCTATCTGGAGAGCCTCCGCCTGCCCTGCATACCCTATCTGGGACTCTTTCTCACCGATTTGATCTACATCGATCTGGCGCACCCGCACAAGGGTGGGCTGGAGCCCGAGCAGCGTCGAAACAAGATGAACAACATACTCCGTGTCATTTCAAACTACCAGCAGTCGGACTACAAGCCGCTGCAGCCGCATGAGGCAACGCAGAAGTATCTCACATCTATACGATATATCGAGGAGCTGCAGAACATATTCGAGGAGGATCAGTACAAGTAATATCAATCTGAATATACGTATAATGAATGCGTTTAAATAACTTTCCTATGATCTCTCCGTAGACGTTCACTGAATCTGGAACCGGCATCGCCCTCAGGCCCTAGCTCGTCCTCCTGCAGCTCCAAGGAGTCGTTCAATGTGGAAACTGTCACTCCGGCCCTGGGCTGTTTGAATCTCTCGCCAGCCAAAACTATTGGCTCCATGCGCATGACCAGCGGCACAAAGTTTGTGCCCGGCCATCGCAAGTGCCGCAGTCTAGGCACCAAGTAAGTAGAGCCTGCCACCTGTACCCACGACAAGCGATACCCATTCGGTTCATTCCGTTCTTAACCACTCGAACTCCTACCTAATCTCTCCACCAACTCAAATCACTGCGCCAATTGGACATTGTATACACCGGGTCTTTATTAATCGTTAATCTGTCTCTTGTTTACTCTGTCTCTCACTTGATTGTTTTGCTTTGGCTTCTGCTTTCGTTTTGTGATTTGTGTAATTGTTAATGTACTCTCGAAAAATCTGTTACTGCAACTGCAACCGCAACCGCATCCGTAACCGCAACCTCAAATGATGCACTGCGCCATAGATTTCGCAGCAGCAGCTTGCCGCGCAACTTTGCACAAAAGTGTCAATGCTGCATTGTGATGATTGCGCCGGGCATTGGCACCATCTCCAACAAGCGGTGCAGATGCCGCGGGTGAGTCCTGTAGCTAGGATATACACTTGTATGAACGCCTGTAGCCGATACTGATCGGAACCAGAACCCACAAGCAGACCTTGTTTCATTTCAATATTATCCTCCTAAGTTATTGCCTCTTCAGTTTGTGCACGGACCCAAGTTGGAAAAGCTTCATATGAAAGACACCCCACACAATGCTCTTATGATTTGGTTTCTGTTTCACCACAAAACCACACACTGCCCACACCCCACAAACACACATACGCAGTTCGTCCTTTGTTGCTTTACATTCATTTCTTATCTCTCAACTGAGATGCATGAAGAAATCTCGAAGTCCAACAGATGAAGGCCATAACTAAAAAAATTCACTTTCCCTTAGCATCTTTGGAAAGATTGCCACTCACAGCCACGGCGACGGCCATCCGCATCATCTGCAGCTGGAGCCCGACCAAGGCGTGCTGCCACGACACCACCTACTTGACGACTCGGTGCTGGAGCACAGCGATGCCCTGTCCAATGCGGATCTCACATCCCTGGAGAGCGCCGAGGGAATATTGTGCGACTTCACGGGCAGCGAATGCGACCTGATGTCACCGGAGGCGGCAGCCGCCATGCAGGGCTGTGTGCGTCGCAAGACCGTTCAGAAGGAAGGGCGCAAGCCGGCAGTGGCCTCCTGGCAGCGATACTGGCTGCAAATCTGGGCCAATTCTCTGGTCTACTTTCCGCCCAAGTCCTTCAAGGGTAGTGAGCGGAGCGACTTCAAGCGCGAGCCCTGCAAGGTGTGTCCCCTGGATGGCTGGTACGCCCACGTCAGCGACAACACGAAGCACAAGAACACCTTCGAACTGTACCACCGCACTCTGGGCACCGTTTACAAGTTTCGCACCGACAGTCCGCAAATGACGCATCTCTGGACGAACGCCATCTGCAAGCTGGCCACTATGCGTGTGCCAAAGCCATTGCCAGCCAATCTGATGTCCTTCGAGTGAACTCCTGCTCCTGCTCCTATCGGGGGGATTGTACTTGAGAACTCGAATCTATTGTACTCATCATTGTTTAAAACGTAGTTAAGTTAGCTTAGCCATTGTATACATATGTGCACACCCCACAATCAAGCAAGCAAGCAATCGAGCAACCAGCCACCCACCAACTCAACCACTCAACTACTCACTCACTCAACCACACACGAGACAACCAACCACAGAACATTCCCAGAACACAACGAACGAACAAATTGCAAACTGCATCTAGATGAATCGATTCAAATGGTATTTCAAAAGACTGACACCGGCAGAGAACGAAGAGGAAGAGGAAAGGAATTGAAGCAGTGAATCAACACAGACAGACAAACAATCAAACGAATCAATTGTAATAAGAACCCCATTTCCGTGCTGTCTTTAATGTTGTACTGTTTGTATGTGTATCCTTAATGTTAAGTCAAATACTTGAACAGTTACTGAACTTTATTTTGCGCTAATCGTGCCATACTATTTCTAAATTAGTGTAAACACTGCAATTGTCTGCAGAATTGAAGATAATTATAACAGAGAATCAAAAATCAAACGAACTTTCAATATGAAACTATAGGCTTTAGTACTAGTTTGCTATCGCTGTTACTATCACTGTCACACCATCACCTGTACGATCACTGTAACCATCTGCCTTAAGTTGTTGCACTCTAGACATAGACACACCATATGTGTACATACATATACTTACCGACACTGAAATTACTCTATATATAAATATGTATGTATATTGCATGTTATAGACAATACTCTGCGTGAATTGTACGAAACTAATGTACTATATGTAATGTAATGCTATTTTTGTGAACTAGTTTTCTGTCAAACTCTTTAAAATGGGCTCATGAATTTGTTACTCCTAAGCTTTGTCACAGATACAGAATTTTGATTTGCAACCTTTTTACATTAGGCTTAAGAATAAAAAATGCAACAAAAAACACTTAAGAACACTGTAGCTTCGAACATTTCTGGTAGATCGGATCGGATCGAAACGGTACATAATTAATGTCTTCTCTGGTGGCCTACCACCAGCACGGGGCAATGTGTGAAAACAAGAGCTGCAAACGAACCGAGAAATTGCTCTTATATAAGTCTATCGCTTTGGGATTTACAACCATTTTCACCCGCAAATCAGATCGTGCCAAGTGCGGGAATTTGCAATTCATTCGTTTGATGGTTAACGGTGGCTGCCTTTAGCTTTAGCTTTGGCCCGGGCGCACTGAATTTCAATTAGGGAACAGAGCATGACAGGCCAACGCTCAGTGGGAGCCATAAAATGAAGAGTGGAGATAATAGAGCTCACATTCGATTGCGAAACATGAAAGGGGAGACTAGCGGAGACAGGATGCCTAGTCCAATCATCAGAGAAGGAGCCTTCCCCTTACGACTGCTGACAGTGCTGCTGCTCTTGTGCCTGGCCATCAGCTGTTGCCTGGGCGGCAAAACCACCACCATGTGAGCCGATTGCGTAACCACCAGCCACTAGACCACTTTCACCAATCCAACCTATCCATCCCACCTATCCTCTCCTCTCACACACGACACGTTTACAGCGTACGACACACAGACACCCTGAATCCGCAGGCGGACGGCTTCTGGGCGAACAAAACCACTTGGAATGCCCGCTGGGTGAAGTATTGGAGGACCAAGAAAATCTACGAGCCTGTGTGGAAGAAGGTCTGGACACCGACCGTCCACAACGAATGGGTGCCGCTGCCCAATGCCCCCACCGAGTGGGAGCAGGAGAGTGGCCACCATGCCACCCACTGAGAGACTGAACTTAGCTTTACTTTTATTTTTATTTATTTAATTCATAGTTGTATTCACTTTGTTGTTAATTAAACAATTAAGTCTAGAGATAATTTAAAGTGGCGCCAAAGCAAATGGAAGTGGATGAATGGCCTTAAGAGCTAGCGACTGGTTTGTAAATATTTACAAGGAAAGGAGCTTGGAACGAGCAGGTGCAGGTGCAGGTTCAGGCGGCGATGCAGTGATGCAATGGCGAATGGCTGCACTGCTGCTCTGCCTACGCACCGGGAAACTTGAATTGCGAGGTGGCGGCCACCGAGGCTGCTGGGCCGGCAGCAGCTGGCGACTTGGCTGCCTCCAGAGCTTTGGCCTGGAAATCGGCACTGGCAACTGGCTGCAGAATCGTTGGCTTGCCGGAGGCGGAAGCATTGGTGTCATCGCGTTTCCACACTACTTTATCCTTGCCGCTGGCAGTGGCAGTTGCAGCGGCGCTGGCGACGGCTGCGGGTGCGGGTGCGGCACCGGTATCCTTGCGGTCCCAATCCCAGCCAGATTCGTGGTGATGATGATCATGGTGATGGTCGGGCGAGGGGAACCACTCGGAGATGACCACTGGTTTCCAGATCTTTTTCCAACCCGGCACCCAAATCTCCTTCCAGCCAGGGACCCAAATCTGTTTCCATGCCTCTTTCCATTCCTGTGAGAAAACGGGATTCATCAGTAATATTGTGTTTTGTGGATGGTATCGAGCTTTCATGTGATCAAAGAGTTATTTTGTCGAGTTAAGGTTCAAATGTTCAAATAAGCTTGGGTGACAGGATGAGGATTATTCGGATGATGTGTAGCGTTTTATTGAAATTGCTTTTGATCTGAAATCTATTATATGATATGATATCTATGTACATACCAGTTTGTCGGTCCAAATTTCCTTCTTTGCTGGTTTCCAGTACTGTTTCCATCCCTCCTTCCATTCCAGTTTCTTGTCGGGCACCCAGATTTGCTTCTTGGCTGGTTTCCAAATCTTTTTCCAGTGGGACTTCCAAACCACTTTCTGTATGAGAAAAGTATCAACTGCTGCAAAATGATTATATGGATGCTGTCACTGCTACTGACCTTCTTCCACAGATCGTGGCTGGTGTACTCCCAACCCTCGTGGTCCTTGCCCAGATATTTCTCGCCGGGAATGCCAACCTGGAGAGGGAAGCGGAACATTGGTCAGTGATATTGATTGTGGCATGGGAAATGTCTGCTGTATTGTATACCTTCACTAGCTCAGGTGTCCAGATCTGCTTGTAGTCGGGCACCTGAATGTCTTTCCAAGCTGGCACTAAAATCTCTTTCCAGTGGGGCACCCAAATTTGTTTCCAAGCTGGCACCTGGATCTCCTTCCAACCAGGGACCTTCACCCAATGGGGCTTGTAAATCTACAGAATAGAGGAACACAATCAAAATCTGTTCCAAGTTAGCGTTAATTCCGTTTTGAAGTGAACCTTTTTCCATGAGGGATTCCAGATTTGTTTCTTGGCCGGATTCCATATCTTTTTCCAGCCCTCTTTCCACGTGACCTTCTTCTTCCAATACCCGGGATCATGGTGGTGCTCATGGTGTTCGTGGTGCTCGTGTATGTGATGCTCGTCGATGATATGATCACCAAATCCCCCCAAGTCGATGCGCTGCTGGGCAACACTCTTGCTGTCCACCTGACTGTCGGCTGCCTGTTGATCCACCACCGCCTTGGCTTGGCTGCCACCGATGGCCACGGAGAGCGCACCGAGAAGACCAAGCTAAAACAGAGAGAGAGCGAGAGAGACAGAGATGATCAAATGACTTGGGAAACAAACATCATTTCGGAGAGCAAGCTGAATTCGCAACAGTTAAAGTTATGCTAATTAATTCAATATTCTTCAGACAAAAAGAAATGTTACTGTACTGTCTCAAAACGGGTTTAAAGTGGGTCAGGCTCAGAGGCTGGTCAGTCACCGGCAGTTACATAATCATCGCTGTGAATACTCGCTGCGGCCGATTCAATGGGTTCGTACAAAGCCTGACCTGGGTCAAGACCTGGCTTATGATAGATGCACGCCGTATATGGGGCAGGGCCAGGTATTGCCCCTCTTTATTTGGTCAATTTGTTTTATTATGCAAATTTAATTGTATTTTTAAAATAAACATGTATTTTTGGATGTTTTATGAGTCAGTGTTGGCGTTGGCGTCGCGGCTGTGGCAGACAAATGTTGCAAGCCCCCTGTATTTGGAGAATCAAACAAGGTCAGCCACACCAATCGCAGCCGGGATTTCGCAAAGCACCTTCTCGGTTTGGACAATTTCGTTTCATTTCAAAATACCCCAAAACTAATCCCAATCAATTGGCGCACAAATGTCAACAAGATTCGATTATGAAATGAAAATTAGCGCCGGCAAAAATTATCTCATCGCCGTGCTCTGATAGTGCTAATTGTCAGCGGATCGATCGTGTCAGCTTCCTCGCCCTGGTGGCCAGAGAAAGTGACGATGGAGACGACAACGACTGGTCTGGCCTGCAGTTGGATCATCGATCGTGAGCGAAAAGAGTCGGCGAGTCTCTCGAGGCCCACCAGGTAGTGAGTGCACTTCATGGATATGCCATGGATGCTAATGAAACGATCGCGAAGCGATTTAAATTGTTGACAAAGCGCGACAAAGTGGAAATGAGACAGCCATGGATGAGAAAAACTCAATTTCTATGGATCGTGATATTGACAAGGACAGAAGGAAAGCGACTTTTCTTTGATGGAACAACACTTTTTGATGATATTTCTCTCCACGTTAAATATTGTTTAGAAATCTGTTTTAATAAAGATAATAATTGTTAAAGGTATGCTTTTTTTTAATGATTTTTCTTATATTAAGGTAGCGAAAAACCCCTACTAAGAAGTGTTATCCATGTACTAACTAACTTCCCATATTAAGCGATAGAAAATGTTAAATGCTTACGCGGCTTTTTCTTCTTCACTTTCTTATATGCATTTTTTTTTTTTTTTGCATATGTATCACCCAAAGATTACCTAATCCATTCCAAATCTCTTAATCAAATGTAAACCGAAACTAGAGCAATTTTCCAAGAGAAATTCACTGAACCACGGAACTTCTCCCATTTCCACTGGAAGAGCATAATTTGCAAATTACAAACTTAACCCCAACTCCATTATTAGTTCCACAACATCAACCGCGCCCCCATTTCGAATGTCTTCTGCCATTCAGTTTCATGCGGCAGACACTTTTCCACTATTGTTTTTCGTAATTACCACAAAATGCCGTTGGATCCTCATGGCTCCCGAATACAACTGGAGATAAGGTAGAAATGTAGCACTATCTGTGGCACTTGGTTATACCGCGGAGTAAAAAAGGGTTACGATGATCACTGAATACCACTGGGGATGGGTGGCAGAGGAGCTCACCGCCTTGGACACTTTCTGGAATCGACTGTCGTGCTGAAGACTGTGGGCCTACGGTTAAATACAGACTGCGCAGGTGCAGCCGGCGAAATGAGAGCACCACACGACACACGCACGCACACTCTTTTTCTCTTCCACTCTTCCACTCTCTCTCTCTCTCACTCTGTTTCTCTGCGTGAAAACGAGAGTAGAAGACCTTGAATTGTGATAACGGTTTCGTGTGTAAACAATGACGAGGCAAAGAGAGCTTTTTGCTCGCCAAAGCTCCAGCTGCGCTCTCTTGCTGCCGCTCTCACGGCTTTTGGTCTTGGACGTGACTTCGTCTACAGTCTGCACCGAGTGTTGTAATCTCCACAAAAAGCTTATGGCCATAAATGTTATAAATCTTAATGCCGAAAAAATTGTAAAATAAAGGCAAGCCACAGAGGCAGCCGCATTTAAGTAATGCAAATTGATAGCACGCAAATGGGAAATCAAAGAAACCAACAAAAAAACAAAATAATATTGCAGACCCGACCCCCATTCCCGTGCCTCCCCCCCCCTTTCGATCATCTTTTCCTGTGGACTGATTGCCAGATGGCCGGTTTTGATTTGGATTTTTGGGAATTCTTATTGTTCAATAGCCAAAGCCGAAGGTCGTCACGTTTTGTATGGATATGGGACTGGGGGATGTTTTGATATGCCAGGTGGTGTCGCATTAATTAGATGGTTTTTAATGTAATTCGTTGGCTTCGGTAGCGCCCAAACTCGGTTAAGGGCAATGCTCGGAGACGTGCCTATGCCTACGTTTATGTCTATGGCCCATTGCATTTCTTCGTCAGCAAAAATGTGGCAAGCAAGCCCCTTGGCCAACACTTGGCCGAATCGCCGAATCAATTAAAGACAATAGAAACACACACAAACTTGACTCCGAACATTGCGAACATTTCTCATATCTCGTGTCCGTCTGTCTGTCCGCCTGCTTTCCGTTTCATTTCCTGCCACATTGCAATGGGAGCGGGAGCGGATCCCATATAGCCAAAGCCAAGGCAGCAGACATGCGGAATACCTCTGTAAATGGTTCGATTCATTTGGCCAAAACCAAGTTAATTGCATGTTGATTTAATTTTGATTTTATCCGTTTTTTTTGCACTCTCTTCCCATAAGTTGCAGGGGGGAGATAGCCCAGCTCCACCTGTTGGCCAGATTATGGAGCTGTTCCAGGTGCGTGCGCGGTCTGGTTCCGTTTCGCTTAGTGGGAAGTCCACGACAACCAGTGGGGGGAGTTTCATAACGTCGAAGCAGGCTAGTACTAGATTGTATTACGGAATGAAAAGGGGACTGGACTCGTATGTGGCCAAGCTCCCGCCAACCCCCCCACTTTCTCTGTGACTCTCCCTTAATGGCCTGCCATATATTCCCATTTCCTCCGACATGCAGTCGTTCCACCCTTCCCCCCGTCTGGGCTATAAGGAAGTGCCAAACGGGATTCACACCAAGAGCCGAGCTCCGCTCCTCCAATCATATTAATATTCATCAAATCCAGATAGATGAAGCTGCCCCAATCGACAGTGTCTGCCATGCCAGTGCATAGTGCTCCAGGAAGTGCTGTCCGAGCCGCTAAACTGGAGTGCATTGAATGGACAAAATGAAATGCGTAACCACTTGCCCATGGCCATGCGTACCCCCTCTCCCCTGGTGCATTTCGGATCGGTATCCATGTCCTACGCGGCTCGTGCCCCATGCCCCCCTGCTGCCTCGGCTGGCTCGCTCTAACGCCCGCCTCCAGGTCGACGTTGGACCACTTTTACTTTTCCCCACTTTCGTTCGTGGCTCAGCCATTTGCTGGAGAGGAGATGTGGGACCCGTGTGTTTGTTTATTTATTTATTTATTTATATCTCTCATGATTATTCATCTTATCGCTGGCGGTAATCGGTCGATGTGGTGTGTATGTGTGTGTGTGTGTGTGTGTGTGTGTGTGTTGAGCGTTTACCTAGTGGCAGCTAGAAGGGAGTGCTTGTGGTGGTGGTGCTGCTGCTGCGCCGCGTGTGCAATTGGTTCCGGCATGAAAATTAGAGCAGCATTTGGCATGCCATGCACTTCCTACCTCGCTCTCTCCCTCGCCTTGCCCTGGTTGCTGCCTGATTTGAATGGCCAAAAGATTGGCAGCGCGATCGCCAGATTGTGTGGGCTGTGCTCACATAACTCAGTCAGCTCGTCAGTTGTGGGCGTGGCATGGCCCAAACACTCTCACACACACTTACACACTCACATATGCCAATAAACGACACCTTTTTGGCCTGTACTGTCGTTTTCAGCCTTTTACTTCCGATTGACATTGCTTCCTGCTTGTCCACCAAAAAATAAGCAAATGCAATCGATGAGGCTGGACGAGCCGCCTGGCGCTGTTGCGCTGTTGCGTTGACAAAACTCACGCACCATGCCATGCGGCAAGACGTTGTTGGTGCCGTTGCACATTCATATAAGGCAATTGCCCCAGGCTTGCTACAGTTTCTGAATTTCCCTGAAACTGCAGATACAGGATTTATGTTTTTATTATACTCGCATCACCACACCACTAACAATTTCCCTCTGAAGGTCATTCGCAACTGTTGTGTCCCCATCGGGCGGCAAAAACAAAAGACTCTAGGCACGAACCTCTCATGCAATTTCTGTCCATAACAAAGCGCACAGCTGCATGAGTTATGTCTTTGCTATGAAGCCACAGCCACAAATTTGCATAGACATTTGCCACCATAGGGTGGTGGCCCCAAACAAATGGTCATCCATCGCACCTACCTCGACCATTTGACCAGCGAATACAAATCATTTAACGATCGTATAATGAGACGCAATGGCGCCTGGGGTCGCAGACTCTCGCGGAAATGCAGAGGGCGGGGAAAACTGGTTACCTTCCAAGTTCGCTGACCCAGAGAGCCCTTCGTTGCCACTTGGTGAGCGGTGGGAGGGGGATAACCAGGAAATCTGTCACTCGGGACGGACTCTTGGTGTTCAAACAAGCTGCAGTTAAGTGGGTATATCTCGATTCGATTAGCTGCTAAACCGTCTGCAGGCCACTGTTAGCGAGTGCGAATGGGGGATGGGATGGGATGGCATCAGCGGACTTGCCACAGTCAGTCGGTCAACTGCAGTCACGCCTGGCAATTGACTGGGACATGCAAACGAATGGCTACGCGGATTGCATAATTATACAACTGTCTGCGTCTGCGTCGGCGTCGGCATCCGCAGCAGCAGCGTCTCACAACTCCACACTTGTGTCAATCAATTTCACTTCCGTTTTAGTAATTTTCCAGTTTTTCGCATGAAACTGCAGCCAAAAGTCGAAGGTAAGGTTCATCGAGCAGGCAGCCCGCAGATTAACTCGTGAAAATCTGGTTAGATTTTCTTTTGCTGAATAAAATGTACCTAGGTTTTCCCAACGAATGAAATACAAACAGTTTTAGCACATTCTTTCCGTTATTTTCATTAAATCTCAATAAACATTTCATATTATTTATTCAATAAATTCCAATTTAACGGCTATATTTAAGTAATAGCGCCAATAGTGTCCAATTACGGAACTATTCATTATCTACATGTATTTTGACATTCAAAGTCAACTAAGTGGCGGCCTCTGGCGGAATGCGAACGAATGAAGAAATTCAGATATAGGGGGCGCCACACTGTCAACCGTTGCATTTTAAATTTGAAATTTCGTTCTTTTTCCATCCATTCAGAAAAAGAAAACCCGAAAATATTGATTGGTGTTATTAAATGTGAAAATATTTAATAATCTCGCCCTTTCTTTCATTATTATTAATACTGTTAGTGCTGCCAGTCCCACTGTTGACTCACCCAGCAACAATGTACATAAATGCAAACAGAATGCGAGCATGGAAATTGAATGAGTCCGCGTGGACGCCCATCGGGGATTGGGTGTGTCCTGTCGCCGCAGCGAAGCGAAAAGTTCAACAGGCTGCTCCACTAAATCAACAAAAACAAAACCGCAGAGTACCGATAAGCGCCGCTCCACCAAGTGGTGGTGTGGTCTTCTCCCATTCCCCCCCTGCCCAACTCAGAGAGGGGGTGGCTGGTCGGTTCAGACAGGAAGCCAAGTGACCCGCATAGGACCGACGCTGGGGACACACCAGCAAAACAAACAAATGGCTCACATTAAAATGAACGGCAGCGGAAATATTAGCGAAAATGTTGAAAATTTGTGTACAGCAGAAGCCGAGAGCAGCAACACGGGCGGACACGACACGGAGACCCAGACCCGGACCCGGACCAGGGCCCACATCCGAATACAGAGTGTGTAGAGGGGTATAGAGGGGTTGGAGGAGTTGGAACCCCGGGGACACTTAACAGGCTTCGTCGCTGGCGTCGTTTGTTGCTATTTGGCCAGGCCAAACAAACGGAGATGGGGCGACTGTGGATGTGGGGTAGAATGTGGAGTGGGGAATGGGGGGATAAAAATGGATATGGGTTGACAACTGGCAGTTGTAGCTATCCTTGTTGGGCCGCCTCCTCTAGTCTCCGGCCGAATGCACGTTGAACATGCAAGGAAAGGCAGCCGCTGCGATTAGGGGCGGTTCCTCTCTAGCCTTCTCTAACTGAAAAACTGTGTTCGAAATTAGCTTTCTTGAGAGCAGGGGAAACTATGTCAACGTTTTGGCCTCTGGACTAAATTGGGCGCAGGAGGGGAAGGAAAGGGGACGAACGGGCAGCTAGCCTGCTTGGATCGTTTAAATAAAACGATTGGCGCTGCTGCTGCTGCTGCTGCTGCTGTTGTTGTCATGCAACTCGAACGACGCCCGTAGTCATGTCATGGGCGAATCGACATTCATAGCTTTATCAATCGAAATAACAGATACAATCTGCCCATTAAGCTACTTATGCTTATGCCCCGGCATGCCACAACCTGTCTGCTGTGAAACTCAGGCACGTATAGGGATAGATGGGATAGGGGACAATCTGGATGGCAGTTCCTGTGACTGCACATAAATCGTTATCAAGTTCATTACTGGCTGATTATATAACTAATTTCCTTGACAATGGGGCAATCACTTCAAGACGGGGCTTTTCGACTGGGAATAATAGCAAAATGTTAGGGGTAGCTGAATATGAAATAAACCCCACATTTCGGAGTCTCCGAGCTGCTGTTCCTCTTCGAGTCTCTCTTTTTCGATTTGGTTTGTTTCAGTTTACTGGTGATTCACTTACTCGTGCCACACTTGGGTCTGGGTCTGGGGCAGTTAAAGTTTATCTACACTCATTTGCCGTGGTTGTATTGCCATAAACCTACTTTACGGGGCCCAAAATGAAAACCAGAATAAACTTAAAAAACAGTTTGCTGCCTTTTGTCTGCGCCATCAATTCTTTTATTTCGTTTCATTCAAGCATTCATTGTTCCCAAAATCTTTTAATAGTTTCCTTAACACAAGAGTGGAGGCCATACAGAATACACACACAAGGGAAAATTAGTAACAGAATTAAACAAATACTAAATATTTAAAGCATAAACACACACGCACACACACACAGGCATAAATGGAAATTGAAATAATAAATGCCCAGCAGAAAATGCACATAAATCAGTTGACAAATGACAAATTGTTGTTGTTTTTTGTTTTGTGGTGACAAGTTTTTTCTCAAGGGGAAATGAAAATGGAAAATGGAATGCCAGATTGCGAAATATTTTATAAGAATTTCTGAAGAGTTTTCTCTTAATTGAGACTGAAGAACTACCTCCGCAGAGCAGTCTAAGGAGATCCCACCTTCCATCAGGCACACAAAAAACGGACCAAGCTCATTTTACAGCTGTTCTCCATGTGATTGATGGATCCGCGCAGCCTCACCTCATTTGAGAGAGAGGGGAATAGGATCGATCCCAAATCCATGCTACCTAAAGATACATACATACATACATATATCCGCAATGGCCTCCAAGGAAAGAATTTGTTGCTGCCACTGCCACTGCTGCGGATGATGATGTTGATGTTGCTGTTGCTGTTGGTGTTTGTGTTTGTCTGATCTGCGATGGTTTCTATTTTTGAAACAACAAACAAATTATGAGAATGAGAGTGAAAATGGGCGACACGAAACGACACGAACGGGGGGGGGTGGCCGAGAGCCGAGAGCACACGTTTCCCATAGACAGGGCCATATATCGTGGCATCTCTATAGAGATTGCCTAAGTATTTTGTGATTTTTCTTAATCATCATAAATTTGAGTTAGTTTCAGCCCCAAACAGGGCCAGAAAGAGACAACAGAGACAAAGAGAAAGAGAGAGAGAGAGAGAGGTACAACTTTTGGCAGTTGGACAAGAACTTTCCCGTCGACGGAAACATCAATAAATTAGAAATGTTTAACTCAACATTGGTGGGTGGGTGGTGTGCTATGGTGGTGACGATGATCAGCAGGGGGGTGGGGTGGGGTTGAAGGTGGGTGGGAGCATAGCGGGGGCCCACAACTTATTGTCTGCGCGTTGTGCTGCCGTTTGAACGGAGGAATTTCTGGGTGTCTCACTGCGTTGCCGGTTGCCATAATTCGAGGCATTTAATGGCCGCCGCCTTCGGGTGTCCCCCTCCAGCTGCTCTGAGGTGTGTGGTGGCTGAGACGACAGATCAGAGGGGGGTGTGGGTGGGTGGACCAGGGCCAAAGCATTGAGGGGGTAGCATGAGGAATGACTGGTCATAGGGATGAATTGGCGGATGATGCTGATGCTGCGCAGGAGAAAGAACCCCCACCAAGGGGTTGCTAAATTACCGAAGAACATTTCAAAATGGAGTCCCGTAAAATGGCCGAAAATACAACAGGACCGGGGCTGCTTATCTTTATGTGGCCTAAACATGTGGGCCAACTTCTGGGCATCACTTTCGCATTCTGCGAACTCTGGCAAGTGACGAATAAACAACGTCATCATCACCCCGACCCAGCAACGCCCTCTACTTGACAGCCGCACCCCCACCCGCTGTCAATTAACGTAATTAAATGATGCGCAGGGAGTCGGAGTCGAGCAACAGCGACCACCACCACCACCACCGCACCCATGTCCGTGTCCGTGTCCGTGTCCGTGTCCGCGTCCATGTCCTGTCGCACTGTACTGTGTATCTTATCCTTCTGGTTAATTAATTCGGGACATGGAATTACACTGGAGTACTCCTGCACTCTCCTCCTCCCTCACATGTGCCAGGCTCCACTTAATGTTTCAATTGGGAGTTGACTGTCCTGCGGCCAGCGATGATAATTGGAACACAGCAAAATGTCAGCGGATCGGGTCGGGCCAGCCAGGCCAGCCCAGGCGGGAAGCCCCACAATCGTTTTCGGGGAAAGCCACAGAAAGTTCCAAAAGAATATGGAAACCCGATATGTCATCCACCAGAGGACAGACCTGTCATCGACTAAACAAAGGCAGCGATTTCTTCCAGCCAGCCCGAAGGCGAAGGCACGAAGTCTCTTTCCTTAATTTCCCCAAGGATTCCTGGGCACCCACGCGCACACCCTGCAGGCGGATTTTTCACATTTGACCCCAATTTCACTTTCATTTGGCACGCCCGCACGAAAAACACCAAAAATTATGCTAATCATGGCACTCGGCATCATCTCTCCCGGCAGCCATTGGAGCGCCAGTAAGTCCCTCTTAATGACCGTTATTTGTCAGTGTTTCTCTTTGTGCAGTTGGCCCTCTCTTTCTCTCTCGCTCTCTCTGGCTACTCCTCTAGCACCTTTAATTAAAATAATTACAATATTTAACAGCTGAAGGGCTTGGAAATGTAAGCCAAACTCTGGATAGATGGATAGCACATCTATCCACATACAGAAGCATGATGGAAGATGGGATTTATATTTTGATAACTGCCTTAATAACTATTTAGCATGAAGCGGAGAATACTTCTTACTTCTTACTTAAAGGTGTAGACTGTACACAAAAATGAAACAGCATTGCCAGACACAATTCCGCTTTGTGTTTGTATTAATTTGGGGCATAACAAATATTAATCTATACTATTAAGCCGAAAATGTGTAATCAATTACGGGTGTACCCCCTTCCATTCGGGGTTTAGCATAAGTACATATCGGGGAGTGCCAATCTAGGCTCCAACATCTGCAATTTCCACTTTGGCACAGGCCAAACGGCACAGGGTCAACAACTTCATCCAAGGCTAAGCCACATAAAGGACCCACTAGGATCCTTTGGTCCCGTCCAGGAAGAGGAGGCTCCCCCTCCCCTCCGAAATATGCAAAACAAAACGCGCGACAAACGAAATAAATTCAAATGCGTTTTCGGTGGGATCGTAAATGTATGTCAGCCAGCCAGCCAGCCAGCCAGCCAGCACCAAAATTAATTACAGGCAATAACGTAATTCCTGCCAAGGGCTGGCTGTGCTTTTTGTGGCCGAGAAGCCGACCAGGGCCAAGGGGGGGTGCAAAGACGATGGTGCAAAGACACAATGTATTGCCAAAATGGAGGAAACAATGAATGCGACGCGGCAAATAGAAAAATACTCGTAAATGCGACATACTTTTGGGCGCTACGGCTGGCAGGGGCAGGGGCAGTGGCAGAGGCAACGGCAGGTAAAACAATTGCGTGTATCTGGGCGATTAACATGATATGCGGAAATTTTTCTGTATTGCAACAACACAAACGAGCAAATGCAAATACTCGTAAATGTTGGGCCCCCCGTCCTCCACTTGCGATCTGCGCAGGCGCCAGAGCCGCCACATACCGCCGCAGCGAGCGGCGCCTGTCCGAGCACTCGTCATCGTTTTTTAGTTTTTGCAAATAAAAAAAAATTATATTGCTGGCCCCAACAACTGCCTTGGGTCCTTGGCTGCTTGGGTCCTTTGGCGCTAGGCGAGAGCGAGAGACTTCGTGCCCGGACATGTGGCAGTGTGGCATTCAGTTGCCGCCGGTCCGTCCGCCTGGCTGCCAGTAACCCCAGCCGAACTGAAGTGAACCAAACTTTGCGAAAACGGAGCTAGCATCTGCTTAAGTTTTGGCCAAAAGCGGGGAAGGACTAGTTTCAGCTGGAAATCGTTTAGATTCGAGTCAAATCCCTGCATAAATCCCATGACAAATTCACAGCAAATTGCTGCCAAATTATGCCAGCACGACAGCAAAGACGGATGCTAGGGACCATTTTTCAAGAGATCATTCCAACAAACAGGGTGGAAAGCCCAAGCCCCCGCCAAACAATGTGACAAGCGAATCCAACTCACTTGCAAATAAACTAAAATAAACCAGAAACAACAAAGTATTCCGTGCTCAAAAGAAACAAATACCAAAGCCTAATCTCCGCTAATAAATTGTCAACAAAAATAATTTCAAAAAAATCCAACAACAACAAAAACAACAACGAAATCATTTCTAAATAGAAACAACTTGCGGAGAACATTTACGGAAGACATTCGTTCGGTCCGAGATGGGAAAAGTCTCTTGAAGTACATATATCTAAATGGCCTGGCCTGTGCCGCT
The DNA here is from genome assembly GCA_008121215.1 of Drosophila athabasca. NCBI lineage: Eukaryota > Metazoa > Arthropoda > Insecta > Diptera > Drosophilidae > Drosophila > Drosophila athabasca. Next base: position 377,958 of record VMQQ01000015.1, read on the forward strand.
TCCTGCTACGAGGTAGCACCACAGAATTCCAGCTACCAGTGGGTGGTGTGGGGTGTGGGGAGGTGTGGTGTGCGGAGGAGAAGGTGAGTAAGTTCTCTAATAGAAATAAATTTGACATTTTCTTATTTCACTTTTAATTTCCCTCAACTATTAAAGCCTCCGTGTGGGCGTGGGCGTTGTGCGTGGCGTTTCTCTTGTTGCATTTTGAAATACGCTTTCTTAGGGGTACAACGATTTTGAGCAGCAGTTGGAGGCGGCCAGAAGAGGAGGAGGACAGACCCTGCCCACTACCCAAACATATCATTATTTTCCATCAATCGGGAAGGGTATTCGTGTCTTCGGGACCAGCCAGTCGCTGGGAGTCCTTCCCCTCTTGTTTTCATTTCATAAATACGTACCAAAAAAACATTTATTATCAAGTCCCAAAAGTTTAATGTCTGCGCCTATTTTTAGCCCAGTTAAGACACACACCAACGTGACAGGGAAACGAACTGTTTGTGGTCGGTACAACATGCGATCAGATCAGGTGGGGCGACAGAGGAGGGGAAATCAAGCATTTGATGGCTTTCATCAAAGAATTGTGCAATTTTATGAATCGTATAAAAAATTAATTACTCTCGGGAAGAAATAAATAAATTTATTATGCGGAGTGTCACCTTCCCTTTCCAATCCCTCTGCATCACTCTCTATGTATGTATATCTCTATCGAATCTATATTTATCGACGGCCGACTTGGTCCATGACTAAATCAAACGCATATCGCAGAGACATAATCTCATTAGCCTTATCCGAGTGGCATCTAACTCTAGCTCTACCTCTACCCTGCCCCGTCCTGCCTGCTGCTAGGCCCAACAGCTGTGGAGAAACAGAAATCGAACCGGATTGGTATCAGTATCGAAGTCAGGTGCTTGCTTGTCTGTCCGTCCGTCCGTCCGTCCGTCTGTCGTCCAAGAATGCATGAACACACAAAATATTTTTACATAAAAGGCAAATCAAGAGCTATAATCAAATAAAATAAAACAGAAATCAAAAAAATACCAACAACAGCAACAGCGAAAACCCAATCCAAATAAAAAATAGAAAGAGAAACACTAATGTCAATAAATTAAGTCAACAAAAGTGACCAACGAAAGCGGTCCGCTATATAAATGATATAAAACTATCGGAGAGCGGGAGGAAGGGAGGACGGGAGGGAGTGCGTAGGGAAGGGTAGGGTAGGGTAGGGAAGGGTAGGGATTTGGAAATCCAGCCGATCTCAAAATCAGAACGGGTTTTGTATCTGTCTCTCCCTCCATTTCGATATTCTTCTGCTAACAGGCCCAGAGACAATGAAAATTAAACCTCAATTTGGATTCAAACGGTTCGAATTCAGATTTTGTGCTCAATGTATCTGGCATCGAGCATCGGGTATCTGTATCTGTTTCTGTTTCTGTATTTGTTGCTTTTGGATTTTTCGGTGTCTCTTTCATTTACATTTTGTGGTCTGCGGCACCTGGATTTCACCTGTATCAAACGTTTTTGTCTTTCCTTAATTTATTCTAATTGACTCTCGGCCCGAACGGATTTCGAGTGAAGCTGAGGCGGAGGCTGAAGCTGAGGCTGAAGCTGAAGCAGCTGCTGCAACAACAGGCCTCGCTCTGGCAGGCCGCGGCTCGACTGCCAATTTGTCATATTCCACATGCAAGTGACTCGAAAAACCACCTGAGACTTAGTATTTGATTATTTTCTATTTCGTTCGGTGGCAAACCTGATCTAAATTTAACAGATTTTTGTTAGCTAAAACCACACCCCGCGGTCACGCAAATTCCGAATCGGGGAACCAGCATTGAAAGTAAAACCCAAATAGAAACAGATGATATACGAGTAGCACTTGGCAGATAAACAGAAGAACAGAATTTTTGCTACCAAGATACTTGCTGTTTCTGGCAGAACAATTAAACACATTCGTATTACATTTTTTGGTTTTGGTTTTTGTCTTTTCGATTTTTACACTATGTCACAGCATTTTGAATACTTTGTCTGATAGATTTGGGGCTTACAAATTTTGAAATGAATTTCTGTAAGAGCTAATTAATGGGCGTCATTTGAGGTATCTTTTGTAAAAGTATATGGATAAATCACTTATTATGTATATTTTACCATAGATAATCCTATTTGTGCTTCCAAGATACTATTTCTGGGTTCTACTTGATTTTTCGTAATTATAGCACTAAAACTCAGTCTTTTCGATTGATTACCAATTCTGCTCATAATTCTTTAAGAACACATTCCAAATTACCTTCGACGACAACGATTTAGGTTCCAATTTAAAAGGCGAACAGTACGCACAGGTATGGAGAGTATTTTAATTGATGTTAAGTAAAATTTATGATCGTTTTTGTTTGCTTGTTGGAAACTATATTTATTTATGGACTGTGTGGAGGAGCACGTGCTGTCAGTGAGTTAAAAGAGGAGAAATAGCAGACCCACCCAGTATCACTCTCTCTCTCTCTCTCTCTCTCTCTCTGTCTGTCTTACTGTCTTTCTCTTTCTAACCGTTTTTTGTTTGTTTGTGGTTTTGTTAGAGTTAAAAGTTATGTGTCTATGCTGAATAAATTATTATGACTTTCACGCCCCAAGGCCCCTGCGGAGGGGTGGGGGGGAGGGGGCTGGAGGCGTGAGCATTTACAACGTCACACACAAATGATTAATAACTTGCACGGTCATAATTCTTTTACCTCATGGCCGCACAAAAGACCCGCAGATACTCGGACACCAGCCCCGAAAAGGCGGCCAGGCTATTCAATATTTTTCATTTTCATTATTCTCATGAGTGCAATCCAGAAGCCAATGAACCGCAGAGAACCGGAGAGGCGGGCGTTGTCGTCGACAACTGGTTGACAGCTGCAGTTATAGTTAGCAGCTACATCTACAGATACATCTGCATCTACAGATACAGATACATGTGTATCTATAACTGTCAATTTGTTGTTCTGTATCTCCAACCAGCCATGGGTCTCTCACTCATATCTGTCTGCCCCATTGTGAAAGTGAAACCTTACAAGTGCCCCACCTCAGACTCCCCCCAACCCCCAACCGCCCAACCCTGGGGTAGAAGCAGGGTAGTTAATACGAGTCCGGGGGACATAATTGAGTTAGCCAAATGCCGCACAGTTTTCGAAAGTTGAAGCCGAAGCGAGCCGCGAGGTCTATCGTCTATCAATATAATGACGATCCCATTAAAGCATTTACTATTCATTTCATATTCCAATTGGATCATATGACAATTTGTGACAATCGGCTTAATCAATACAGACAATTAGCCCCCCACAACAAACACTACCTTACAGACAGACATGGGACACGGGACAAGTGTGGCGGGGGGAACTTTCTTTCATGGTCCCAATCTCTCGGACCGCAACCAATCCAATTGGAAATGGAGCTCAGGTTATGCTGCTACCAGCCGAATGCAATTCAATTCAATTCAATTCGGTTTCTGTATCTGTATCATTTTATTGCCCAAGTTCCCTGTAATTGGATGTCTAACGCTGCCGCCTGCTGCTTTGCATACGCAATTTTGCCTAAAATGCAATTGGGGCTCCATTTCTTTTATGGCACTGCAATTGCATTGAATTGAATCTTAATTATTGGCCACCAGAACAGCATATACATATGTAGCCCCCATAGGCCAGGGAGCAGGCAAGCGGTAAAAATAACACTATAAAACCGAAACCATGGACTCGCAAGCCATTCCCTAACCCTACCCCTACCCCTACCTCTGCCCCATTCACAGCCCCAGCACCAACCTGGCCAACGACAGTGACTCGCTTAGAATTGATTACAAATTCCACTCATTTACCATAAATACAGTAGGTTGGCAGGGGGAGGGGGGTAGCGGTAAGGGCAACTGTGGATCAGAGTAGTTGGGGAAGGGTGTCCGTCTCGCCCCTTTTTTTTCGTATGTAAAACGCGTAGATTTGTATTCAGAAACTGACCAAGGGGCCTGCATACGCAATTTATTACGAGGCGAGGTGGGGCGGCTGGAGTGGAATGGAAATGGGTCTCGTCTCCCTCGACCCCTCCGCCTCTGCAGGCTAGTGGCCCCCATCGCTCCGATCAAAACAGAATCTACAGAAACCCAAATACCCAAAAATGGAACAATGAGGCCAGGCCGCTGGTCAAAGGGTATCTCTCTCTCGGTTTTCTCTCTGCTTCATTTAAACATTCCATCCGGAAGGAGTTAAAGTCCCTGCTCTCCAGGAACTCTATTATTTACTGAACATTCTGTCCACCAATTCATTACGAAACACTATTCAAAACCCATATGCCCTTCCATCTCTAAGGTAGAGAGCACTCTGATTCAGTATTCAGAGTTTTGAAATGTATTTTAAAACACTCGTCACCAAAATAATTGATATGCCAACAGCGAGAGAGAGAGACAGAGAAAGAGAGAGAGATGCAGATAGAGCGAGTGAGTGAGTGAGTGGTATAGGGAATAGTTCAATGAAATGTTAAATGATTTCGCACTGGGATCAGTGCATTAAGGCCCTGTCGTTGCATCGCATTAGGCGAACGGGGAGTGCAAAAGGTGCTACTGCCAATGACTCGCCTTGAAGGGAACCCGCCCGATTTCGACCGATTTCGATTGGATATAGTCGCAAGTATGTATTTCCGTTCTCGGAACGTGAATGTTATTCGGCCGAAAACAGAAAAGCAGCAACGAAAACATTTTTGTTCATTTGCCAAGGAAGGACGGTTGGAAAGGAAGACAAGACCCTCGGCGGCAGACCCAAAAGTCGTTGGAGACGAGTCACATTTCAAAATTGACACTTCAAACGTGGCGTTGCCAAGTTTTCCCTTTGGTCTAGGGTATGTCAGCTATGCCAACTGCATAGATACTGAAATTTCCTCTAAATTTCTCCTCCATCCACTTCCACTTCTCGACTGCTCTTCCCGTCGATGCTTTGGCTCTTCGTTGCCGCCTTTTGCCGCAACCGAAAAAGACCCAAAAGCAAAACAATTAACGCGCAGATAACGCGCAGCATAAGAGCCATTTGCTGGTGTCTGTCCCCATCGAACTACTTAAATGCTTTAGTTTTCATTTCATCTGATTCTCGGCCAGAGAAAAATCACAGCACACGCAGACGCAGAAGCAGACGCAGAAGCAGACGCAGCGAAGACAGAAGTGAAGGAAGATGGTGGCACAATGGGAGCCAGAAGAGGGGTGGAGTGGGGGCAGGGGCTGGCAGTCAGTTCAATGACCAACTCTTGGGTCGCTTTCAGCTTTCATCAATGGTTGCGCTACATTGGCCACAAGGCAGCGGTAGAAGCAGTGACAGTGGCGTTGAGGCGACGCTCTGATAGATACAGATACATGCTCATCAGCTTCAGATTCAGCTGCTTGACGTTTTTCTATGGCTTGCCATGGGAGGAAGATGAGAAGACGGAGGAGGAGGAGGAGGAGGAGCAGCAGCAGCAGCAGCAGGAGGAGGAAATGGAGATGGAGGAGCAGCGGTCGCAGGAGAATAAATGTCACACGCAGTCGCCACATTTAGTTCAATTGCATTACAAAAGGCAGCAGAAGATACAGCTATACACCACATACAGATACATACATTTATAAAAAGATACAAGACCAAATCAAACTAAAGCAAACCAAAGCAAACCAAAGAAAATCACTGAAAACAGCGCTGACTGGCAGCGTGCTAAGTATTCAACGGACAAGGCAGCAGCAGCGGCAGCGGCAGCCCCACAAACAATTTCAACAGTTGACATTCTATTGAAAAGTATTTCGGAAATTGTAACGCTGAAATGTATCTGCTCCCCTTCCTAACCCAACTCGCATCTCGCATCTCGCATCTCCGATCTCGCATCGCATCTCGCATATTTGCAAACGTAGCCAAGGCGTCATCCCATACAACCATACAACAGCAGAGCAAATACCTTTCGGCTTGAATCACTCACTTGCTCCGACTTGTATCTGTATCTCGTCAATGCCTATTCTGAGATACTTGTCTTGTCCCCTGTCTCTATACTTGGACCGACTTCTGGGCCATGTCTCTCTGTCGCCTGCCCAGTGACTCATGGGCCTCTAATCGATGAATCTTCCGCATATCGTTCAAAAGTTATTCCGATAAGGATGCGCCTGGGATCCTCTAGCGGCAACAGTTTATGTTTCTGCTACGAGAGTTACAGATGGATCTCCCTTGCCGATCTTTTTCCGGCAACAGTCACAGCCGCACCCTTAAAGGCAGTCTGAATACTGATTTAGGTAAAATTGGATTATATTATGCTATAATTATGTCGGATTATCATTTCAAAATTGGCCAATTATAAAATTGGCCAGACTAGTCCTAGTCTATGGAATGGGTTCATCTTTGGGTACAGGGTCATCTTGTTTCTTGCAGAATATCAGTGTAACGCACGACCAACAGCATTCGGGCCAGGGTAATTTTGACGACACGCCATCTTCGGCGCATTCGGCGAACGTAACTGTGATTTGGCAGCTATAATATAATATTAGAGTGGAATCAGAATCGGGGATTTTAAATGTTTGCTTGGTCGATTGGTCGATACTTGCTAGTGGATGAGGGCGTCGCCGTCATTGTTTTGGCAATGATAGACACCGCAGACTTCATCATCGTCCTGCACTCCATGGAGGGGAATGTCGCCTTTTGGTCCTTTGCAGCCTCCTTCTGAAATAATTACAAAGACAGTTGCTGGGAAAAAAGATAGCTTGAACCTGGTTTGGAGTGCAGTCACTTGCGCCTGGTTCGAGTTTTTTATAGTGCACCAGAGAATTCCCCAAGGTTATGAGCATGAGCTCCATTAGAATTAAGGTAAACTTCATTTTTGTCTCTGGAACTGTTGATGCAACGAGGGAAAAGCCTTTTATGGTTTGATCCACTGATTGTTAGGGCCCTATATAGTAATTTATACTACGATATATGTACATATGTATTTATGATGTACTGGCACTGGAACTGTTCTGGCATTCCGTATGTAAAACTGAAAATTTCGCTGGAATTTTTGAGCAATTTAATATCCGGTCCGTTGAAATCACCTAATCCACCTGCTGCTCTGTCTTTCGTAGTCAGATAGAGGTGGTTCCGTGAATTTTTAGCCTAGATATCCATTCCATAATTTCTGCGGGTTTCGGGGCTTCCATCGGTTTTCATAGGAACGATCCGTTGAAAAGTCAGTTTTTTATGAAGATACGCAATCAAAAGCCGAAATCCGGATCCCTATATTTCAGGAACCCTCCATCCCCAAGGGTGTCTATAGCTTCTTCTACATGCCGCTGGTTGCTTCCTTTCTGGTTTTGTAAGTAAAATCAAGTAAACCCAAGTCTATCACTACGTTTTTTTTGTCTGACGAGCATGTGGGGAGGGCAGAGAGGGCGGAGAGGGGTGCATATGTTATACATATATGCAACATTTCATTTGAATTTGTCTCCCCGACTCGTAGCACAGCGCAGCGCAGCGGATGTTGTGGCAAAAGTTCAACCGAAATGCATATGGCGATATATACAGAAAATACACAGAAAACGAAAAGCAAAAGGAAACTTATGAAATGCCTGTGGCAACAGCAGCAGCAGCAGCGGCAGCAGCAGCAGCAGCATGAATTGGCACAATTCACAGCTAATCCAATCAGCTGTAGTGGCGTCACACCGAGAGACAGAGAGAGGGAGAGGGAGAAAGAGATGGGGAGAGCTAGCTACAGAGCAATGTCCTGTCCAGTCTCTTCCGGTTCTCTAGGCCAGGCCAAAACACCTGCATGGACGGTTTGTTGTGTGCCAGTCCCAGTCCGGTTCGAGCCGCAGTCTCCGATGCTGATGCCGCTGTCGCTGCCGCTGCAGTTGCAACTCTGATTGTGAGCCTGTCAGGCGTGTATTAATTTCTGGATATGCGCATGTGTTTGTGCAACAAGTTGCTGTTTCTGTTGCTGTTGCAGTTATACTTTTTTGCGTTTTTCTTTAATATGCAGATTGTGTCGCGCTGACTTTAATACTTTGCAACGTCGTCGATCATTTCGCTTTATGCCAGTGCTGCTCTCTGCCTGTGTGTCTGTGTGTGTGTGTGTGTGTGTGTGTGTGTGTGTGTGCGAGATGGAGAAAAAGAAACAAGCATGTTGTACATGTCGCCCGTCTTGTAAAACCTGCAACACATGCAACATGCAGCAGCCGCAGCCAAAGCAATGCGCTGGGAGGGAGTGGAGCCAGGCCAGCCGAACGGTGCAACTGTGGAACGGGGCTTCCTTCCACACCGAAGAGCGCAAAAATTTCACTTGGCCACAATTTTAATTAAAATTTAAAAAATCCCCAAAAGCAATCGTCGACCCACCGATGCCGCCATACTCTTTCCTCTTTGGTAGGATTTTACTCTTTGCTCCTTGTACGTCCCACCACATGTCTCCTGCTCTGTGAGGGTATGCTACCGATTCGCCTTGACACCGCTTGACGTTTCCGTGGCGCGAATAAATTGGACAAAATAAAAATAAAACCATGTAACAGTGTTAATGTAAGATGACGGCAAACAAAAATAAACGAATAAGAGAAAAGAAAAAACCGATGCAAAAACGCTTTTGTTGGTGGACCGTCTAGTGATGGCAGTTTCGCATGCCGATGATCCCTATCGAGGAATTATGTGCCGGTAGGCAAGAGAGTTCTCAAGGACAGCGACTATCATTGGTAACGGCAGAGAGACAATATCGGTATCGATATCGATTGACCAAGCTTCCATCACTAATAGCAGGAGAGCGGTCTTCCAGATTCCAGTCCGTGTGTATGTGTGTGTGTGCTTTTTTGTGGCAAGTTTGAGTTACGCTTTACAGGATTTTACAGATTGCAAACATTAATTTTCATGCATTGCCTGGCACACAAGTGTGGGGGGGGCCTTTCGAGAACCGCTACAAACCACACGAGCCCACCAGCCCCCTTCCCCGCCCAATAAATATCCCCCCTCACTGCCGATCCGTAGTTCTTCGGCTCTGCTTCTGCTTCTGCCTTGATATGCTGAAATTATGTACGGGGCGTGGCAATCGAAACATGTGCAGTTATGTTTTACAGCGTCCCTCTCTCGCTCTAGCTCTCGCGAGCTCGCTCCCCTTCCTGGGTTCTCCTTATCGCTGATTGCGGTGGGTTCAAATGCTGACAATCCGAGCCGAAATGTCCCAAAAAAAAACATATCAGCGGTTTCTTACATAATATTGTACCAGCGACAATGAAGAAAAGACGAAATACCCCAAAGAACCCCAAATGGGAAAATCGTTTAAAAATGCAAATGGCCCGCACATCGACAGAAAACAGAAAGCAGAAAGCAGAAAACGATATTGTGTGTACGAGTATACATACATACATATGTACATATGTATATGTATTCAAATCAGTCCATGGGTCGGGTTGTCGGTGGGTCGCCTTGGTTTCTGTGGCGGCTGTCGTTTCCTGGCGCTGCATTTGTCAAACGCCGCGGAATTAATGAACCGCAACAGCACCGCCGATTTGTATCTAATGGAGACCGAAAACAACAACCAGACCGAGCCGAACCGGCCTGACAACAACAAATACACAAACTACACAAATTGTAGCCAGAACTCAATATTTGGAGAGGCGGACCTTAGGCACGTGTGAAATATTTTCACATGGCACTTCATTTATTTCGTTGGACCTGGGGCTTCGACTGCGGCTGCGGCTGGGCTGGCTCCAGGTGTTGGTCACCTTCTGCTCTTGTTGGGGGGGACGCGTCCATAAATTTCCTTATTTTCTGCTTTGTGCATTTGTTACGTTCGTTAGGCACGCATTTGCCATCTCTTTCGCTCACCCTCTGTCCCGTACCGTCCTCTGTAGCGTATTCAATTTGTTTGCCGATTTTTGACAGGCAACGGGGCCATACAAACACATACACATACACATATGTACATATATATCTCTAATAACTCTGGGTCTGAGTCTGAGTCTGGGTCTGGTTCTGGGGTGTTTATGTATCGATTCAATTCCAATACGCGTAGCAATGCCAAGAATTTATGCAATTTTCCACATACGATTTATATTCTATACCGATACAAAACGAACTGAAAAAGGGATAGGTTCGACGAGTATGGTTTATGCGAGGAACCTATACATCATGACAATCGACTGCGCATGAACATCATCAATACAGATACGGCTTTGTTACCACGTGGCGGCTGTCGATCATCGTACATCGTGCACATATTTATATAGAGAACCGAACCTACTAATATACAGAACCCAGCCAACTACTATCTTGTTGTCTATCTCTGACGACCACTACGACTTCAAGAGATAACCCAATGACTCTTCGGGTAAGTATTTCTAAAGCTGCCTCGCCCTAGGAGTATTTATCACCCGAACCGAGCACACACACACATACACAATGGTCTAATAGTCTCTGCAATCAATTTCAGAACTGTCACTTTGACACTTGAATGTTCTGTTTCATTTTCTTCTCCCTCTGTCACCCACTTATCCAACGTCTTCTGCTTCATCGCTGCTGCTGTCCCGCAAATGCCGTAGACAACACGTCTGTTGTACCCTACATATTTATCGGGTACAAAGTATTACGATTATACATACTACATACATATGTACATATGTATATTTATCATACAATAAATGACATTTTATCGCTCTCGAGGCTCACCAGACTTTCTTGTCTTTCGCGTCGCACTGTTGGCAAATATTTGTTCATTTGTTTGTTTGTTTGTTTGCTGCTCTGTGGAAGAAGTACCTACAACTACAACTACGAGTATTTGTGTACACTTTGTAGGTGGCTCCTATTTCTGCTGTCAACGTCGTCGTCATCGGTGGCACCTCTCTATGGTAGTAGAAAAACAAAAAGACAACTCTGGTAGCCGACATGCCCTGTCACATTATTCCCCAAACCTGTCAAAAACAAGAAGAACGGAAGAACAGAAAATGTCACACCTCTGGGTGGTTCGGGGTGACACCTTTTGACACTTGTCCAAAGTGCATCAATGGCAAACACAGGAAATGTGCTACTTCTGGCGGCAACGGAGAAATCCATTCCTCAATCATTTCGGAACAGCCCATTATGACTAAAAACTAGATATATTGAAGAGCAAATCCCAGGGTGTTCCAATCTGTCCATTTTTGTGCTATACCAACTTTCTTAGGAATGCTTTTTCCCCGCCACACTTTCGTTGTTATCTTCTATAAATACACAATTGTCTGCAAGAGTTTGTTTGGCTCTTTAATTTATAGAGAACATCATTATCAAACCTTGACTTAAGAACATTTCCCCTGATTGACTTATTATCTGGAACGGAATAAGCAACTTTCTATAAAAGGGCGTCATTTTCGCAGAAAGTTTAGTGTTTTTTTTGGAGCAAGCTAATAATGAAAGTGATTTTGTTCGTATTCTCTGTTCTCTGCCTTATGGTCTTGGCTAACGCCGAGTTCGAGCCAATCAAGAGCTATCCGTCGTCCTGCAAAGCTGCCCATCCCAAAAGGAGCGGCATCCAGAAGATACAGGTCCGTGGACAGGTCTTCGAGGTGTTCTGCGATGTTGGCGTGGCGGGACCGGGCTGGTTGGTCATCCAGCGACGCGTTGACGCCGAGATGAACTTCTTCCGCAATTGGGACTCGTATCGACGGGGCTTTGGTGACTTGAACACCAACTTCTTCATCGGACTCGATAAGTTGCACAACATAACGAATGCGGAGCCCCAGGAGCTCTATATACAACTGGAGGACTTCTCGGGAGAGATCCGATATGCCTACTACGATCGATTCACCATCGGATCTCCTAGCAGCGGGTTTGACCTCAATCAACTGGGAACCTATAGTGGCACCGCTGGAGACGGTCTGAACTTACAAAAGTCGATGAAGTTTAGCACCTTTGACCGGGACAACGATGTGTCCGAAAGCAACTGCGCCGCCAAATTCACAGGTGCATGGTGGTACAAAAATTGTCATAACAGGTACAGTTTTATCGATTAATTGAGAGCCCGATATTGATTATTGTGTTGCAGCAATTTGAATGGCGCCTACTTGGCTGGTCTCCATGAAGGTACGGATATTTATGCCAAAGGAATCACCTGGCATCCATGGCGAGGTCATTACTACAGCTACAAAACCACCCACATTATGGTTCGGTCTCTGCTGTAAATTGATCGTGATCACGATATTGAGTGCTCCAGATTCAAATAAAGTGTTAAACAAAGTTCAACACAAAGTTAAACATTTTTCCCAAATACATAGCTGATACTGAGTTTTCCCATCGCTTTGTTTGCTGAAATTCAAGTTCGGTTTGTAGATATCATATCAAGGGTATTATGAGAAGCAAAGTGGAGTCCCCCCCCCTCCAACATTCCTTCCAATGGCCTTTGTATATCCGCTTGTAGATCCAATAACCGTAGCGCGGCCCCCAGATGCCTTTCATATTTATTATCACAAGGTGGATGTTGTTATTGGTACTGTGACAGGGGTCTGTTCTGTTCTGCTATGTTCTGTTCTGATCTGTCCGTTGCCACGATGATGACTCAATTGACGGACAATGGACAACTTTCCAGTGAAGAAATTAAACTCGAAAAACAGCATATAAAGTTCTTTCCATTCATTCAGAGCTCATGAAATCAGCTGATCTCGGCAGTTTCTTTGCTTACGATACGGTACCGTATATATATTACGATATATGGTGATAAATGTATCATATATCACTACCAGCCCCACTCGACATACATAAGTCATTGTGTGCACTTGTTCATATGTATATACCACTATATCTACATTTATATATATGCATGTATGTATGTATGTATAAATATGGAATTTATCTTATGTATTGTACATATAAATAGGTATTATATTTTTGTCTGAGAATTTCTGTGGGAAACTTTGTTGTTGCCGGGTTGCCTGGCTACGGAAGTATCGATTCCGTTACTGGAAACCATTTTAAATATGAGTTTTCCTCGAAATTTTACTTGAATTCCTTGCAGTTGTATCATTATGTCAATGCAGAAATATTAGCTGGAATTTTCAAAACGGATGTATTCGCATATATGCGAGTATTTCCGAGCACCCAGCCGTACCCAGCCATCTTGTGTGATGTGACATTTGTGGGGAATTTCTGTGCGCTGTCCAACACTGGCAAGGCAAGTGGACAAGTGGCGGAATAAAATTCCCATTAACTAAATAAACTTATGATAGATGGAATATACAAATGACGGGCATTAATTGCACACTCACGCAAAACAAGTTTCCCAGATCTGTCTGCCTGGGCGAATCATTTAGCAAATTAAATTTGCATTTCACAATGTTTTTTCATACGACTATGAAGAAGCGCTGCTACTTATTTACACCAGGGTGATTCAAACTTGTGGAATTTACGGAAAACTTTTAAAATTTGTGAAAGCCAAAAAGAGTAGCGCCTAGGAATGGTATACCTTATTTTGTCAAAAAATACACCCTAACCTTCTGATTCTATAGAGTCTACAGAAGCCCCCTAATCCCTGGCAGTGTGTGCTGTGCAAGTGAAGGTCGCTGCCGGGGCAGCAGGACGCATTTCTAGATGTGCGAGTGTCGGCGGAGGCAATTGAAATGCTTTTCAGCAATGGCGAATCGAACCGCTCTGAAATGCTTTTATAATGAGTTAATAAGCAATCGCCGAGAGCACCTGTTGCCAGCGACGCCAGTGACGACGAGAGCAAACTGCCAAGTAATTAAGAGATTTCCTTGGACCTCAGTCTCTGAGCGAATCGATTGGATTGCATTGCATTGCATTGGATTGGATTGGATTGGCCCAGATGCACTTAGTTCCAGTATCAGATGTGGCTTTGCTTTCCTATACCCTTGTCAAGGAGGGTATTGTTATTGTTAGATGATTTTAGCAACGCCTTTCATATTTCTGCACCCAATCTGTACGTTAAGATCCGATTTTGTTTTGTTGAAAATATGGATAATGAAAAGTAAACAGCCATAGGATGGACGGATGTGAAAGGGTATCAATAGCTTCGGATACTGACTCAAGTCTTCGTTTCGCGATTTGTTTTTGTGCCATTTTAATTGCTAATCAAATCGATTTATAATTCTGCGTTGTCCAAGTAATTTATTAACTATTACATTTTGCTACGCTCATCGCATACCCCATCATGACCAGCACCTGCTCCCCCCACTCTCTTAGTCTCTGTCTCTCTTTCTACCTCTCCTCTCTCTGTTCTGGTGTCTGCTGGAAGGGCGGCGAGTGGCGCCAACTGTCGTCGACGGCAAGGCGGAAAATGTTTTTAAAACGAATTTGCGACTAAGGGAAGCGTGTGCGGTTTTCTCCGTTACATTTTTGCCCATTTGGTTTTATAATTGATTGATTGATGGCATTGATTGAGTATGAGTGGGGGAAAATAACATATGTACATACATCGTGAATATATTTATCAGGGGGAATAAGTAGATCAGATCTTCAGGGAACAGGAGAGATGTGAAAGCTATCTGCACTATAGTAAGGAGCTCTCCCTCCTGCCAGATGGCAGGCCTATATAAAAAATGAACCAACAAACGTGTCACAGACAGCGGGAATTTGTTTGCTGTCGAAAATATTACAATTTTCATTTGTAAGTTTTTCGCACGCACAAACAAAATCCCAAAAATATAATAAACATGAAAATAAATTGGCTCGGCATCGCAGCCGAAACATGGATACTACCGATGCACGGATACACACAGACACACAGGGAGAGAGATAGATGCACAGAGAGATACACAGATACAGAACAGTGAGGGCCCACAGTCATGCTGGCATGGCAGATACTTTTTAGCCACTTTGACTAAAGCAATAACATTAGCACTTGGCTGGCCACAAAACTATTTCTGGCACCTTACAAAAGAACAAGAACCAACACAAAAAAAAGACAAAACAAATACAATAACTTAAAAAACTGAAAAAAACATTTGAGTATCTTTTTGGGAATGGAAAAATTGCAAAGCATACAATTTTGAACTTGGCACAAGGGATGGGATGGGATGGGGTGGAATGGGCTGGGCTGGGCTGGGATGGGATGGGCTGGCAGGCGCAAGGGAACGGTACAAAGTCTAAATGGATTGTTCTCTGCTTAGAGATATGCATGTAGTAGATGGCTAGGATGGGGATGGCTGTTAGGAGAGCACAGAAACCGCGTCTACAAGTGCGTTCTGCATACTCGTTCTCGTACACAACAGGGCACGAGTATGAGTATAAGTATGAGTACGAGTACGGGTACGAGTGCGAGTGCATGTCTGTA
Source organism: Drosophila athabasca (assembly GCA_008121215.1). Taxonomy (NCBI): domain Eukaryota; kingdom Metazoa; phylum Arthropoda; class Insecta; order Diptera; family Drosophilidae; genus Drosophila; species Drosophila athabasca. Next base: position 393,186 of record VMQQ01000015.1, read on the forward strand.
ATAAGTGTGGTACGGTCAATGCACAGACGGAGACGACCAGACAAATATTTGTTTGCTTTTGTTGCCTCTGCAAATGGGTGGAAGTGGGTGTGGAGGCGAAGGTGGAGGTGGAGGCCTGACCACGTCACGTCACCCAGCCGGTCCTCATCGTCGGCGGCGTCGTCGTCGTCGTCGTCATCCATATGGCAAAACTATTTTTAAAAATGTTTTAATTATTTGCTGCCATATTCCTTAAAGCGTTGACTAGTTGGCGGCGTCTCCGTCTGCTGGTCTGGGCGGTCGGTCTCCTCCCTGGTCACTGATGGGGTGGGGCATGGTGCAGCGTGCTTTGGCAAAATGTGCAACAACTTTAGAGGTTTTTTCACTGTTTAGTACATTTCGGCGTGGGCTTCGGTTTTTACTTTTATTCTTCCATCCTCGTTTCGTCTCTCTCCCGTCCCTCTATCTCTCTCTCTCTGTGCAAAGTACATTAAGTGTGAAGTTTTCTCCCAATAGAAATATTATTGTCGCGTCGCGCCTAATGTGTCGCAGCTTGCATGTAATTTTCTCTTTTGTCACCCGTCGACACTCGCCCTCCCTCCCGTACACTACACAAAATGTCTAGCAGATCAGAATCCCATCCATGCCAGAGCAGCTGCATCAAAACAAAACTTACGAGCAGTCGCTCGCTCGCTCGCTTGCTCTCCTGCAGTCAAGTGCAAAGAGAGAAATACTGGAACTGGAACGAGGTGTACACTCTCCCTCCCGAAGCTCTCTCTGGGAATTCCTCACCTTTTCTGCTGGAAGCTCGCGAAGATTGGCCATGCGACATTTTGGACAACAAATTCAATGCATCCAACGATCATCATCGTTCTGTAGAGCAAGTCAAACATCGATTCCATCGGCCATAGCCAGCGACAATAGAAACGCCAAGTACGCGAGTGGAGTGGTCTTCGTGCCCCTGCTGCGGCTTTTTTTTTTTTTGTTCAATGCATTTGCTATTTATTTAACCGTCAGCAGGCAGGCAGGCAGCCAGCCCCAGACAAACCGCAAGCATGCTCGCTTTACGGGCTTCTTTTTACCCCGAGACAGAGGCAGAGACAAGACGCCCAATGAAGCGAGAAAAATTACTGTTTGTTAAGTGAGTTTGTCAACATGAGGCGTGCGCATCGCAGAGGTAGAGGCAAACTATAGCTAAAAGAGACAGAGAAGCAATGACAGAGATAGAGATACAAACAAGTATCATTAACGCAATGCCCAAACCGTTAGAGAGACATTCGAGTTTGGGCTGAGAGTCGGAGCTGGAGTTGGTGGCATCTTTACCCGGAAGCCGACTTCAAAAACTCCATAACTCCGAGTATTTTTCTGCAGAACTTTTCTTTGGCTTGGCTTGCCTGTGGGAGTGGAGGGGAGGGGCTGGGTATTGGGATGGGGATGCCTTTGCAATGTCTGTAATTGAATACCAGGCATAGTCATTTTTCCCGGCATATTCTATACCCTAACATACGCCAGAGCCTATTTATTTACACTTGACGAATGTGTATTTATTCTCTCATTTGAAATTGATTGTTTGTAGATTAGTAGTAGGTATATTTTGGTAGGAAAGGGTATCTAAAACATCGGCCCCAAGGCTATCTTTCCTTCTGCATACTGTTCTTGTTTGGGTTCTTGTTCTGTCTAAAAATGGTACTTGGATGGTGCCCCATCATAGACATCTCGCAAACAGAACCCCTGCACAACACAGCGGGCGCAACGCCAAGCCAAGCCAAGCCAAGGCTACTGGACTGGACTGGACATACATATTGTCAGCAATTACTCATTTATGGCCAACCAGCGGCATTTCTCGCCGCTCTAGGCCGCTGTGCGTGTGTCCTTTTGCGGCCACCTATTAAAGCATTTCAGAGGGTATGTATAACGCTCTTGACCACAGAAGGAAACATCAACCGACCCCCATAAAGTATACAAATACTCGTACATACATACATACATATATCTGTATATATGTCTTACTACAAGGCCTTCTTTTTGCTGTGCACAATAGCATTCGGATCGGATCACTAGAATACATATATAACATGGCTGGCAGGGGAATTATCGATATGCTAGGGTATTAAAAGCTTCGGTCTCCTTAGACAATCCTTTTATTTTATTGTCTGTCTGGTTCTTCAGGTTCGTGGCCCTCCCGCTCTTGGATGCATTGAGTTCTATATACATACATATATAACGATTACTGATTATTAAAAAATCGTATCAATCGACTGTCCCAACCATAAAAAGCTGTAGTCACATATTAAAACGAATCGAATATAATATATTCGACAAAAACGAACCCCCTATTTGTTAGGCTTAAATGGATCTCAGTCCACACAAATCGTACGACGAGTATGTATTTACTTACAATATGCGCGGAACCGTAATGGTGATTTGAACTTTACTCCCGATTAAAGCTAATCAGGCCCGTGTCATCCTCTGTTATTTTGACTGCCGCCGATAAGGCTCACATATCTGAACTTTGACATACCATCTCACGCAGCAACAGTATTGCCTTATCTCACTGATACTCCGCTCCTGTCTAACCTAAGCTGAAGCTTGGTCTTGGCCTGGGGCTAGTTTTGGTTGATAAGAAAATTTAATTTTCAAAACCAGTAATCACAAATCGATGTTCTATTTAAATAGGGCATTAAAAATACATTTTCGGTTTGGATGGAATGGGATGGTGGTGCTCGAAGACACACACGCACACACACGCGCTGACAGAGGGACAGCCAGGCCAGTCGATAATCAGTTGAGCGAGAACATTTTCTTTGGGGGGGGGGCACGTGGGGTTATCGGTCTCCTAAATACTCGCAATGCAACTGAGTGTTATTTCATATATAATATTATTTTTCCAAACGTTTATGTTCCATTTGACACATTTTCAGAGGCTCTCAAATACATACACTCCGTGATGGTGTATGATGGGTGACCACGCTATCAGTCGGTCAGCTCTGTGTACAGTGAAACCTTCTAATCTGGTACACCTCCCCCGTCCCCCTCTCGGCACAGACAGTTCGATGTATGATGATCAGGTTCCGAGCGCATGAAACGCATAGGGAATTCTTGATCCCAACTGAACTTTGAGCTATAAAATGCACTGCCAGAGACCAGAGGGCTTCTGAAAACAGTAACTTTACTGAATATAAAGATCTCTCTGTTACTTCAAATCGATTCGGTAGTACTTTGGCCTTTTTGTGCTTAAATGCACTCGTTGGGTTCCATGAAGATACGTTTGTCGCAAATTTTCATCATTCTATCTTCCAACCATACCTACAATGTTCATGTTATCCTCCTTTTCATTTAACTTTTAACATTTTGACATTTCGCTTTCGCGATGGCCGACTGAGAATTGGCTTCGTTCCCGCTCCCCATGCCCATACCGCTCCGTCTCTTAAATGGCGCCCCCAAAGAAAGAACTATTCTCTATTTTCTCACTGGTCGATCCGGTCCGTATGTCCGTCCTTGTAGCTGTCCACCTCTCTGTCTAGCCGTCAGCTCTAGCCGCCGCGGCGGTTCGCTTTTAGTTTTAGCATTTACTTCTGGCATAGTTTGCATTTTTCTAGCCGCTCGTATCTATCTATTTTATATGGTATGTTTCTTTTCGTTTTTCGTCTATTTTTTTTGTTTTAGTCGTATTCTACGAGTACTGTACAGAGTATAGAGTATACATATGTACATATGTATGTTCTTATTGTATTCTGTGCTCGTTTTTGTTATGGGTGTACGAGGGCTGTAAATGCCGCGTGTGTGCTCATCACTTGCAGACACTTTAGAATGCAGATCTGCGAGATACACAACGCTCTGAGAGTGCAAACAGATTCGAGTACGTAGATAGACAGAAAGATACAATCGAATGCTCTGTTTCGATTCGTTTGGGATCGGATCAGATCGTATCATATTAGAGCCAAATGGTTTTACTCCCTTTAACTCCTTTTTACTCTATTTTCTTCGACATGAACAGTTTTGACTTTTATTTCAGAATGTACAGATAGATAGATATATAGATGCCAAGTAATCGGCAGCTCTAGCAATTTTTATATTTGACGCACTGCCAACAACATCTGGGAAAGTCAACCTGCGTGTTCACGCCAGAATCCCTGCACTGGGCGAACATGGCCGGTATCTGGCAACTGAATTCGAAAAATGCATATTGATTGATTATTCAAGGTACGGGGAGGAGGGATCGGGAATTGATCTCCCTCACTTACTAGTGAATCAGGGTATCACCATTGCCGTTCAGGCAGTATATCATACCACAATAATCCTTGTGTTGTTGGAATTCGCGCACTTTAATGTTACCGGTAGGACCTTCGCAGGTCTCTGCCTTTGCATTACCAGGAAATTTCATGTAGTGAACCAACGAATTCGCCCCGGATATGATCACCATCAGGATGAAGATGTTCTGCAGGACAAACATGATGAGATAAGAGACCAGACTAACTCCACTTTCTAACTGACTGACACTGGCTTTTATAGTCCATATACCAGCAGGCAGGTGGCAAAGAGCCTGCGATTCGCAGGAAAACTGTGGCTTAGGCCAAGTTGTCAGTAATGACAGTTCTCTCAGAAATAGAGTATATCCAAAGACAATATAAACACTCTTTATATTGTTTATATTATCTTTGGTGTATCACTGATTCTCTCGTAATCCTGTGCTTTAAGAAAAGCAACAGCTTTCTTCATGGAAATACCATTCCGAACTCCATCGGAAAATCAACATTCGCTGCGACTTCGATGAAAACTCATTCATTCGATCTCAAGGCGATCTAAGGCAACTCTGAGCAACTACTCAGGTGCTTAAAATGTACATTAGGAATCGAATTCGAAGCATTCCTGATCAATTCATGCGAACGCGAGACTTGCTTATTTTCTTTTATCTGCCGCTGCTGCTCTCGAGTACTGCCGGCTACCGACTGGCCAAGGTAAGGGCGTCCCAATTAGCGGTCCTCGCCCACCCATTGACCCCACCATCGAACCCACCCGCAGAGACATCGAGCCAGAGACATACGCAAGCGAATGGCCAGGCCGCAGAATCTGTTTGAGGACTTTGCCCCCCTTCGCATCGACGCAGGAACCGGCTACGGGTACCACCATCTGGGAGATGATGCGCGTCTGGTTGGGGACGCCACTGGGAGTGAAGCTGCCAAGAACTGCAATCCCGGGTCGCGGTGCAATGTAAATGAGATCTTCAAGCCCGGCAATCCCAAGGAAAAGTCCGCTTCCATAGCCATTCAGGCGGCGCAGGACGCGAAGGCGGCCAATGAGGCGCAGGCGTCAGCCGGACAGGCTGCGGCCCAGCACATCAAGCTGGAGCTGGCCGAGAAGGCGTTCCAGTCGGCCAAGGCCGCGGAGGCGGCTCTCATGGGCAAACAGATGATGGTCGATCAGCTGGAGCAGGAGGTGAACCAGGCCAATGCCGTCATCGAGGAGGAGACCAGCGCGCTGCAGAGCACGGAGATCAACTTGAAGTCAGCCATGGAAGCGGCCCGTGCGGCCGGCGAACAGTTCCAGACTTTCACCGTGCTGCAGAAGACCTTCAAGGAGAACCTGGTCAACATCCAGAATGTGGCCATGGGCGTCCAGCAGGAGATGGACTCCAAGACGCAGCTGCTCGATGCCGCCCAAAACCGGATTGCAATGCTCCGGAAGCAGCTCCAGGTCGCCAAGGAGGACTACGAGAAGACCAAACAGGCCGCCCATAAGGCTGCCTGTGCAGCCATCGAAGCCAGGCAAAAGGCCAACTCTAATGATAACGGCCTTCCGGCTATGCGCAAGCGCCGTCAGCCGCCCTACCACCTCTCAGGTATCGATGATAGCGATGGAGTCGAAGAGAAAGCGAACGCTTGGTAACAAACACATACACACACACACAGTGTATATTTTGTAGATGATATTGTAATATTCCATATTCTGATTTCAATATCAAAATGATCTTTTCATAACTACGGACTAAGTTCTTGGGGTGCCAGCTAGGCCAGGAAGCAGGTGGCACTTGCAGCAGGCAGACCTAGTGCACTTGCAACGTGCCATTTCGCTTGAAGAAAACGGAGAAATATGGTAGGGAAATTCCTCGAATGCCAGTTAGCATGTGGCGGAACAGGGTACCGAATCGTGGTGCGGGATAGTACTTGTATCGTTTTATGAACTACTATAAACGGCACAACCAATCAGGGAACTAACCATTAAATTCTTATTAGCTGGCATTGGCATGCAACTGCCATTGAGTGAAAATTAGTATGATTCGAATTGTGATTGGTCTGGTGCTCCTGTCACTGGCAGATTCTCTGGTGCACTATGTCAAACTCCCACCAGGCGCAGGTAACTCGATCCTTTTCCACCATATAGTACATATTATGCAAAGGTTTTTGGGTTTTATATGTGTTATTTCAGATGGAGGCTGCAAGGGCGCAAAAGGCGACTTTAAAGTGGACGAAATTGAGAAGGACCCACTAACGTGCGGCGTCTTTGTATGCCAGAACAATAATGGCGACGCCCTCATCCACTAGCAAGTATTCGCCATATTTCTAATATTTACGTATACTGACGGCAATCAACGATTATCCTCGACTATAGCTGCCAAATTCCAGTAACCTTTGCAGACTGCGATGAAAGTGGCGTGAAGACGACCGCGGATTGGCCCGATTGTTGTTGGTTATGCGTTCTGGTAGTAGCCTGTAAAAAACCATAGCCCGTTTATATACATACATATGTATGCCTATGTAAAATCATCAATCATTGAGGAATAAATCAAGCTTGGAACTTTGGGGCACGTGCACTTGCAACGGGTCTCAGTCACAGTCTTATCTTACACTCCCAAAACTGCATTTTTATGTGCTCTCTCTCTTATTGTACCACCTTCGTACATCTCCTGCAATACTCACTGTCGTATTGCTCTCTCTCAGCAATTCCTTTCCGATCCTCATTCTATTTCTCTCTCACAGACACTCGGCTGAGACGACTCTCACCCATGCTCTTAGAAAATACGAATTGCAAGAATAACGGACTACTTCCTACTGCTTCTTATTTTTCCTTATTCATGCTTCTCTACTGCTTATAAATATGCGCTTTATTTTTATGAATCCCCGACATATGCACGGACCGGTAAACATTCCATGAGAGTCGATTTCAGTCTGAACGAACTTCTTTGGTGGGGTGCAGAACTGTTTTCTACCAGGTGTACCAGGTGTGCCAGGCATGCGGCTTGCGTACTGCTTCGTGGAGTCTATAAAAGGCCCCTCCAGCGAAGGGACCAGCAATCAAAAACCGTCCACTGGTTGTGTTGGTTGTTCCATGGTTTCCAATAAGATTCCGATAATGAAATACATTCAGCTCTTAATCCTGGTTGGGCTCGTGTCCTTGGTCAAGTCACTGGTGCACAAACAAAATTTGGGCAAGAGTGCTGGTAACTCTTTCCTCTGCTACACTATTCAGCTCTTTCAACGGGATAATATTCGAATTATTTCAGATGGCAAGGGCTGCAAGAGCCCAAAAGGTGACATTAAGGCGGGCGAAATGAAGCAGCTTGATGAAGTTTGCGGCGTCTTTTATTGCTTAAACAAAGAGGGATACGGCCTCATCCACTAGCAAGTATCCACCCATCCATATTTCATAGTGCACTCTCCACTAATCGGCGGCCCTTTGTAATCCCTGATCCCTTTCTTTCTTCTGCACATACATACATATGTACATGGATGTAATTAGCTGCCAAATACCAGCAACATTCGCAGAGTGCCTTGGAATGGGTGTGGCTACAGCGGTCAACTTTCCCGATTGCTGTTGGCTATGCGTCAAGGATAAGACCTGCGACGAAGCAGCACCAGCAAAGCCAGCAGCACCCCCTCAGAAACCCCCACTTTAATACATACAATACTACATACATATATATATGTCATGGAAGATGGACACTTTTCAATCAGTTCATCAAAAGTTCTGATAAATGGTGGTGGATTTGAGTAAACAAATGCATACGAGTACAGTTCTTTATTTGTTTTTATTTGTATGTACGTTTAGACTAACAATTAGTGTAGTAAACGCATTCGACACAGCATTGGGGAAAGTTTACAGCCGTTTGAACGCCAGTATCGTTGCATTCCTGGAAGGGAAATGGGATCTGGCAACTGCATGATTAGGATTTCGATTTTGATTCTGATTATTCGAGAAATCGTGTGAGATCAAATGGTTGCACTTACTATGTTATGGCGGTGGTTCCGTCTTTATCCATGCACAAATAGTTGGCACACATATCGAAATGATTGACATATTCGGCAACACGTAATTTCCGGCCGTCTGGCAAAGCGCATCCTGCCTGGCCTTCGTCTGGATACTTCATCCAGGCTACCAACGAATCTGTCCAGGACACGGCCACCACCAGAATGATAATTAACTTCACTATAGCCATGATTTTAGACAAGCCAGACAGTTAACCCCAGACTCTGACTCAATGAAAGGAATTTTGGATGGGACTTGATTTTATACCTTTTATATTTATTGTATCACCAGAATCTGGCAACGCACCTGGGATTCTCAGGAAAATTACGAAATTACGGTCCCCACTTATCGTACCTATAGGTATCTTTCTGAGCTAGAGATCTTCAAAAAAATACTCGTAGTTGAGCAGGTTTTCTAAATTAGACCTCGTCGATTAGACTTTACTTCACCTCGACCCCGGAGATACTTTTCTGTATAAAGGAAAAACGATAGGCAGATGGAACTTTAGAAACAGGTGGCTTGCACCTGCACTTGCAACGAGTGTCCAATTGCCGCTCGGATCGTATTATACCTTAAGGAAAACTTTCGGCGAAATGTGCTGGTTTCCATTGAATCGGTGGCCTGAAAATCGCAGAATAGATGGCATATAAAGGGCCCAACCAACCAGGCGACCAATCAAAGCTTTTCACTCGTTGCATCAACAGTTCCAGAGACGAAAATGAAAGTTACCTTAATTCTAATGGTGCTCATGCTCCTGTCATTGGGAAACTCTCTGGTGCACTATAAAAAACTCGAACCAGGCGCAAGTGACTGCACTCCACTCCCCTTCCCCCATATTCTCTTTATTCATCTTTGTGATCATTCCAGAGGAAGGCTGCAAGGGCGAAAAGGGTGACTTGAAAGTGGGCGAATCGGAAAAGGACCCAAATGTGTGCGGATCATTGTTTTGTACGAACAATTCAGGCGACGCCTTCATCCACTAGCAAGTATTTGCCCAACTCCCATCTCAACTCTGTTTCGAATAAGTGACTCATTTCACAGTTGTCAAATACCGCTTCCAGTCGCACTATGCCCTGGCAGAGGTGTGTCCACAGAAATCGAGTTTCCCGACTGTTGCTGGATATGCACCACCTTCAAGAAATGCTGATCTGATGAACGAACGCTCTCCTTTTAATCAGCCAGGAAGGGGTCCGTTCCAGTTCCCTAGCCCAAAAATGTGAGCGCATCGAGAGGAAAAAATATAAATGAAAAAGGAGACAATAATAAACAATAAAAGAACAATTGTAAACCAGATCTGGGTGTCGTCGGGTAGGGATAGGGCCGCTTACGAATAAGATGAGCCGACTTGGACTTGGCTTGAGTTCGTGCAAAAGAGATTCGGATGACGTATGCACATTGAACGGGAAAGACAAGTATGTATACGTAACAACAAAAACTAAATCCAGAAAGCTGTTTGGGTACCTACACAATTTGTAAGCTGCGGCTGCTGATGACAATGATACCCTACCTGGACAGCGATACACATACATATACATATGTACAAACAAGAAGTTGTTATACACTCTCACATGGTCCAGGATTTCCAGGAGAACCTAGACATTCCAGGCATGCGTAGAGTAAGAACGATTGCGTGTAGGGGTTCAGAATCAAGGTGTATTTGATCAAGGGGCATGGCAGCTTTCTCTCTCTCTTATTTTTGAATAGGGTAATCTTCGCATACAATTCGATACAATGCACACACACACACACACACACACACACACACACAATATTAAGCGCTCTGAGAAGACTTCACCATGTATTAATACACCTTCACCAAAATTAATTAATTAATTGGGTGAGCATAGCATAACGATTTTTGGGGTAGTTAGAAATATTGCATTGCAAACAGTAATAAAACAAAGAATTACCAGAAATGGAGCAGATTCACCACCTATTTTCTGACCAATTAAGTTTTCCAGGAGTACGTAGCGACGGCAAAAACGAGCAACCTTAACGTACCGTGTCGTCTCAACCGCAGGAAACCATGCGGTGCAACATGTTCGCTCAGAGGGAGATGGCAAGCAAACGAAACGCAACAACGGGCGGCAAAGAATACAGTGTGCCAAAGCGAGATGGCTAGAATGTGCACACCCAGCAACAGCAACAAAAACACATCAAACGGTAAGCTAATAGAAATGCGACAAAATATATAACCAGAAGCGGTGCCAGAGAGAGAGAGAGTGCGAGAACGAATAGAACAGCTGTCTGAGAGCCAACATGCTTGACGTCGCTCGCGCTGTAGTCATGATTTTTTTCTGTTCAGCCGTTTTCCGTTACAGTTTTGATCGCTCAAGTCGGAGTTGGATTCGAGTTGCGTTGGGTATGGCATCACACTCATACTCATACCAAACGCAATCCGAACCGCCGACTACCGTTGAATGACTAGACGCAAAAACGTAAAAGTAAAAATGTTTTGATCGCGCGCTCTGACGGACGTCACCTCCTCGTCCGCCGCCACTCGCCTTAAAAAAAGAAACCAAAGCAGGGCGAAACAGACAAGTGCGCGTCCAAATTCTCGGTCAGTTGCAAGTTCCCGCGTGCCTGGCCTGCCGCCCTTAAGTGATTAAATTAATCCCGATGCAGCTCCAGCAACCAAGAAGAATCGGTACGCTCACACCTAGCACCTAACGAATTCTAATTTCAATGCGTCCGTGTGCGTGTGTGAGTGAAGAAGCTGGAAGCTATCGAGGAATTTAACATTTAACACCTCGGCCAGACCGGGCCCACGCGTGTTTCACACATTTCCAGCATCGGCTTTCGGCCGACCTTTTCTCGTGAATTCGCGCAAGTCCGGAATTAGACAGTGGCCACACGTGGACGTAGAACTCGGAGATTTGCATTACCAGCACCAGCTAATAGTCAAATTTTCCAAAATTGATAAACACAAAAATAGGCTGAAAAAAAACCGAAAATCCCCTAGCTGTTCCCCCCAACGTGTTAATAAAAGCAATCGTCGACGGAAATAAAGCTTCGTGTCACGATTTTATAATCACCGAAACACTTGGCGTATCATCTCGACAGGAACAGGCATAGGGAAGCGGGTTTCCAGCGCCAAAGAGGAGTGAGCGAGAGGCATAATAATTGAGCATTTCTTTTCTTCATTATTTCCAAGCCGAACCGAACCAAAGAAGCAGAGAGAACCGTTACGATGGCGACAAAAATGTGGTCACAGTTACAATCAAAGACACACGTAAACGTAACGGCGAGCAGCAGTCAACAGGCAGCGTTGCTTCAAACATGTTGCATGCAACCATTCTGCGCGATCGGCTCGAAGATCGTAGGCATGCCGAACCATGCCGGCGCTGGCAGCTTTCACTTCGTTTTTACAATTTTTCAATTCGTTTTTGGCGCTTTTCACTTCGTTTATGGCGCCCGATCCCAACGGTTCTTGGGGCTTGGGGTTCTTCATATGTGCTCTTGCACATCGTGGACGGCCTCTACCTACATGTGTACATAGTTGTGTTTTTGCCGCGCGGGCGTTATTGTGCATATTTCCGGTGGCCGAAAAATAAGAGAAACAACAGCTACATATACGATAAACTGTGTCACAGCAAAGCTGTCATTTCCAACAAATCGCTCACAAACACTTCCATCTCCCATGTGCTGTGTGCTGTGTGTTCGGTGCGTGTGTGTTTATAGGTGGATCCACTCGTAAAAATAATAATAATTGCATTTATCGGGTGTCCGACAGGCGCCAGCTTCAATTTAATTATAAATAACATCAACTAAACAGCGCCATCGCTTCCACACTCTATCGAGTTCAGTTCCAGTCGCCACTACCAGATGTACAATACACATACACAGGCACGTGTGGACATGTGTGTGTATACATAGTTTTGTTCTGTACACTTTCCAGCGTTTTTGCTTGGAAGAGTCCAAGTAGGCGTTCAGGCAAACCTCGCCCCTCATCGCGCTCAGCCTCCTACTACCTCCTCGTCTGGTCTCATCTCTCAGGGAGCATCACGCGCGCCGGTACAAAGTTAAAGTTTACTTACACACATGCGAGAACAACCTTCGCAGTACTTAACGGATCCCGGGTTTGTCAACCCACTTTTGAGCCGAGGGGAAAATCAATACATTCCAAGGCCCTTGCTTAGGCGCAGACCCGGGCGAAACTGAAGATAATCCCAACCAAAAACTTAAACCGATTATAAATAACGCTCGAAGAGAATGAAAAAACTTCTTATCGGGGAACGAGGGCCAATGTTCCAAGGTTTTCGAAAACTGGGAACTTTGAGCCGTCGTCGCACACTCGATGATAATTAACAAGAATTCTCGACAATAAAAATGTACATGAAAAAAGCAAAAAGAAAATAATGAAAATAACAAAAGAGGGAAACACACAGTGCGGTGACGAAACACGTTTTGCTATTCGCAAGGACATCTGTTCACATCTTACCGGGCAGCATTAGATCCTTTAGATACCTCTAATACTGTCAGGTAAAGATGTCGTCCGTGTCCTTATCCATCATAAATCGCAAGAAGAGCAAACAAGGCGTAAAAAACTAGTTTTTCAATTGTGCGTGTAGAAGCCCGAAAAAGAGATCACAGCGGAAGGAAGGAAGGAGGGGAACACGACGGACCAGAGAGAGAGAGAGAGAGCTGCTGGATGTCGATGTGGATAATGAACAGGCGGCAGAGAAATGGTCATAATTTTTTTTTGCAGCATCAGCAACGACAAGACGCGACGCGTCGCGACGCGTTTTGGGATGACATCAGTAAGAGACAGAATGAGTAAGAGAGAAAGAAATACATATCTGTACTCGGCCCCTCTTCTGTACGACGGTCGACCGGCGCCGCCCATGGGAGAGTGGTGGGGAGAGTGGTGGGGAGAGAAGGTGTGCGAGTGTGTGTGCAGGTAAACCTTATAGAAAGAAGACAACGCGGTCGGAGGAACGGGCAGAAGAGGAACCAATAAAAAATATATTTTATGGTTCCGCTTCTTTTTTTCGTCTTGCGTTTCGTTTCTTAATTTCTTCTTTTCAGCATTTTAGTGACAAAAATTCACTTTTTATGATGCCATTCCCCTGTTTTGCCCCTGCCCACCTCCTCTGCGATTTACGATTATAGCTAACTATCCGAAGCATCAGGTTGGGTTTCATTTTTTTTCTTCCTGTCTATGTTATATGCTCATAATCCGAAATTATAGAAATGTGAAACCAGAAACTAAATGGACATAATCTTCCATAATCAACAGAAAAAAAATTAAATGCTTACAAATTGCAGAAGCGTGATCGAATCGAAAGAGCAAAACTCGGCTCTTAGCGATATTTCATTGGCTTATGGACGGCGGAACTTTTTGATATGATGTGACAATCGGTCGTACCTGTTCAGATCACCTTGCAGATTGCATTATACATATATCCTAAAGTAGCGTCCTAAAGTAGCAGCCAGTAGTAGTAGCACTGCAGCTGGCTCATTTAGTCAGTACTTGATCGATTTCCCTTTTGTGCTGGCATTCTGCATTCGATTCACGCCTTTGCTGATAAGGTACAGCATTGGATGCTGATCTCTCGCCCCGAGACCTGCACTATCCTCTCTTGTCTTCTCTTCTCTTCTATTCGGCTGCCTATCGTGTGTACACACTATTGTACTGCATGCGAGTGTGCGCTGTAAAGGCGAAAGCAAATACAAATGCCGGCAAACACAAGCGAGGCTATTGTCGAGAGTGACCAGAATAACGTGTCTATGGCCTCTCTGAGGGGGGCGGAGAAGAAATTTTTTTAGGGGAGATATATGACCCACAAACACACTCGTAATGTACACCAAGGAACAGGGATCGTAAAAGCGTTTAGAGGCTTTTAAATTTTACAGTTTCTTGGCACAGTGGTACTCATGTTTAATGTAGTTAGTGTTGCTTGGGTGCTGTTTGTTGGTTGGTGACGGTGAGGGCCTCTGCGGTATAAGGGGTTAATCTAATCAGGAAAACAAAAAATGCGTTAGCTTCGGTCGTCTGGGTGGAAACGATCCCCAATGGTGGAACCGAACGAAACGAAACGACCAACGTAACCAGAACGAATATAACACCTGTTAATGAACTTAGGAGCGACTCTAATGAAATACACGTACTATACACATACATACATATGTATACACCCCTCTCTGCCCCACTGTATTGCTACCCGTTGGAAATGAATCCCCTTAATTCTAAGATTGAACCATTTAAATGCAAAGAATTGACTCTAACCTTGCACAAGGTGACCGGCTTTCATGAATCGCACATATTTTCAACATGTACATATCTACTTATAATAAATCTATTGCCATCAGACAGACCCACCCGCTGGCCAAGCCCTAAACGACTCTTGGTATTTCATAATTCGATTGAGAATATTCGAAGCGGTCTAACGGTCAAGTCAGCGGCAGAAAAAGGTGCCAAGTCAGGGGCAATCGTGCGACAATTTCACAAGCAACAATCATCGGCCAATCTAAAAAATTAAATCAGGCAGTACTCGATAGGGCAGCACTTCAAGTCCCTCCTAAGGCCGAGTGCTAATCGAAATTGTGACCAGAACACTTGTGGTATACCCCACACTATACACACATGGCCACATGATAATGTCAAATTTACACACACACACCACATCCCAAACCACTCTCCAGCTGAAAAAAAAACCAATAACGATCGATTCAAATGCAAACAAAGCCAAACAATACCAACCGGCAAACCCATTGACAGTCGATTCCGTCGATGGCTCGAGGGGAAAACGTTGAAATGAATTTCATATCGTTGCATATCTCACATCTGACATCTGATTCTGCAACAGCAGCATGTGGCACCATACACACAGGCACTTGAACAGTCTGGGCTTTTGTAACTGATTGAGAACCCCAACTATGTCTATCTATTGACCAATGGTAATCATCTGAGAAGTCCATCGATCGGTTCAAGGCAATGCCGCTACTATCTTGAAGCAGTTGAAGCGTCGTCATAGTTGAAAATTTTAGAGCGAATGCGAGTAAGAGTACGAGTACGTATTGTACGAATATATGCAGAGGAGCAGTATCTAATCGGGGGCTGGGGCTAGAGTATCTAATCATGGACGACGGACCACAAGTGCGTGTGGAGAGTATCTAATCATGTGTGTGTGTGTGTGTGTGTTTGGGTGTATTTGTTTCTAAGACCAGGCGAGTGGGGAAACTGCACTAACTATATTTCTCAGCGATTAGATCCAGCGATTCGCGAGAAAAAAGATTGTGCGAAATAAAAGCAGATCTAATGGCTAGAATACGGAAATAAATTAACTAAATTCGATAACTGATAGACTTATAACTGTCGGATGGCACTATAACTATCGTCTGTATTGTATCTGACCAAACCAAAAAACAAAAAATCTCCACTGCCGTATCTCGCCAAGCAACAGAGAAAGATACTACGTACGAGTACACAGGGGCTGCCGGCTGCCACTGAAATGAGCCCCAATCAAAATATTGAGCATGATTTATAAATGACGGCCGGGGTGTAATATAATATGCCTTGACATGATAATAGAGCGAAGCCAAAAGGAAAAGAAAATAAAAGAAAACACGATGAGCTGCAGCAGGGGAAAGTGGAAAAGGGGCAGTGAATGTGAATGGGCGTAAATCAATTAAAGGCTAACAAAGCAATCAAGCTCTAGATTCACATGAGATGGGAGCGGAATCTTGTAGCTGGCGAGTCATGCTCCGTCACTCCTTGAATGGATTGTGTCACAGCTAAAGTTAAATTGCCCCAAAATGCATTCGATAGGCCCGGACGGACCTCAACACTTCATCACCAGCAACGTCTGTATTGGTTGTGTCCCCCTAATGAACCAAACTTGTAAGACGATTCCGAGAAGATCGGTGCGACTCCAGTCTTGTCTTGGTTTGGGTCTTCTTCTCTCGCTGTGCATTAATTAGTTATACACTAATTTCCAATTCCGATTTCAGGCATGCAAATGTTAATTGACCACTTAAGTTAAAACTTCATAATGATCGTTAATAATACCGAGCGATCTCTCTGAGCGGGAGATGGAAAGAAGGAGCAGAAGGTTGAGCGAACGACGACAAACTGTAAGCAAAAGAACAGGTTCAAAACCCTAACTAGCCAACTTGAAAACTCGTAAAAGACAAACACACACACACACACACACACCGGTATTCATACCAACTATAAGTAGTCACCTCCCTGCAGTACGGTCATCGCTTACAAATGTGCTCACACATCGATGTCAGCATGAGCACCCCGCTGACATAAGTGATGTCGCGCGGAACGATGAACTGCTGACATTAACATTGCGATGTCCTAGGAGCATAGGGGATGACATGGTCATCGAGAAATACGAAAAAATAAGGCTTACTATAAGTGATGATTTTCTCGAAAAAATAAGGCTTACTATAAGCGATGATTTTCTTGAAAAAATAAGGCTTACTATAAGCGATGATTTTCTTGAAAAAATAAGGCTTACTATAAGCGATGATTTTCTCGAAAAAATAAGGCACATAGTAAGTGAAGATTTTAGCCGAAAAAAAGACATACAGCAAGGGATGATGTTCTCGAAAAAATAAGCGATATAATAACTGAAGATTTTAAATGAAAAAGTAAGGCGTATATAAGTAAGCAGTATATTCATTTATTTTCTTTTGCTTTTATTTAAAACTACAATTATGTACATATGTATGTCAGTTTTGAGGATCCCTGAGGTTCTTTCGGTAACTTCAATTGCATCGCCACTGAAATAATACAGATTAATTTATTATGTTTTTGTTTAGTTGTTTGACTTGTAAAGACTTACTTTCCATGTGCTTCCAGGATGCGCCCGTCCCCATTGTGTTCCGTTTTTTGTTGATCTATCAATAAAATGATTATTCTATAAAATACTATTAATTTGGTTGCAATTACATAAGAAAGTAAAGATCAAAATTCCAAAAATATGTTCGATTTGTAAAAGAGTTGTTTAAACAAAAAGCAATGCTCACTGTAGATCAGCGGTGTTCTGTGCATTTACTCCTACAACAAAAACAAATCACATGCCAAAATATGTACCTGCTTGACTCAGGCCTCGCATATAAGGGTTGCTTGTCTGTTTTTGTTGTTGAACTGCTTAAAATTGTAATTTCGGGCCCACCGCAGGTTATGCATTCACATTATATTTCTTTATTCTTCTTTTAATCCATACTATACATATTAGTCGGAGCATAAGGGCACAACAATTAAAGAGCATAAAAGAAGAATAAATAAATACAATGGGAATGCAGCGATACATTGAACTCAGTTTTTTCACAATTTGACAAATTTAACATTATATGCAATTGATATTTTCATAATTTACCACGCGTACATCACATTTATGTTTATTTAGTGTATTAGTGCATTGACTTACCTGGTAATAATAAATAATATAGATATTTTTCACTAAATCACTGCATTTTCGCGTCCAACTCTTTCCGCACAATTGTAACAATGTAACGTAATAGCAAATGCATGGCGAACAAAGCAAGAATGCTTTGCCGACGCAGGCGCAAAAGAGAAAAAAAACCAAATTCTCTTGTAGTTCGACCGATCGGCAGAGCCGATCTATTACGATCGCGCGGAAAAGAAGGAAACAGACAAGGTATACTAAACAAGGTAGGCTTATTGGCTCGCTCGCTCTCTTGTTTTGCTTCTTTCGACTCAGTCTGTTGTGAAAAGTACAACGCATTTGTGAGAGTCTCTCTCTCTTTCTATCTCTTTACCTTCTTTGCTGCTCTCTATAAGCCTACCTTGTTTAGTATACCTTGGAAACAGAGAGAAAATAAAGGGTTCGGCTTAGCGGGCGTCAACGCCTAGATGACATTGTCGTTGACATTCGTCATCGCTCACGGCTGTACTGCAGGCTTTCAGAGCTAAGCGCTGACGATGCCATTTCATACATACGTATGTACATATGTATTTACATATGTATGTGGGAAATCTGAGAGGCATAGTGGCAGATGGAGGCAGGGGCCGGCCGGCCGGCCCCTCTGAGCTTCAGGCTTTAACTGTCCGTTAATGATCTTTTCTGCTAGATCATTTATCCAGCATATGTGTATACCCTCAAGTTGAGAATATTCTCTGGTTCTATGTTCTAGCTGAGACAGTTTTCCAAAATGTTTTTGCGATCAATCAACAAAATTTTCCCAAGTAATTATTCAGGCTAGCGGTTAAAGAAGCAAATTGAACAATTAAAATTTGAAATTTCAAAGAAATGGGAATGTATTAGATGCCACTTTGATGATATTCTATGCACCTAAGTAATTCTTTATGGTTTTAAGAGCATCCTAAATCGCTTTTATAGGAAATTCAATTAACTGTAGTTTGGTTCAATTTAGAGCAGTAACTAAAAAAAACCATTATCTTAAATTGATCAAACACTGGTACAGGTACACATACACGTACAGGTAGGTACATGTCTAGGTACAGCTAAGTGGTGGCAGTGAGTGGTGAGAGGGGGAGACAAAAACTGTGGATGGGAAAGAAATGCAAGCTCATGGCTCATAATCAAGGGCCATGAAAGCTGTTTCCTGCCCAAGCTGATTGCATTGATTGCCCCCAAAACTGGAATGGGAATTGGACCAAACGGGGAAGGAGTCCGTCTGTCCGATTCTGACTCGTGCCGGAGCCGCAGAGTACCCCAAAAGAATGCCTAGCGAAACTAACACTGCTCTCTCTCTCTCTCTCTCTTGGCCACAGGTAATTGAACGTTCTCCCCATTCTACCATTCAGCGGAGCTACTGTGTGCAACCGTGGCTCCATGACACGCCTGCTCTTTAGCGATGGCCCTGGGAGGGGCCTAGGACTGGGCAATGTGCTGGAATTACTGCATCGCGTCGCGTCGCATCGCATCGCATGGCATCGCTCCGCTGATTCAGCATCGTCGCTGGGGTGCATCAAATTAGCATTGTTCCCAGAGTGTGTTCAGTGAGCTTTTTGCCAAGACCAGACTGTAGACTGTACTTTGGATGCAAGAATAACCTTTAATTGGATTGAAGAATTTGAAATAAATATAAATTGTTGTGTCATTCATGAAATAGTCGCATTCTGTTTGTTTTTTATTCTCACTAGATACATAATCCCAATGGGGGGACTAAATTACCCAATTACATATTGACATACTGGCACTCGTATTGTGTGGACTATAGACTTTGAAATTTCATTATCATAAAAGCATATTTTGTGGAGCAACGAGTACCAGCAAGCAAGCATTAATAACACTTGGCCTGCAATTTGCATTCGTTATCCGAAACACATTGATGCCCGTACATATGTACATACTTCTATATGTATATATTTATGGATTGGGGCCACAAAAGCGCCACCTGGCAGGGCCACGCGTGTGTGGCTAATCGGCCCCGTCCGTTCGGGTTTTGGTAATTAAAAAACGTTAACGTTTTCAGCCTGGTTATTCTATTTTAGCTCTCTTTTTTTGTTGTTGAGGTTTTTTTCGTAAAGTTGAACTAATGGAATAATTAGCGTAAATGTTGCTGAACAAATTTCAGCTGTGGCACGACTCTTGGTCGCCGCCACATGGACGTCGATGGAGTCCAAGGATATTTACTAGAGTGGCTAGAGATGCTCCTGTACAGGCCACACCTCTACCATGCCGCATTGTTGGAGGAGTCGGTGGTTACTCAATGAGCAATTAGCCAAGACAAGACAAGAATCAGCGTATGGGGAGGCTGTTCAAGCCGTCATGAATATGCATGAACAGCTGATTTATAAGTGAACTCTACGCCCCGTCATAGCTGGATACTCGTATATGTATGTGTAGCTGGAACTGCAAACACCTAACAGCCATCAACTATAGCTATATGTACATATAAACTTAACACGTAAAAAATAATATAAATTTGCATAGAAATTGCAATGAACCTTAGCTCCCAAGTGGAAGAACAGCAAAGCAACAGGTTAATGACAGCACTGGCCAACAAGTCAATTGGTAGAAGGGGAAAACCAGAAAGGAAGGTCTTCTCCACACACACACACACACACACACACACAAACACACAGCCACACACACACTTGACGATCTAATATTCCTACATATTAATATTCACGGCCATATCTGTAGAATACTTGGTAGGACAATCTTCAAGCGTTTACATTATAGGCCACATTGCAATGATTATTTCTAATATTAATTACAATACTTTGATATCTTTTTAAACATTTGAGCGTACAACTCTCCGTTCCGTTTTTTCGTTTTGCTGCTCCATTTCATTGTTGCACAGTGTAATGGCTGCACTTAGCGTGGCTGTTGCTGTTGCTGTACTCGTACTCGTACACATATTATTAGCATGACTGTTGTTGTTTTAGCAAGTGGCGGCAGTGGCAGACTTTTGAACCCGCGTAGTGCAAATTAAATGTGTGTGTGTGTGTTTGTATGGGGTATGGGGGGAGTAAAAATTTGTTCATTTACTTGGCCAGGCACTGCTACTGTTGGCCAGACAGTGTACTCGCTTGCATTTGGCCATCAGATGCGAATTGTTTTTATTTTATTTTCCGCTTGTTATTTATAGCGCTTAATTCTGTGGCAAGGGGTAAGAGTGCCAGGCAGGCCACAGAGAGCAACCAACAGAGTTATTAATGCTTGGAATTTTCATAATCGAAACGGGTTTCCGTTTCCTGCAAGGCAGTCGCCGGCTGAGGCCGCCGCAGCGGCAGAGGCAGTCAGGCAAGGAAGCACGCGCGTCTTGTCCATGCAGAGACTGAGACGGAGACCAGACCCAGACCCAGACTCTCTCTCTATCGCTCCCTGGGCAAAAGCCAAGCCTGGGTTAAACTGCAGAGAGAGAGAGAGAAGGGAGAGAGAGTGAGCAGAGTTATGGCAATGGCAAGACAAGCACACGCCTTGCGCGAACAGGTGAAGCGTTTAACTGTACGTGGCTGGTGGAGAGGTTGGTAGGGGGAAGTGGGAGAGTGTCCAACCAATTGCTCCATGGCTGGACTTTGTATGCTGTGAGACCTGCACCTGGGTACGAGTATACTCGTATGCAGAAGATCGCTAATTTGTTTAACTTGCAATTCTGCGATTGCTTTTCAGGATATTTTGCCTGATGCCAAGTTTAATCGCGGGGCTGCATTCCGGATAGTGGAATGCATCGGCAGGATACGATACCAATTGGGAGCAGGAAAGCCGATAGGCAAATCGATTATTATCGTTATATATTGTCCGAAAACGAGATCGTCCGCTCTCTGCTTATGCAAATTCTTAATAATCGCGTTCCTTTCATGGCGTCGTCGCATCGCGTCGCGTCGCTTCGACTTCGGCTTCGTCGGCTTTCACTCACGCAGCATGCACGCTGCAACAGGTCGATGTCGGTCCGAAAAAGCTCATTGCCCAAGGCAATGGGATTGCTTTGCCTTGCTGGGTTGCAGGTAGGTAGCCCCATCGCCATAGCCATTGCCATTGCCATTGCCAATGCCAACCTGCTCGACGCTGCGGCACGATGGCCAAAGGTGTAATTTGCTTAAAAGCAGCGAACAAATAAAGGGTTTCAATGGCTCGGCTCGGCTCGGCTCGCCTCGACCGTCGGACAGACAGCCAGAGATAATGAATTGAAGAGCTGCAGCAGTAGGGGATAGAGTGCGGTGGAGCAGGGACGATGAGGATCAGTGACAAGTGCACGTTGTCCGCTTATGACGTTGGACGACAGCTGCCGTATTTTTTGACTGGCCCACGGACAGTCCATGTCATCCTCTCTCTGGCCAACCGCAACATCATCTATGCCTCCGCATCATGGTCATAGTTTTTAATTAAGTGCGTGTAGGTTTCAGCTTTGGCTTTTCCTCCCATCATTCTTCTGCCTGCTGCCTGCCTGCCTGCTTGACGTGCGGCATGGCGACGCTTGGGCTCTGCAGCCAGGCTGCGTTCCCAGGAATTCTGAAAACTGATTAGAAGTTGAAAATCGAAAATCAATTGGTGGAAGGAGAAGGATCAAGGCCTTCTGGGACCCACAGCAGTGCCCCAAAACATTGGTCGGAAATCCATTTAAAATGCATGGACAGAGAGCGGCATGGATGGAGCTGGAGACGCAATCAATTGCTGTGCGGGGAGGGGAGGGAGAGGTGGGGGGGGGAGGCTGCTGATAAATGCCCAAAGGCTGCCAAGCGCAACGTCGATAAAATAAATGAAGAAACCAAACGGCGCTAGCAGTGGGAGAGGGAGAGAGAGCGCGAAAGAGAGTAAGCAGAAGCTTATCGAAAGCACGCAGGGAATGAGAAAAGAAGCGAAAAAACCAAACGGCGCTAGCAAAGAGAGTGAGTGAGTGAGTGAGTGAGAGAGAGAGAGAGAGAGCGAAAGAGAAGCTTATCGGAGGAAGGCGGAGTGGAATGAGCAAGGAATTTATTCATAAGCATAAAAAAGCCCAAGCCGCAGCTCATGGAACAGGTTCAACTTTGGATTCGGGTTCGGGACGACTCTGGCAGGGAAGAGGCTTAAGTATTTATTATTAAAAGAGTCCGAATGCAATTGCGGCAGCTCGCCCAAGTGGTTTACGCCGCCACCGCCACCGCCGCCGCTGCCACAGCCAGACGATGGCCACTCTGCACGATAATCATGGGGTGTGAAAAATTTATGAACGCCGTCTTCTCGGTGCGCACGCGCAGGAACCGCACTGCCAAACAGCCAAACAGCTGAACAGCCGAACTGCCGCACCGATCCGACCACCGACCCTGACAGCATAATGAATATACAAATAAATGTTTATAAGTATGCTTAATCCCCAAGTGGCAGGCAGGCAGGCCGGAAGGGAACTCCGCCGCCACGGAGCAACAAGTGGATCGGATCTTTGTGAACTTTCAATTTGCGGCAACGCTCCGTTCATCCGCTTGGATCGATGGATGGATCGATGGATGGACGGATCGGGCTTGAGTCATCAAACTGCTTAAGTGCTGTCAGACGTCTGGTGGCTAGCCGCATGCTCGCTCAGAGCTTCTCAGATTTATGGCCTGTTAAAACGTCTGCCGCAAAGTGCCAGGCAATTGGTTAAGAGCTACAAGCCCAAGATACAACACGTCCGATAACAAAAGGCAACACACACACACACATGGACACAAAAGAGGAGCGCGCCACATGTCCAAAAAAGGATCCACAAGGAGCAGTCGCAGTCGCCGACCCAAGTCCAAGTTCATAAATAAAAGATGGCAAAAACCAGACTCGAGAAAGGGTAAAACAATGGACCGCAATCCCACCGCAGCACCGTAGCATCGTACGCGTCGCCGGACCTGGCCCTGGCCTTTGAATTGAGAACAGAACCCCTTTAGCCCGGCGACTGCACTGCATCCGAGAGCATCCAGAGCTCAAATATGCAGACGTGACTTATTTAGGACAAATTGTGTGATTTACGTTTCGCAATAAAAACAATAATGGGAGCAGAATAAGTGGAGAAGCGAAAGGATGGAGTGGGGGACAGGAGTCTGAAGAGGAAGTTGAAAGAATTCATTGCATTGTGAGCACTCAATGAACTAATCGAAAAAGGACAGAACCGAGGAACAGATGGAATAATATAATAAAGAAATGTGAAACGAATAACTCTATGGCAGTGTTCGCTTTTAATTCTAATTGAAACTCGGAATTTATCCATTCCAAATTAGCAGAAAGATCTTATCCTAATCACCATAACTTATTTATTATTTATGCTTCAATAGGAACCAGAAACATTGAGTATTAGGCATATCCCTAGTTATCTTTTTTCAGGCCCTCAACAGCGCCCACGGCTTCTCACGCTGGATCCCCAGTGAAGGAAGGGAAGTCCTCATATGTATGTCGATTGACGATAAGAAGAGAAGGAAAATGCTATGGGCAAAGAAATTGGACACCTTCGGCACATCGATAGGACAAGTGTCTACCCAGAAGATTATGCTTGGGAGGGAGAGGAGAGGACACGCTTGACTTGCAAGAATCTGGGAATGAAGAGGCATAGAGGGCCGACCGGTATAGTATCCCGAAGAAGGTCAATGGTCCGCGTCGGAATCGGAATCGGATCGAACCAGGCGATGCCATGGAATCTTCATCTTCGCTTGGGGTTTATGGTTTCTTATTTACGAGTCAGTGGGTCCCATGGCTATTTTGAATATTTAATTTTGTGACACTGACTCGGTACATCGGTCCCAAAAACTCTGAACCATAAGATACAATAGTCCCCGACTCCGCGGTATATTGTTGCTAGAGGCATAATTAAAATTTATGGCCAATGCGCTTCGAGCCAATTCATTAGTCGCCTTCTAGACGCGGCCTAATTAAAAAGTTTCATAAATTTTCAACCCCAGCCACCTGTTGATGGTCTATGGATCCATAGGAGGTTGAGTGTGTATCTGTGACTAATTCCCCAAGCTATAAAGTATGTTGAGAAGGGTCAAAGTTGAGTAAAGTCAAGAAAACTATTGGAAATTTTAGTTGAAGACAAAGAAAAAGATGCTCTTTGGTTGGATTCTTCTTAGCGATATTATAAATCCTGTTTATTCTCTTTTACAGCTCCTTTCAACTATTTGCTATTGGATTTTAATGAGGAATATGTGTGTGTACAAATTATGATGGGATTGCCAAGAGGACAGAGACAAGCCTGTCCAACTGCAACAGACCCTGTCTCTGCTCTGCCCCAGCCCCTGCCCCTGCCACAGACGTCATTAGCATGCAGGCAGCAAACCCACAGAGCCAGCCAGAGGGAAGCGACCACTGCGATCGGTTGACAGTTGTCAAATCCACTTACGCTCTTCATGGTAAACACATTTTGACGAGCCTGCTGAAGGATTTATTCAAGTGCAGACAGACTAACAGACTAATAAGTGCGGTTCCCTCTCTCCACACACACACACACATACATACTGCACATATACAAAGAGTATATTTATACAAATGGAGCTGCCGCTACCTGTTTCTACCTGGTATCCCCGTTCAAATTTTTATTTGAATTCTTAACGGACAAAGCGGCGAGTCAAGTGGCTAGCCCCATTCTATATATATATCTTTCAGGGGGATTAATATAGGTAAGGGATACGAGTCTGGCAGGGCAGGGCTAAAGTGAAAGATAAAAGAGAAACCAGGCATTGCCAGGCCAGACCAGAGAACAGACTGGATCGAAAAGAAAAGGCATGGTGGCATTGCCAGAAGAACAAGCCTCAAGTCTCTTAAGACGATCTCTCTCAATCAAACAGTGCTTCTTCGAGGGTCCAAGGTGTTTGGCACATACTCGTACTCGACAAATAAAGAAATACACCTGAGTGTCGTGTCGTCCATGAACGAACGGGTTTAGTCGGAAAACCAGCTAACCCAACGGAACGGAACAGAATCGAGTCAAGACGATTCGAGTCGAGTCGAGTCGAGTCGAGTGCCAACTGTTTCAATAATGAGAGATGAACAAATGTGCTGGCTCCTTCGTTTGTTCTTTTCCAGCTGTTTTTCTGGCGGAGCTGTGGAGGAGTGGGGTCTTTGGGGATAATAGAAGGTAGCACCACTCAGGGTCTAGCGTAATATTTGCTCAGCATACACGTGTATTGACAGAACCGCACCGAACCGAATTGAACTTAACAGAACAGAACAGTCAAAATGGAATACTTGAAGGTGTACGTACCATACCATATCCCAAAAAAAGAACTCGACTCGTGACTTAACAAGGCCAAAAGTAGTGCGGGTAGAGGGGAGGGGCATGCATAAGGCTGATCATGATCAAGATGGATGGAACCGGCCAGGCCATTGTGCAACAATTTCCACACCACAAGTGGAAATCCATCAGCCCTGATGATCCTCCATCCTCCTTGACTCGATCTCCTTCTGTTTGGCAGTTGACAATTGATGGCCCGCACATTTATCTTTCACTTGTTGCCTTTTTTCCGTTGTTGTCTTGCACCTTATTCAACCATCTCTCTCTCCCACTCTCCCACTCTCCCTCTCTCTCTCTGTCTCTCTTTATTGTTTGACTCTCTCTCTCTCTCACTGCGACTCCGCGGGGCCTTTTGAAGTGAGCCCATTTTGACAAATGTGTGTCATTGCTGGGCCATCAAAAGACACGATCGTTTCAGTTTTTGTCTCTGTGGTTCAGTTTTTCGATGTTTGAATTTGATTTTGTTTGGCAAGGTGTATTTTTTTTCTGGCTATTAATGCTGCTTGTGGGCTACAAAGAGACAGAAAAACGTTAAGACCAAATCAAGTGACTGGCAATCTGAAGATGATCATCATTATGATCATCCACCAGCTATTCGCTGCTGAAACAACTTTCAATGAATGGGAATTCACTGGCAGTTCATTCAATCGCTTATTGACGATCACTCTTTGTGCGGTGCGGGATCTGATCTTTGCAACTAATGGAATATAGACGTGATCTCATTTTAGAGGATCATTCGGGACTACATCCAATAGATCTTTTTGGGCCGAATTTCTGAAGAGATCATCAAAATAGAACACTCTCAATTGATGGTATTACACTGAAAATGATACCAATGAGACAGTTTAGGACCTGGGATGACATTTGTGGCACAACTCTAGTCCCCGGGGTCTGAAAATGAGAACAGAATGCGACAGCCAACAAGCACTAAAATGTATGTGTACGCGTATGTGTGGTGTTTAACAACTTTCATTGTGGCGACAGCGAGGAATATCTAAAAAAAAAATACCATCACGATTTTGAAATAGTTTTCCAAAAAACACCCCAACACGCACCGAACTCTGACGGCGACAAAGATATTTTTATATACACTGCCCTATAAATGGGTCGTATGAAAGAACGGAATGGAAGGATAACTTGGAGAATTTCGCTGCATACTAGAACTGAGATTCCAATCAGCTAACTCAGAAATGGATCTTGAGAGTGAAAGTTCTTAAGTGAAGATCGATTAGAGAGGTGTCTTGTAGGGTATTGCATCTTCGGTGCTCGCTGGCAAAGTGAGAAGAGAATTTCTCAACATTTTGCATCATTTCGGAAGCCATCAACGGCGACACGGCGGCAGAAAAGCTCGCCACAATTTTCATTTCAGCCGAAGAGATGTTGGCCCCCCTTCCATCCCCCTGCGGAGTAGCTGCGTAGGTGTTCGGGGATGTCCGTCCCGCCCCTCTGTCCGTCCGTATGTGCGGGCACTGTCAACTGTTGTTGAAAGATTTTCGTGTCGTTGTTTCCATGCCGCCTGCCACCAGACGACAGACATGAATTTTCCCGCAACGAAACCAAAAAAGAAAAAAGAATACATTTCGAAAACTTTTCTCATTCCTTCAACATTTTTCAAGATATTTTCCTCGTGGTTTTTTGTCGCTTGCTCTGCGCAGTTCATACAGAACGTAAAAAGATTTAGCAATAGCAATGAATTTAGTTAATTTATGGCATTATTAATAAAATCTATAAGAGAAAAGCAAAAATTTTCAAAAATTAGTGCTCACAGAAATGTTTTTTGTGCCATACAGGATGCTAGAGAATAGCACATCCCCAAGTGATTCGAAAAAAGTAATCAAAGACACTTCCTATATTGATTTATGTACATATGTATGTATATCCTATAGGTTGGGACAAATGTTATACTGTAATATCGTTGTGATTTCGAATTTTTATTCTGATTTATTCCAATGCCAGTGAGAACCCCGGAAAGCCATGACAATGTCATCCGTAACCCTTCGAGGGCAGAGAGACTCGACTCCATCCATCGGCAAAAGTCTTGTGGCTGTTTCGGACAATGGATTGGGGAATCTCACTGGGTCAGATCAGCTGAGTTATGCAGAGACTATTGAACGATAGCTGGGCCAAAGCCATAAATACTTTCGGATTGAGTTCCGATGCTTGTGAATGGCACGAGCTGAACATCAACTCAACCTGCATGAAACGCAAATAAGCACCACAATGGAGATGCCAGTAAAGCCCCGGACCAAAACCAATTTACGACCCAATCAATAGAGCTTCAAAGCTGTTTCTTTGGTTTTCATTTTGGCTTTTGATTTTTTGTTTTTGGGTTTGTTTGGGTCCGACTAACAGCGGGCTGCGTTTAGTATTGCTCGAGTGGTTTCTGGTTTTCTAGACTTCCATATTTACATTAATTTGTGAACAAAGTATGCCATATTATGCAAATATTTGACAGATTTTAGTCCCCTAGCAACCAAACGAGATCTATTCAGCCGTGCTGCATCCTGTGCTCGACGATGGCATACTTAGCAATACATAGTTCGAAAACTATTCCGAGTGATAGGAGAGAAGCTCTCCAGCTAATAGATTGCCCAAAAAACAATGGCTATTTGCAGGCTATTTTGAGTCGTGTACGAGCATACCCGTCGTACCCAGGGTGAGGTGGAATGGTAAGCTCAGATTGAGACACAACTGACCCGAAACTGTCCGACTGAAGCGTGAGGCTTTGTGGCGCTGATACCCGATAACCTGGATGACTCTCTAGCTAGATCAGGCACTTAATTAATGTTATTTAGCATTGACTTGGAATTTAATAGTCCCCAGTTCTCAGTCCAAGTCGCAATCGACATCGTCAAAACAGCTCGCTTTGTGCTGGACGCATTCCTGGGCGGCAACTTTGAACCCCACCGAGATTAAACATTTTCTGCTGATTCCAAACTATTGAAAGTGTAGATCAGATCGTCTCCTTTGTGTGTATGTACATACATATGTTTGTGTGCATGCCTGAAGGTCCCCTTCCCAGCGCTCGGGAAACCATGAATGAGATTTTTTTAATTTCTTCAATTTCAACAATACCGAGAAAATGTTCATACATATGTACATATGTTCGTATGTATAGAAAATTCCCCGAACTATGTTTGTGAAGCTCTTCAAGGCGAAAGTTAATTTTAGCCAGGGCCAGGCGAAAGGTTTTTCTTTTTCGAGGGCAATTTATTACTCAAATTTATGGCGATATTAACACGAAAATTGAAATAACACTTTTACGCATTTGACATTTTTATTGGCCACCCCCATAACCCGATCCACCGCCACCCCTCCGCCGAAAGAGGGACAACGAAACAGATAAAAAAGATTTGTACCAATTCCGATGCGAAGAAGACATTTTAAATTAAGTCTCAAGTCTCCTCGTCGCTGCCTGCCCCGAGTGCGCCTAATTTATTGCATAATTATAGGAAAATGCCGAGACAACAAAGTAAAAAGATTATCGCCCGTCTTGACCCCAAGAATAATAAAATAATATATGCCTGCCTGTATTTCGAAATTAAATTCAGTTGAATTCGTTTTCTAGAAACATTTTACCACTCCACTGAAATAATGATCGTAAGCAGATGAAAAATGCCATAAACACACACACAGACGCAGACGCACACAGACAACACTAGCGCATAGGCTATTGGAAATTGGAAACATGTAATTTGCATAAAATCACCTGATTGAACGTTAAATATTTTTAAGATTCAGATTATAATGCAGAGAGATGAAATGCTCATAAAGTTCACGATCGGGCGGCACTAAAAAGAGACAACAATAAAATTGGGAGTACAACACTGAAAGAAATCTGTATGGACCATCAAAAGAGAACCAAGAAAGTCTCCCTTCATGTCTGTACAATTTCTTGCAGTGCAGAGAGGCAGCTAGTGAGTAAGTGAGCGGGAGAGAGAGAGAGAGGTCTGTGTGAGCCCAACTTATGGAGCACCTTGCCTAAAGTCCGGCAAACATATTTGCATAAATTAACCAAATACTAAGCTGTTTTACATTTTTAATGAACCACAGAAAATATCGTATGAAGAATGAAATGATTGGGTGCTGGGTGCTGGGTACACCCCTTTGATCGCGTAACGTTTGTTGTTTCTGTTTCTATTTCTTTATCGATTTATGTGCAAAGGTGATATAAATTAGAATTTTATGACATCCATAGGAGGAAGACGGCCCGAAAATGTGTCAGTCATGTGAGCATAAATTAAAGAGCTTAGAATTAATTAATGTTTACTGCAGCTGAAAGCGCGGGGGTAAATGGCATAGATTTCAATGGGAGGAGGCTGCTTTATTTACATATGTATTTTACGGTTATAATATATTCTCTCTCACTACCAGATAACTACCAGTAGTAAGAAGGAGACCACAGTACATTTCCGTTTAAATGCTCGTACTTCCGTTTCCGTTACAGCAAAAACACAAACCGATAAATATCGCTGCAAACTGTAGTGCTGCACAGCGAACTACTTTCTGCCTATCGATACTGCCTACCATTTTGTAATATTAAATATAGGGGTGTTACGTGGGTTAAGTTCGTAGTAGTTATAAATTAAATTAAGTTATAAATTAAAAATGAAACAGAACATTGGCTGTTAATTCCTGGCATTTATTGTGTGATTGTTATTTGCCAAAATGTTTTTTTTTTAAATTGGCAATTGTTTGCGCTCATCTGACCAGAGTTGTATTCACTGAACTTTGGGCTACAACCCTACAACAGAGTAGTTTAATTTATGTTTTGACTATTAACATTTCGCGAGAAATAGAATGGATGATCCGCTCAAACCCAAGCCGGTGCCACTGGCGGCAGAGACGGTCTTGTGGTTTGAATTCCTGCTTGATCCGCACAAGATAACGCAGCACCTGCAGCGCGCACATCCCGGTAAGCAGCAAAGTTTCCACTTGTGGAGCTCTCGTGACACAACTACCGTTTGTTATAGAGCCCAGCGCCCTCGAGTTGATCATGCAGTTCATCAGCGTGACGCCCGATACGGCAGCAACGTCCGTGGTGACGCCTGGAGGTGACCTGCAAAACCTGCCCGGCGCCACTGTGGGAGGAGCACTCAATTCACCCACACCCACAGCTTCAACGCCTCTCAATGTCTCCCCGCTCGCACCGCTACAGCAGTGGCCAGGGGAGAATGGCCTGGATCTCACCAGAAAGCAGTTGGCACTGAAAATTCTCGAATTGAAAGTTGCCACATGGTTGCGATGGGACCTGGACATGCTGGAGAAGAACCTGCCCGTGCTAATGCAGCTGGCCTTGCTGCGAGATCTCTGCACCATTAGCTATGGCCGCAATTTAAGCATTCCCCTTGCCAGTGACTTTGATTTGAAAATATGTAAGTCCAAGCGAAATTTGACACGAAACCTTTAAATAACCTTTAGCTGTGTATGTTCCTTAGCCGCATCTGGTAACGAGAGAGCTGCGAGGTTTGCCCTCACCATATATCATCGCCTACTGCTGCGGCTGCAGCTTGTCAAGGAGAGTGCTCCCTTCAGATTCCAGCCGATCGATCAGCTACAACAGTTCCTGGAGTCGCCAACGCAGCCTTCCATTGAGTATCTGCAACAGCTTTGCACATCCAGCAAACCCTTCTACGTGTTCCACTACGACAGCTTTGTGACCCTGCATTGCGATGATCTCAGCACTGGCCAGAACTACGACATAATGCATCTAATCACCCCCCAGGAGCTGCGGGCCCAAATCAACTACGAGCTGGCCCACTATTACCTGTACACCAAACAATATGTGCTGGCGAGGGAGGCGGCTGCCGCCTGCAACAACAATCTGCAGGCGATATCACCGCAAACCCCCCTCTACTTCTGTCACATTCGGCCAGTGGAGCTGGAGGGTCTGCTTCTGGCCTGCGGAATCAGCGCCCAGAAGCATACGCTGATGGAGCGCTTCCATCAATCGTTGCTGAACAACTATGCGGAGATTGTGACCATTCTGCGGCTGGATAACCATGCACGCGAAATTCCGCTGGTCAGTCGACGCAATCTGGAGCTGGACATTGAGGGCGCCATCTCTACGGGACAGCTCAATGATACGATGCAACTGCAGCTGCAGGTGGCGGCCCTCAATATGGTGCGCAACATCTTCGAATGGGGCAGCATATTTGGCAGCGTGGAGTACTTTGAGAAGTATCGTGAACTGGACTATCTGCCGCCCCTTGTGGAGGCCTTGACCGAGGTGCTGCCCCACTGTAACAAGGCGGAACAGTCGGCCCTCAAGCATTTCCTCATCGACTGTATGCTCCACCAGACGCAGCCACAGCAGTCCAAGCAGTTGCTACAGATCGTGAGGGATTTGGACATCTTCACGGTTGAGGAGCTCGACGATTTGGATGATCAGATGATGCAGGCAGCCCCTCCCGTGCCCAGCAACTCTTTGGCTTCGCTCACCGACTGGATGTGCCACTCCAAAAGTAAGTGGTATTCGATGATTTTCTTCCACTTATAACCCTTTTGTGTGTTCTGTTCAGGTACTCGTGTGGACGTCGCTGCCTTAGAGCGGCAGCTGATCAGCTGTACGAACGCCAACACCGTGAGGATTCTGCTGGTGAAGCTGTGTGGAACGGCGCCTGAAAAACCGTTGTGGTCCATCAATCCCAGCTGGGATGTGCCCCAGCCGTTAAAGGCAATGGTCATGGCGATGCCAGTGAGCTTCCTGCAGGACTTCAGCTATGTGCTGCTCGGAAAGGCGCGAGAGTTGGCGACGAGGGGCGACTACATTGAGGCCGTTTCCATGCTAAGTGTGTTAAAGTCAGAGACGCAGCGCCAGGAGATTGCCGGCAATGCTCAGCTGATGTGCAAGCTCCTCACGTGGGAGATTCTGCATATCCAGATAACACAATGCCTGGAGGAGTGGCACCAGAAACCGCTCGATCTGCAGTCGCTGGGTACCCGATGCAAGCAGTGTCTAAGTGTACTCCAGGCGGGCGATTCCATAGTGCCTCGGCCGGACATACTCGAAAGTTGTGCCATTATGCTGCTCAATCTGACGGATTTCCCGCCACTTCTCTACCTGGACAAGCGGACGGGTCCGCTCGAACTACCTCTGGCCTTTGCCTCTACCTTCATTGAAATGGAGAAGATGAAGACCACCAAGAAGGTGTCTCGCGATGCGTGGGAGCTGATGGTGAGCATGTTCCTCAACGTGCCCAAGCGATCAACGCCATCGAGTGGCGGCAGTAGCTCTTTCCAAACATTCTTGCAACGTGTTCGACATCAGAATATCTTTGGCCTGGCCATTTCCATGCTGGGAAAGCTGCACAACATACTCAAGGATGATCCCAATCACGATCTGAGCTGTGAATACATGCACCTCTGGCCCACTAGCGTTAATAAGTGAGTCTCACTCATCGAAAATGTACAATTTTGGATAATCTCTAAGCGAATTTTGCTCCAATCTTTTCAGCCCCATTAGTTTTAGCCTGCGCAGTGTTTGCGAGACTCTTCAGTGGCTGCTGTCCGAGGCTCTGTCATACTATCCGCAGACCATTTCCTGGCTTAAAATGAAGGGCGACCTGGACCTGGCCATCGGGAACAACGAATCCGCCATGCGGTGCTATGTAAATGCCCTGGTGACCGGAACGGACTACTGCACGATGCCGCTGCAGCGCAATGTGGCAGACGACTATGTCATTCGCAAGATGATTCGATGTGCCGCCAATTTGGGCTGTCATATGCAGGCCACCGTCCTGTGTCAGTTTCTCGAGGAGATCGACTATGGGATTGTGTTTAAAAATCTCAGCGAGAAGTCGTCAAACTTCACCGATGCCATGGATTCGTACTACAGCTGCATATGGGACACCACGCTCCTAGAGTTTATTGTCAATCTGCATGCGAAGCGAGGCGAACACAGTCGTAAACTGGAGGCGGTAAGCCATTCCGCCAATCCCTGAGAAACGCTCACTCACTCTCTTCTGTCCTTCACACAGATCTCCATGATGGGCACCTTGGAGCTGAATGCCAATAACAACGAGGAAATCAAACGAGAAAGCGCCATGGTTCGCAAGTCTCGCTTTATTCGAGCCCTGGCCAAGCAGTATTTGCTGTAGTCGCAGTCTCAGACGCAGATCCCTATCCACATCCTCACACAAATCCAAAAGCAGACCAAGTAGAAATAAGCTCAAATCGATGTAGTTTTAATGTTAATTGTAGGCTTTAAATATGTTTAAGTTAATATTAAAGAAAATGTACGTTTTTGTAGAGAACAACTATTTGGGTCTTCTGCCACGTGCGGCACCGCCACTGGTTTTGGCCTTCTTGTTGTTGGCACTCTTCTTGGCCTCCTCGGCCTTGCGCTTGGCTGCATTCACAGCATTCGGTGTGCTGGGCAATGTTTTGAAGAAGCTGTCCAATCGCACTTGAGTCTGGGCATTCTTGGACTTTAACAGCTTTTTGGCGCCGTTGCGAACACGCTCCTCGCTGAACTGCCTGTCCCCGCAGAGGAACTTTACCAGTCCCTCTTCGTCGGGTTCCGTCCATTTGAGATCAATGGCAGAGGCATCGGCCACCTCTGGCTCAATGAAGAGCTCGCGCGCCACTTTGTAGTTCCAGTTCTCGGGCACCGTGTACTTGCTGGTGTCCAGGTTATCCAGTATGGTTTCAATATCCCGATAGTTGTTGATCAACTCTATGGCCCGCTTCGGGCCGATACCCTTGATGCTCTCGCAGTAGTCGCAGCCCAGGAGGATGCATAGATCGATGAACTCGCGATTGTTGACCTCCAGACCCTCGAGCAGCTTGTCGTAGCTAAACTCCTTGACGGGCATCTTGCGCGCCTCACTGTATGTGAGATATCTAAGCAGCTTTGTTGACCCAAATGTCAACGCATCCATATCCTCCGTCGCCGTGGCATACACCTTTCCAGCCTTGACGAGAGCTGCACACTGTGCCTCTGCCTCACAGGGGGCATCTACATAGGGCACTCCCATCAGGGACAGCAGTTCCTTCGCTTCGCGAGCATGCTCTTTGGTCACTCGAACCAGACGACGATTGAATTTCTCGATCTCCGCATCATCGCCGGCGTCGGTGGCTGCCTTTAGGGCCTTCTCCGCCTCCTCACGGCGCTCGGCACGCTTGGCCAATTCCCCAGACTTCAAATCTGGCGGCTTACCATCAAACACATAAACCGGCTTTATTCCGTTGTCCAGTAGTCTGATCGTTCGGTAGAACATGCCCATCAAATGAGAGGTGGGTTCTCCATTTACTGTCGCCAGCTGAGCTCCCTCCGACCGCACTGCTATGAGGAATTGGTACAAGCACATACTGGCATCAATAGCCACCTTGCGACCTACGAAGAATAGTGCCAGGATAAGGATTAAAGGGAGTCCTTTGTTCCACCAAATGGAGACTCACCAAAGAAATGCTTCATTTCACTTTCACGAATGGCCTGGGGAGCCAGGTCCGCTATGAGCTTCGATAAGCCCAAAATTCCCATGGTAGGTGTGTGCTTTCGTAATTCGTAAATAAATATATGGTTTATATAAAGGTCACGCCGGCGTTTCCAAAATATTTATGCCTGCAAAACACGTTGCGCGCTTTTTTTTGCGACAAGCCACTTCGATAGTAACGATGATTTCCTTGCCCGCCCGCGATGGCTATCGGGCTTTGTTTTCGATAGTGTCATGCAAATTTTAGTATTCTTATTTCTGGTCTTTTGATCTATGCAATTCAATTTAATCAAAAATTGCACTTTAAAAAAAATTATAAACTATAATACCAGCATTCCTGAAGCCCTTGTTTGTGCCAATTATCAGAAGTGTTTTAAAACAATATGTCTCACCCGTATCACATTCGGCATTTTTTAGGCACTATTCAGTTTTGATGCGATACCACCAATAGTGACACCTCTAGTGACCAGATTGAATGTGTGTCGGCTGACGAAAAAATACAAAAACCATTAAAAATATGGTATGTAAAATTCTGGAAACGGTTTTAAAACAAAGTTCCAAGTGTGTGCCAAGGATGCGCATTAAAAACGGCTAGTTAGCCAATGCTTTTGTAGTGTAAATAGAGCGCAACAAATATTGGCTCCAGAGAGGATGCGGATTGCCCGACTATCGTTCTCTCCCCGCTCATTTTATGTGTATAAACATGGCGTCGTTGTGGCTCATGTCTAGGTTTTAGTGTGTGGGAGTGAGACAACGAGTACGTGTGCGCCTCATAGATTTGCAATGTTGTTTTTCAATTTCTATCTCCTCTCTCTCTCGCTCGTCTTGTGGAAGACACGCATACAGAAGCTCTCGAACTCATTCCGAATAAAACGCACAAAATCGAATGGTAGAATGGTAGTCGCCGCCAAAAATTAACAAGTGAAATTAAATTGTGATTTCGTATCTTTTTACTCCATTGCCAGGATGCTAACAAAGCGGCAGAAACGGCAACCAAAGAGAATGCCGCCGATAAGGTAAACGAGGCGAAGGCAGTGGAAAATGCATCGGCGGCCACCGAGGACCGCGATGAGGAGTCAAAAGGAGCCGAACAGGGATCCGATGCAACGACACCCGCTCCCGACGACGATGGGGCCTCCGCCACCACGGTTGATGACGTCGCTGATAAAAAGCCCAAAGGAGACACAGCGACAGCCCCCACCCCCGACTCGGATGCAGGTAAATAAAAGCCACGCGCACACAACGACAACCTGCCTATGTAGCGATGTCGTATCGTATCAATAGTGCCCGTTGGTATTGGTGAAGAAAGAGCGAGAAAAACAAAAATCATAAAATGAATTTTGCGCGCGTTTCGCAACGCGGCGAAATGAATTCATTTTCCTCTGTCCCCAGCAGAGAATGTATTGGTAGAGGGGGAGACATGTGCTCGCCGGCCCATATGCATATGTGTGTGCGTGTTCCTATTGGCTCTCTGCTGCTTGTTTTGAGAGTTTACGTGTGGCGCTGTTGTCTAAACTGTTCGGCATACTCTCTCTCTTTCTTCTCTTGTCTGCCGATATGTATGATGATCCATGGTTCGAACCCGACAAGAGGTGGCAGCGGAGATCCTCCTCCGGAGTAAAAGATAATTTCGTTTTTCCTTGGCTATTGTTCATGCTAATCCTTTCCAATGGGGTTTTGCGTAGTAAAGGCCGAGGTATAGCAACATTTTCAGTATTCATAGTTCCTTGCGCTCCTAAGTGAAGTTAGCTCTGGACTTCCCAAGGCTGAAGACATTTTCTTTTTTCCAGCAGTTAATTTTACTTCAATTTTAATCGTTTTTTTATTTGCTTGTGCAGGTGCATCGGACAACACGGAGGTATCGCCTGATCCGGTGAAGAAGGTTAGCATTAACAACAGCAAGGATGCAAAGAAGGAGGATGCAAAACAGGAGGATGAGGATGAAAACGAAGACGATGCCGATACCCAGGAGAATGAGGAGGATGATGACGAGGACAAGGCTAGCGATGAGGAGAGCGACAGGACAACTAAAACCGCTGCCGATGAAAAGCACAAAGGCAGTGATGCCACGGATGGGGCCAAGGGAAAGACAGCTACGGGAGCGGACAAATCGGCCCCAGCCAAGAAGCCACTGTCTAAGCCTAAGAATGGCAAGGTGGAGAAGGCAGAGGACGACGACGAGGATGCCGAAGATGCTGACGAGGACGATGGTTTGGATGAGAACAATGAGGTGGCCGAGGACGATGAGAATGTCGTGGCTTTGGCGGAGATTGATCGCATCAATGAGAACATCAACAAAACTCGAGTCGACGGCCTACAGACCCTGCATGCGGTAAGTGGACGACATGAGGAGATTTCTATTTGGAGAAGAACTGATTTATCATTCAATATATACACTTCGGTTTTAGCTGTGTTTTGGGGCCCAAGGCAAGAACAATGTTGTGAAGAAGAATCTGCGCTCCTTTGCTGGATTCGAGTTCGCCAAGGATTCGACGGAATACAACAAGAAACTCGATGCCATCAAGAAGGTGGACAACAAAGGGCTGCGCAGCATTTGCGAGATTCTCACATTGGAACGCAAAGGCAGCAAGAATGAGATTGTTATGCGAGTGCTCAAATTTCTAATGGAGCCGGATGAATCGCTGTGCTTGGAGCAGGGCGATGAAGACGAGGAGGAGCCAGACGAGGACGACTTTGACGAAGAAGAGGAGGAGGTCAGCGAGGATGATAAGAAACGCAAGAGCAGCAGCAAGTCGGGTGCTTCCGCTGGCAGAGGGTCGGCCCGCAACTCCAGCGGACGTCCCCGGCGGTCGACGGCAGGCAAAAGTAAGACAAAGACAACGCTTAGTTCTAGGATATCCCTAACTCTGACCTTTGTGG
Source organism: Drosophila athabasca (assembly GCA_008121215.1). Taxonomy (NCBI): domain Eukaryota; kingdom Metazoa; phylum Arthropoda; class Insecta; order Diptera; family Drosophilidae; genus Drosophila; species Drosophila athabasca. The sequence continues at coordinate 431,348 of VMQQ01000015.1, forward strand.
CGTCTTTTTTTAGAAATGTCTGCGTACGTTGACTTCTCCAGCTCCGAGGAGAGCGAGCAGAAAGTGACGGTGGCCAAGCGGAGACGCAACGATGACTCAGAGTCGGGTTCAGACGTAAGTAATGCAGCGGATGATTCAAAGATGAGATTCTCCAATTTCCACCTTCAATTACAGTACAATCCCTCGGCCAACTCAGACTCTGATGCCGGTCGTGGCGGTGGCGGTGGTGGTGGTGGCGCCGCTAAAGCTGGTCGTAACGTGTCTGTTCGAGGTAGCCGGGGTCGTCCCGCCCGCAAGAGTCGGCGAAGAAATTCAGATTCTGAGGAAGAAGAGGAGTCTGAACTATCCGATGCCGATAGCGATGTATGTCTATCCCCTGAAAAACCTTCAAAATCACATTCTAATCTCTACACTTTTGACAGGTACCGAAGCGCAAGCGAGGAGCCGTAAGTGGCAAGCGTGGGCGACCGGCCGTCACTGCCGTGGCTGGAAGACGGGGACGTGGACGGGGAGCAGCAGCGCGAAAGCGCAAAGATTCCGACAGCGAAGAGGATGACATTTCCGAAGATGAGGAGGAGGAGGAACTGTCAGAGTTTGGCAGTGACCAAAGTGAGGTAAGCAGAATAACTGACATGGAAAGCAAAGAAGGTAAAAGATAATAACATCTACATTTTGCAGGATGTACGCCCCAAGAAAAGTAGGAAGCCCACAACGCCTGCGAGAAATAGCAAAGCTAATAACAAGTCAAAACCAGCTGGAAAGGGTAAGTTGGCTCACACACGCACTTTTGAGCAATTTATTAGTGTTTAACTTCCTGCCTCTTTCTGCTTGATGCATCCAGCCGATGGTCGATCAAAAAAATCAAAGAAAGAATCGTCCGAGGAGGAAGATGATGATGTCGATGACAAAGACGAGTCTGACGAGGACGAGCCACTAACCAAAAAGGGCAAAATGGCATTCCCAACGGTGAGTAGCCGCTAGCTGTCCATATTGCCAGTTCGATCTTAAATTGTGTCTTATGATATACCTTTCGATTTCAGGATGAGCAAATACGCGGCTATGTCAAAGAAATTTTGGATAAAGCAAATCTGGAGGAGATTACCATGAAAACAGTGTGCAAGCAAGTCTATGCGAAATATCCAGAATTTGATCTAACAGAAAAGAAAGACTTTATTAAGGCCACAGTAAAAGCGGTAAGCAATCATCAGCGAAATGGTATTTTTGCCTTATATTCGATCTAATCGCATTCCCTATTTTACAGTTAATTGCGACATAAAACGAAGACGGGGGGCATCTTCAAGCCGGAGGAAGGGCCAGGTCCTGTAAACAAACCAAGCAAAATAAAACAAACAGCGGCAGAAAAGTAACCTTTGCCAACCTTTGAGAGCTGTTTCAACACCATCCAACGTTCGGCGTAGTTCAAGAAAAGTAACTCTAGTTCTCCTATAAGTATATGATGATTTGTGCTCGTAAAGCTATCTATCTGAAGTTAATCTGAACTCAAGTTAACTCAACGACAGAGGCATTCGCATAATATAATGTCGTCTCCAGTCCACTCTTATATATATTCATGTGTATATATAACTTCTATTTTGTCCCAGAAAGCGACACCCCCACGCATTGACTTTCATTTATTTAATGGCTAAATGTGCTCCTGACAGCTCTGCAAAATGTGTGTAAATTAAGCGAAGGAGAAGTTTGTAAAAATCAGCTTAAAAAAACCTACTAACATGTAGCTATTTTGATTGACATTCAAAGCAAAAATTATGTATTTTAAATTAAGAAGAAAGTAAAGCAAAAGTAAAAGTAAAAATGGAATAATAAAATAACCAAAATTCACACACTGGCAGCAGTACAAAAACATAATAATGAATGAAGGATTTAAGCCACTTACAAGTAAATGGAAGAAGACTTAACATTTTAATTATTGCAACACTTTTTGGCAATGTAAAAAATTCAACTTTGGGCGAGTAACTGTAGTCTTAAGGTGCAGACACACACACAAACGTCAGAGAGGAGCGAGTGAATTGAATGATAATTAATTGATGAGTCCCCAACGGAAGTTTCGGTCACTAGTTTGGGCATACATCCGGTATCCCCTCACCCCGCCCCGCACACTCGTAATCCTATTCAGATCAAGTGCTTCACCCCCAGTAGTTGACGATTGAAAGGAAGGAAGGAAGAGATACATAGGTTTCTCGGCAACAAAACGCAAATGGGAACACACTCACGGATGAGTACATCAAATAAATGAATGAAGAGTTAAATATTATAAATATTTATAAATGTAAACAAAGGCGGAAATAGATGTATGTTAATTTTAAAAAGAACAAAAGGCAGTGCACAACACAAAATGAATATCAAGCAACAAGTTTCATTATCGACGAACGAAAACGTAAAGAACAAATTCAAAATATATATCTAGATCATCATCAGCATTCTCAATGTAAGTTTTCTTGTAGCAAACTCGTACATAAATAGCAGAACAGAAGAAAAATCCAAAATAATGCAAATAAAAACAAATTGATGTATGTTGAATTGCCCAATCTATTATACTGATACGATACGCACTGTACTATGTATGTATGTCGTCTAGTTTAAGAGTTTACAATACGAGGTAGTGTAGTCAGAGGAGGATATAGTTGAATGCCTGACGAATCCAGTTGAAATAGATGGTTGGATCGATCGAGCATGCACTAAGCTCTATAAATATATACATATACATATTCTGTTGTTCTAACTTTAAATGTTTCGTTGCGAAATAATAAAAGGTATAAGATGAACAAGAAATGATATATATATCAGTAATAAAATGCGAGAAGTTAAGTAAAAGCAAATTTTTCGTGGAATAACTAATGGAAAGGATGGGGAGGGGAGTAAGTATGTATGTATATGGTAAGTATGTATGCATATTATTATTGTTTTTTTTTTTAACCCGTGGCACCCTACATGAATTCCATACAAAAATCGGTATTGTTTTGTGTGTTTTTAGATGGGGAAATTTATTTGAGCAAAATTGGAATATTCAATATTGATGACATTTAATTGGGTATATACGATTTACGATCTATTGCAAGTTGAAAAGTTAAACTAATATCGATCAGACTCTGACCAGCCGAATATACGAAGATCACGCAGATAGGGCTGTAAATTGCAGATATTTCATGGTTCAGTTATATATGTATTATCAAAAGATATGGATATATCAACAAATGTTATTAAAACAACAACAACAAAAATATATATATATATGTTCCAATTTCTGTTAAAAAAAAACATACGATATAATATATGTATCTATGCAAATGTTAATATGATTTATAGAAAGGGAGAAATGTACTTTTGTATTTTCAATTGGCCCTGCAAATAGATCAAAGCACGTAATTTAAATCAAATATAAAGAAATACATCTATATATCAATTTCAAAAATATCATTTGATTGCAAAATAAACGGCTTGACATTGGATCCAAAAAAATGCTCAACGGAATTGGGTTTAAAAATGGACTTCTAAGCATAGATGGACCATACTTACCTCTCTGCAGATCGAACGGGAGACCATCAAAGGAAGACGAGACCTCTGCTGAAACTATAAGAGGATAGGACAAACTTCCCGGCTTCCCGATCTTATATAAAACAGGGCTAGGCGAACCTAAGCTAACAGAGTTTCATATGTATATCACACTGTTTGAGATATGCCTTGTAGCGATACTATTCAATCTCTTCCCTTCCTAATCCTAGAGCTAGGTATGCCACAGTTTGAGAGGAGTTGTTAGACAATATATAAGTAGTATTACAATGGATCAATATAGATATACCTATGTAGATATAGATGGGCTTTGGAGGCAATGTTATCCGAATATATAGCAAACAAATGATACCTTGAAACTATACACATAATAAGTAGTACCGAATCATACGAGTATCTTTTTATGTTCATGATCGACTGAAGTCTACTCTGGGGAGGGAGCACTGCACTGCACTGTTCGGGATATCGGATATCGTCGCAGTTGCTATGAAAATATATAGAAATATATATATATAGATGTAAAGTTCGCACACAAAAATAGATGTTCATATATATGTATATGTATATCAGCATAATCAGATCAATCAAATATCAATATTATAAAAGTGCATTTCGATAAGGCAATTGTATATGTATGTAAAAATCGTTTTCCAATATGTTTCAAGGCATACCGATCGTGGCACTGAAGCAAGCAATCAATCAATCAATCAATCGCCTAGGAAAAGTTAAAGCCTGTCCTTTGCCTGTTCCCCCAGATATCCTCCATGGCCAAGACCACAACAGCGCCTCTGAAAATACGCTCAAGAAACGATTTTCAATTATGGCAATAGGCAATAAGAAAAAACAAAACAAAAAAAAAACATTAAAGTCAATAGAAACGCAATGGGGCATAAAGCACTGTCAAGTGCCATATGCTGAGAATAGATTTATATATATATGTGGGATATATATTATATATGGTATTATATTAAATGTTTATTCAATGTCTCGTCGGCTGCGGGCAGATCAGAACCGCATTTAGCTCTGAGCCTGCCCTGCCGGCCAGCGTTTACAAATTGTTGTTGTTGTTGTTCATCATCTGCTGTTGCAACATTCAGATGTATTGGTGAGACGTAAAACTTAGTTTAGACTATTCAAATTAATGTTAAAATATTATGGTAGACCAACTTTTCATATGGGTAAGTTTTATCATTGTTAGATTTGCATATAAGTTTGTATATCAATATGTTTTATATAGACAGTAACAAGAACACACGATCTTACCAAGCTTGACACTTTTACAATTTAATATTTCGTATCTGTTCATGTTTAATTAGAGAGTGTGAAGGAGTTTCTGTTCTGGAGTTTTGCTTTCGGATTTCTGTTTCTGTTATGAACTGGCTTCAAGAATTAAATGGCCCCTCTGAAAGTACATATATGTTGGCATATGTATATATAATATAGGGTGGTGGCATATGGTAATATATGTAGATATTGAAATATATGTATGGTGTGGTGTGATATTATTCTATTCCTTGTACCTTGGGAAATGAGTTTTTGTTTTAAAGAAAATATTGCGAATAGTTTCACCAGATAAGTTACGATACGATACGATATAGTCCTATATATAGTACAGAAAATAGAGTACAGTACGAAATCAAGTCTAATTGTATTGAATTCTGGGTTGTTCGTAAGGCTATTAAGTATATCTTGTCCACACAAACTGAAAGGTGAAAGTTATATATTGTACGAGCATGTGTATTATTATTATTATTATTATCATCAAAACAATAGACGCACAAGAATCACAACACTCCACTCCACTCCACTCAACAAACATTTCAAACAAGGCCCTAGACTTTCAGACCCCTTAGCCACATTACAGAAATCTTACTGAGTACATTTTAGAAGATGCAAAGTCTTACCAGATCACCAGATATCGAACATCGTGTATTGCTTGAATGGGGTTTTTTTTGTAACACTAAGCTAAGTACGAGAGAAATATGGTCATGTATCAAAAACGATCATCATTTATGAGCTACATTCTGCAGTAATATGTATGCAGTAATATAAATGTATGTAAGAAGTATATGGATGTATATTAATATAATTCTATATATTTTAGTTATTGCAATTTGAGAACTCTCAAAAATGTTGTCTTTCAAGTGTAAAAAAAACGCTTAACACTCTCCAATCAGCACTTCCGCTCGCTCATTCATTTCACTTGACGAGGAAAGAAATAATATTCAGATATACATATGCAGATAGATGATGACAGACTTTATGTCACCAAAAACGGATTAGATTGAATTGGCTTGGTTTGGTTTGCTTCTACTGTGTGTTTGTGTACGGCTCTGTGCTATTGAACATGGACAGCAGAGGCAATATCTTTTCTTTCAGTTGGGTTTATATATAAATATAAATACATATATAAAAGTAGAGTTCGGTTTTCAGGGTTGCTTACTTATGTACTAATGGAGAAATCATAGGGAATATCAGATAATAGACAGTGTTAATATATTAATTTACAATTATGCAAAAGTGCGACGCCATAAGCTGAATGATTTGTTTAACTGATGGATCCGGTCTGGTCTCTCTCTCTCTGACTTCGACTTCCCTTCTCTTCTCTTCTCTTCTTGTCTCATTCCATCTATGTGCTACTTCGTTTTGCTGTTGTTGCGGTTAAAAACTTTTACTCTTATGCTTTGTTGATTTTGTTTTTAGCTAGCTTGTGGGGGATAAAAGACATAGGACATAGTAGAACAATAGATCACTGCAAAGAGTTGTACGCATGGTAAACGAGATTTGGTTAGGATATCACATAGTGTAAGCATATATATTGTACTAGTACGTATGTATACATAAAAAGTTGTGGAAAGGGCTGATCACTAAAATGAAGCAGGCAATTAAAGCAGAAGGGTAAAGCAAATATACGTAAAGCAATCATTTAATGGCAGCTATTTTCAGATCAATACGAAAGTGATGTTTCGTCTATCAACTACTGGGACTACAATGTGTCACTTGGTTGTCACTCACCCAATTCAAGGCACCTGCCACATCCGTTTAGTGCAGCAATTTCCACTCCAGCTACAGCTACCATCTCTACTCCGTCTCCTGCTCCTACTCCTACTCCGATCTCCTCGCCACATCACATTCCGCATCGTTATCAATGCTTGTCATTTTTGTGCGGCTTCTGTTGCTGCTGCTGCTGTTGTCCCGGCGCACCCGGGTAGCCGCCATAGCCACCACCCGGATATCCACCGGGATAGCCAGCGGGCGGACCACCGCCGGGCTGCGGTGGTGCTTGTGGCTGACCCGCAGCCGCAGCAGCGTAATACTGTGAATATTGTGCATATTGGCTAGGAGTCATACCTTGTGCATAGCCACCGGCTGCTGCAGCAGCGGCCTGTGCTGCTGCCGCCGCTGGATTGGGCTGCTGCTGCTGGCCGGGATTGGGGCCGCCTTGGCTGGGGTTGGGCGCATTGCTTTGACCAACAGCAGGTCCACCGTTCTGTGATTGCTAGATTGATTGATAGAGTTTAGCGATTGTTTCGCTAACCAGAGCTCACACACTTTTCCCACTCACCTTATTCTTCAACGTCTTCTCAATCGCCTCTGCCTCCTCGTGTTTGCCCACGCTGCGGTAGTATTCCGCCCACTGGGCGCTATAGTCAGCTCCGTTGCCGCCGGCTGCTTGCTGCTGCTGTGCTTGCTGCGGCACTTGCTGTTGCTGTTGTGGCTGCTGCGGCACCTGCTGACCGGGACCAGGTGCTCCGCCCCCTTGCTTGGCCTTCATCTGTTGCTCGATCAATTCAGCCTCCCGATGGCAGCCCATTTGCCTGTGAGTTGATTGATTAATCAGACGGATATGTATGGATGAGAGGAGCTTCCAACTCTTACTTGTAGTACTCGATCCACTGTGCCGAGTAGTCCTGGCCAGCGTTTGCGCCGGCGCCACCAGGCCCACCGCCCTGATTGGCGGTCATTGCCATTTGTTGCTGCTGCTGGGCCGCAGACGGATCCCATCCCTGTTGGCCATAGGGACCCCAGGGCTGTTGCTGCTGCTGATACGCTGCTGCAGCAGCGGCATTCGGATCACCGCCTTGCATCGGATTGGGTCCACCATAGCCGCCCTGCTGCTGACTGTGATGTGAATTGCTAGGTCCACCTCCAGAGCCATTACCACCTCCACCGCCGCCTCCGCCACCACCACCGATGGGCTTGCGGGCAATGACAGTGAGCTCCATGTTGATCTTCTCAGAAATCATTTGACGGGCGGCCTCCACCTGGTCTGTGGTGCCCTTAGACTTGAACAGTTTCTCGTTGGGCGGATTGCTGGCATTGCGATCCATTTCAGTATGGGCGCCGGATTGCTGGTTGATCAGCTTGATAGTCTCCCCCCCACGTCCAATCACAATCTGCAAGACAATAATTTGGTCAGAAGAAGGAGGGCCAGAGGCGGTTCGTTCTCAACCTACACCGCATTTGGATGCTGGCACCATGAAGGTGATCTCCTCACGCCCGCCCTGGGCATGATTCACGCCATAGCCATAGCCGTAGTTGGAGTTTCCTTCGCCGCCACTTTGGGAGCCGCCGCCATTGCCATTTCGGTTCAGGCCATTTCGTTGCTATCGAATATAATAGCAAAAGGTCATTGAATAAAAGTTCCCTACTGCGACATACCATCACGTTCTCAATCAGTCCATCGATGGTCCGCTTGGCGTCCTCGACCTGCTGGCGTGTGCCCTGGATCACACACCGCCTATCGCCCATCTCGTCGTTCTTGCCCTGGATGAACTGCAGCTTGCAGCCACATTCGGTTTGAATCTTTCGGATCATGTCTCCCCCCTTGCCAATGACAACGCCGACAGCGATCTTGGGCACAAAGACCTCTACGCTCTCGCCACCATTGCCATTGTTGAAGTTGTTGTAGCCGAGACCGGGGCCTCCTCCGCCACTACCGCCTCCTCCACCACCACCACCGCCCCCTCGTCCACCTTGCTGCTGAGCCAGAGCGTCCTTCTGGGCGATGAGATCCAAGACCATCTGCTTGGCATGCTCGATCTTCTGTGGATCGCCGGAAATGCGCAGAGGTTTGATAACCTCCTGATTGGGTCCGTCCTGAATAATAATCATCTTGGCTCCCGTCTTCTCCTGCAGCTGTTTGATGGTGTCACCACCCTTGCCAATGACCAGACCCACCTTGGCACCGGGTATCATGATTTCTTGGTAGGGCGAATAGCCACTGGGTCCCGGAGGAGGCATGTTAATCGTGAGAAGTACCTCCACGGTTCCTCCACCACCGCGACTGGCCATCTGCTGGATCATATCTCGCCCCTTGGACACAGTGTCCCGTTGGCCACGCAATGTAATGACTCGCTCCTGCTCCGGCATCAACTGTACCTTAGCCCCAGACTCGGCCTGGATATGAGTGATGGTGTCGTTGCTGCCACGTCCCATAAAGGCATTCGCTATGGATTCGGGTATACGGATTTGCTCCTCGCACGTTGTACCGGCCGATGCCGCCAGGCGAGCAGCCACTGCAGCCGCCTGGGCTATCGCTTGCGTAATGTTTGCCCCGCCCGGACCCCCTCCTCCACCACCACCACCACCGCCACCACTGCTGCTGCTCATGTTCGAATTGTTGTTGTGGCCGTAGTCCGGACTGCCAAAAGAGCGTTTACAGTCTGGTCCGCTATCGCCGTCGTCGTTGTGCCTCTTGAAGCTGTTGCCCGCACCGGGTCCTGGCCCGCCGCCACCAGAAGGTGGTGATGGTCCTGCTCCAGGTCCTCCTGGACCTCCTGCCTGCTGGCTGGGTTGGATCTTAGCCGCTATCTGATAACGAAAGGCAGCCACACAACATCACACATAAACGTGTGTACAGAAATAAATTAATTTTCCCTCGTTTTCGCGTGTGTGTTCTTCTTCTTACCTGCTTGGCACGCTGTATCGCCTGAGCCAACGCCTGGGATTGACTTATACTCTGTCCTTGCTGCGGTTGAAATTCACTCATTTCTATTCAATTTACCAACTCAACTTTGTTCCCACTATCGTTAGCTTGTAGTTAAGGGAATCTTGATTTTTTTCTCTTCGTCGGGGTTGAAAATTCAATAACCAATTAAGCGAATTTTCTAAGATGCCGCTAGCAATGTTAAAGCGTTTATTTTCGAGCCACGAAACGAGGTTTCTTCCAGTTTCGACGTCGCGAAAGGCACAGAACTGTTTTAAGCAGTCTTTAGTCACTTTTTGAATAGGTTTTTCACGTCGAAAGTGCGGAAATTATGCGTCGGAAAAAACTTTTGCAGCATTGTCCATGATTAGGGATGTGTGTATCGATATGGCGATATCGATGCAGAAATATCATGTATACAACATCCGATAGTACTATCGACGGTTAGTCTTCTAAATTGTAAATTCTATATTATATAGACCATTTTGAAAAGATTTTAAGTAATTCACCGAATCTCGAATCTAAACAAAATTTACCACGTGAGAACTTCTCGATCAAGTGTAGTCAAAAATTTCCTAATTCATCAATTGTACAATCTGGTGTATGATCTTCTTTAAATCTTGATTCATATGGTGACCGTGTTTAGCGAGAACTCCTATTTGCTTGCTAATTAATGACGCTCCGGTTGCATTTTATCACCATAAATGCAAAAAATAGTCAACAAGAACGGGAATAACAAACAAATGTGGGTGGTTCAATGGACTGCTTGCTAAATAAAAGGACGGTGTCTGGGCTCAGCGATCAACAGTTGCTCTCAGCACAACGTACTCCTCAGTCTTCCACTAATTCTTCAAGAACCATCCTCAAACCAAGAAGAACAGAACTGAAGATGCGTCTGATTCTTCTCGCACTCATCGGAGTCCTCTTTGTAACGTGCAACGGAGTCAGTTTTATCGGCGGAGGTTCGATCTGTGCTGGCGGGCACGCTATTTATTTTCCGGCTCAGGCTCGTCGGCTTTGGGGTGGTGATCTTGCCCACACAGATCGGTTTCCTCTCCGTTGCTCCCGATTAATAATAATATCTCAAGAAGTTAGCGTGCTGCGACAAGAACTGGATCCGGTATGCGGATGATCGAAAGGAAGAAGTAAATGAAAGAGGAAAAAAACGGAGAGAAGAGGAAATGACATGGAGAGTGAAGGGAGGGGGAAGGGAGATCGACATCCACAGATGTTGTGTGGCTCTAATGTACCCTACCCTACCAATGAGCACATCTTTGAACTGAGAAAGTTCAAGTGCTCCCTTTTTCTGCAGTTACGGGAACGGCGACACTGAATCCTATCTTACTTCTACTCGGAGACCGAGTTCATTTCGAAAACAACCCACAATGTAACAATAGATATAAATTTCATTATAATGTATTTCAATTCAGTTCAGTCAACAATCCCTACATTCTATTATTTACTTCTAACCCAAGATAGCCGAAAACTAAACGGTCAAATCGTGACTAATTCTAAATTTTGTCGAAGAAACTATACATTTTATATATATACGGGATGGGCTTATGGTAAATAGACATTTAATATTAGGAATGTTTAATAGGTAATGTGATATTAACTTAATAATTCGAGTATGGTGATCAATTTAAAGATAACGTTCGGGATTAACAATATAGGGTAATCATAATAGCCTTTTCTTTTCTCAGGCTTTTTCTAAACGTAGTAAGCCTTATATCCGTGGTAATCCTAGTGATTCGCTAACCCACCGGATAATTCTTAATCGTAGGATTCCTTTTAATCCTAGTTAACCTAATTAATCCAGTAAGATTCTGTTAATCATAATAATCCATTAATTTCTTTTTCTTTAATCACTGAATTCTTTTAAACCATATGAAGCCTAATAATCGTAGTAATCGTAGAAATCCTAGTGATTCATTAAATCATAGGAATCATTATAATTCGGGGAAATTAAACCTAGTAACCGTAATAATCCTAGTATTTAGTTAAATCATAGGAATCTTTATAAATCGGGGAAAGTAAATCTAATAATCGAAGTAACCGTAATAATCCTAGTATTTAGTTAAATCATAGGAATCTTTATAAATTCGGGAAAAGTAAATCTAATAATCGAAGTAACCGTAATCGGCTTGACATTCTATAGTCTCAGTTTCTTTTATCTTTCTTCTTTTAATTTATCATTGGAATCTGTAAGGACTCTATTCGGGTCAGGATCAACTCTACGAAGGTCATATCTACTCACACAAAGACGTTCACTTTATCTCTTGACTCACTCTTTCATGTTCCAACGGCGAAAGATCGATCTCCCGACGGTGAAAGCTGTAATTTAGAGGTTATTTGTAGAAGCCTGCTTATTTTGTACCATGTATGTCTACTTATCGCTTCGGGTCCATGACCCGCACAGATTCCTTACTCATCCGCCTTACTTAGAGCATCCCTCAACCTTAATAATCAAAGTATTTTTATGGGTATATCCTAAATGTTGAAGAGAGCGATTTTTCTATCGCTTGTTGGTTCGGCCTCTGGCTTCTCGGGATGCGTTGATGGACCTTAAGGTACGTGAGACGAGCGTTTGGCGCGGATCGCAGCGGCGAGGCGCTCTGGCCGGGCGCTGAACTTGGCGCTGATCGCAGCGGCGAGGCGCTCTGGCCGGGCGGTCGACTTTGCGAGGATCGCAACGGTGGGACACCCTCTGGGGAACTGTCTGGTCCTGGAGGAATCCGTTTCTCCTTTTTCCCAACGCCGATGACACTTTATTTTTCTAGATTTTTTTTTTCCTTGTGATCGCGTGATGCGGTCAGTCAACCGTCGTCTTTCAGATCTCCGCAGGAAAAGGAAGTTTCTAGCCCTCCTGGCACCTGTCACCTTTTTCTTCACCCTTTTGCATATCTGCCTTGATCTGTCAACTTTTGGTCACAGCAACCCTGCATTGACATACCCCGCGAAATAAACCTTGCGACCCTGCATTTGCCTGTTAAGGTTCGAATTATGTATGCAGTTTCGCAACACTTTTGGTGTCGCTTCAGGCGCCCGTTACAAGGCCCCCCCACGAAATCAGGCTAGGGGATCAACCATTCCCTAGACTGATCCCGCATGAAGCGACTTTTATTGACGTATGTCCTTTGCGTGATAGTTACCTAAGAAACGTCCCTGTAAGTCCTCTAGCGCGTAATATGAATTCCCTATTTTCTTCCGCACTCTCGACTTTATAAAGGCCGGCCCAAATTTGGCATTGTACCCTGTCTGAAAGCAACTCTGCTTGAAGTTACGCCGAAAAACTTCCTGTCCCTCAGAGAACGTTACCTCTTTAGCCCTCAAATTGTATCGTCGTTCGTTTCCTGCGTGCATTTTCTGATCCGAAGGCACGCCTCCTTACGCACTATATCGAAAGAATCAGCCCGATCGATTACTACGGAACGATCCTCCAATATACCCAGCTTCCTGAGAAGTCCATACGTCGATCCGGCCGTGATCATATTTTGACCGAAAGCCATATAATACGGGGTCGTCCCTATACTAGAGTGTATCGAAGATCTAAGCGCGCACGTTATTTTACTGAGGCATTCGTCCCAATCCTTCTGGTCAGGGCGCAAATAAGCCCGGATACCAGCAATCACTGAGCGATTCACACGCTCTGATGCGTTTGCTTGGGGCGAATGGACTGCTGTTAGAGTATGAGTCACCTCGAATTTGTTTAACAGGTTACGAAAAGTTTCGGAACGGAATTGTGATCCGTTGTCGGACACGATAGTCTCAGGCACCCCATAGGACATAAACAACTCCTCTTCTAGGTACTTGACTACTACTTCGGTATTTATCTTCCTCACTGCCTTCAAGTATATGTATTTCGAAAAGTGATCTAAAACGATGAAGATCCCAATGTTGCCTCCACGTGACCGGGGTAAGGTCCAAGAAAATCAATGAAAAGTCTTTGGAAAAACCGAAGAGTTTCAGGAGCCTTTCCCATGGCTGGCCTCAACACACAATTTGGAGCCTTGGTGGCCTTACATACTTCACAAGCGTTAATATAAGCTTTTACATCTGCTACTAGTCCAGGCAGTAATAATGCCTTCTTATCCGTTCGACTGTCTTGTGCATTCCTCCGTGGGAAGAAAGCGGATTATCGTGAGCACGCAACAACACGTTTGGAACCATGGTTTTAGGAATCCATAGTTTCCAAGAAAATTCGTCGTTCAATCGATCTTTAGTCAAATGATCGGCTCGACGGTACACGTAACCTTCTTTAGCCCGTAAACCCGGCAACTTTTCCTGATTTGCTTTTACGTGCTCGAATAGCTCTAAGTAATCCTTGGATTGGAATTGATTGGATTTAAGATCCACCAATGGACCTTCTGGCAGCCCCACAGTTTCTATTGTCTCCTCGTTCACTCTCGACAAGGCATCAGGCACCACGTTTCGTGATCCTTTGCGGTGTTCAATTTTAAACCGGTATCGCTGTAACGATAGAGCCCATCGAGCTAGTCGAGAACTGAGATCGTTATTGGACATTAGCCATTTCAGCGAAGCGTGATCGGTTATAATCGTAAAATCATGTCCTTCGACATAGGCTCGGAAATTCTTTAAGCAAACAATAGCCGCTAAACACTCTTGTTCGGTCACAGTGTAATTACGATGGGCCTTATTCAACTTCTTTGACACGAACGCAATTGGACATTCGTCTCCCTCGTCAGACAGTTGCACTAAAACTCCACCCTAACACCACTTCCTGCCTGAGCAGCTTCTCCTTCTGGAGAATGATCTACTCCCATTTCCGAACAATTTGCTGCCAACTTATTCCTTAGAACAAATTCCCAATACGCTATCGCTTTCTATTCAAAACCAACAGATAACAAAAAAAAAAATTCCAAAAACGCCAAAATTTATCAGATATATCAGAACTTATGTGATCTCAGTCGGATTCAATGCCTTTCGTTTCCCTTCACTGCAGAATACCTTTCATTAGTCGATCTCTCCCTTCCAGTACAGTTATATGTTTCAAGCGAACCGTGACTCCTGGGGTCAATCCGATTCCTTCAGATTTCTTCGCCAGGCGAAACCTTCCACTTGAGGGAACATGGTTATACGCACCACTATCGACGCGGACAGACAACTAATTATTCCTGGTTTATCCGTTTTCCAGCTACCGAAGGTACGCACTAATGTTTCCCTAAGATGCCCAAATCAAACGAGTTTCTCCGCAACCGTGGTTAGAGAATCACTTGTAGGCTGATCCTCCACTTTCCAAAGCGGTTGCTACAGAACCACCTCAGGTCTGGGCGTTAGAATCAGTGAGCGATGCCGTATTTCTTGCAGGGTCAGGTGGTCAACTATGGTCGAGCGCGCTCTGCGTTCCACTGCTTGAATCTACTTGCTTCGCTTAAAGGAAAAAAATCTTTCTATCATCAAAGACCGCGGTTAGCAGGGAATATTATATCGTGTATTCACTCTAGCTACAATCCAGCAGCTCTTAAGCTTATAGATCAAATCATTTCTTCCTTTGAAGAAAGGGAAAAGAAAGCGGAAAGTATAGAACAAAAAAAAAATTTCGATAATCCATGAGTCCCATTGAATATTAGAACCTACTCAATGGGGCCCCACGTTGGGCGCCACTTTTAATATTATTAATAATCATAACTGTAACGTGCAACGGAGTCAGTTTTATCGGCGGAGGTTCGATCTGTGCTGGCGGGCACGCTATTTATTTTCCGGCTCAGGCTCGTCGGCTTTGGGGGTGGTGATCTTGCCCACACAGATCGGTTTCCTCTCCGTTGCTCCGATTAATAATAATATCTCAAGAAGTTAGCGTGCTGCGACAAGAACTGGATCCGGTATGCGGATGATCGAAAGGAAGAAGTAAATGAAAGAGGAAAAAAACGGAGAGAAGAGGAAATGACATGGAGAGTGAAGGGAGGGGGAAGGGAGATCGACATCCACAGATGTTGTGTGGCTCTAATGTACCCTACCCTACCAATGAGCACATCTTTGAACTGAGAAAGTTCAAGTGCTCCCTTTTTCTGCAGTTACGGGAACGGCGACACTGAATCCTATCTTACTTCTACTCGGAGACCGAGTTCATTTCGAAAACAACCCACAATGTAACAATAGATATAAATTTCATTATAATGTATTTCAATTCAGTTCAGTCAACAATCCCTACATTCTATTATTTACTTCTAACCCAAGATAGCCGAAAACTAAACGGTCAAATCGTGACTAATTCTAAATTTTGTCGAAGAAACTATACATTTTATATATATACGGGATGGGCTTATGGTAAATAGACATTTAATATTAGGAATGTTTAATAGGTAATGTGATATTAACTTAATAATTCGAGTATGGTGATCAATTTAAAGATAACGTTCGGGATTAACAATATAGGGTAATCATAATAGCCTTTTCTTTTCTCAGGCTTTTTCTAAACGTAGTAAGCCTTATATCCGTGGTAATCCTAGTGATTCGCTAACCCACCGGATAATTCTTAATCGTAGGATTCCTTTTAATCCTAGTTAACCTAATTAATCCAGTAAGATTCTGTTAATCATAATAATCCATTAATTTCTTTTTCTTTAATCACTGAATTCTTTTAAACCATATGAAGCCTAATAATCGTAGTAATCGTAGAAATCCTAGTGATTCATTAAATCATAGGAATCATTATAATTCGGGGAAATTAAACCTAGTAACCGTAATAATCCTAGTATTTAGTTAAATCATAGGAATCTTTATAAATCGGGGAAAGTAAATCTAATAATCGAAGTAACCGTAATAATCCTAGTATTTAGTTAAATCATAGGAATCTTTATAAATTCGGGAAAAGTAAATCTAATAATCGAAGTAACCGTAATCGGCTTGACATTCTATAGTCTCAGTTTCTTTTATCTTTCTTCTTTTAATTTATCATTGGAATCTGTAAGGACTCTATTCGGGTCAGGATCAACTCTACGAAGGTCATATCTACTCACACAAAGACGTTCACTTTATCTCTTGACTCACTCTTTTCATGTTCCAACGGCGAAAGATCGATCTCCCGACGGTGAAAGCTGTAATTTAGAGGTTATTTGTAGAAGCCTGCTTATTTTGTACCATGTATGTCTACTTATCGCTTCGGGTCCATGACCCGCACAGATTCCTTACTCATCCGCCTTACTTAGAGCATCCCTCAACCTTAATAATCAAAGTATTTTTATGGGTATATCCTAAATGTTGAAGAGAGCGATTTTTCTATCGCTTGTTGGTTCGGCCTCTGGCTTCTCGGGATGCGTTGATGGACCTTAAGGTACGTGAGACGAGCGTTTGGCGCGGATCGCAGCGGCGAGGCGCTCTGGCCGGGCGCTGAACTTGGCGCTGATCGCAGCGGCGAGGCGCTCTGGCCGGGCGGTCGACTTTGCGAGGATCGCAACGGTGGGACACCCTCTGGGGAACTGTCTGGTCCTGGAGGAATCCGTTTCTCCTTTTTCCCAACGCCGATGACACTTTATTTTTCTAGATTTTTTTTTTCCTTGTGATCGCGTGATGCGGTCAGTCAACCGTCGTCTTTCAGATCTCCGCAGGAAAAGGAAGTTTCTAGCCCTCCTGGCACCTGTCACCTTTTTCTTCACCCTTTTGCATATCTGCCTTGATCTGTCAACTTTTGGTCACAGCAACCCTGCATTGACATACCCCCGCGAAATAAACCTTGCGACCCTGCATTTGCCTGTTAAGGTTCGAATTATGTATGCAGTTTCGCAACACTTTTGGTGTCGCTTCAGGCGCCCGTTACAAGGCCCCCCACGAAATCAGGCTAGGGGATCAACCATTCCCTAGACTGATCCCGCATGAAGCGACTTTTATTGACGTATGTCCTTTGCGTGATAGTTACCTAAGAAACGTCCCTGTAAGTCCTCTAGCGCGTAATATGAATTCCCTATTTTCTTCCGCACTCTCGACTTTATAAAGGCCGGCCCAAATTTGGCATTGTACCCTGTCTGAAAGCAACTCTGCTTGAAGTTACGCCGAAAAACTTCCTGTCCCTCAGAGAACGTTACCTCTTTAGCCCTCAAATTGTATCGTCGTTCGTTTCCTGCGTGCATTTTCTGATCCCGAAGGCACGCCTCCTTACGCACTATATCGAAAGAATCAGCCCGATCGATTACTACGGAACGATCCTCCAATATACCCAGCTTCCTGAGAAGTCCATACGTCGATCCGGCCGTGATCATATTTTGACCGAAAGCCATATAATACGGGGTCGTCCCTATACTAGAGTGTATCGAAGATCTAAGCGCGCACGTTATTTTACTGAGGCATTCGTCCCAATCCTTCTGGTCAGGGCGCAAATAAGCCCGGATACCAGCAATCACTGAGCGATTCACACGCTCTGATGCGTTTGCTTGGGGCGAATGGACTGCTGTTAGAGTATGAGTCACCTCGAATTTGTTTAACAGGTTACGAAAAGTTTCGGAACGGAATTGTGATCCGTTGTCGGACACGATAGTCTCAGGCACCCCATAGGACATAAACAACTCCTCTTCTAGGTACTTGACTACTACTTCGGTATTTATCTTCCTCACTGCCTTCAAGTATATGTATTTCGAAAAGTGATCTAAAACGATGAAGATCCCAATGTTGCCTCCACGTGACCGGGGTAAGGTCCAAGAAAATCAATGAAAAGTCTTTGGAAAAACCGAAGAGTTTCAGGAGCCTTTCCCATGGCTGGCCTCAACACACAATTTGGAGCCTTGGTGGCCTTACATACTTCACAAGCGTTAATATAAGCTTTTACATCTGCTACTAGTCCAGGCCAGTAATAATGCCTTCTTATCCGTTCGACTGTCTTGTGCATTCCTCCGTGGGAAGAAAGCGGATTATCGTGAGCACGCAACAACACGTTTGGAACCATGGTTTTAGGAATCCATAGTTTCCAAGAAAATTCGTCGTTCAATCGATCTTTAGTCAAATGATCGGCTCGACGGTACACGTAACCTTCTTTAGCCGTAAACCCGGCAACTTTTCCTGATTTGCTTTTACGTGCTCGAATAGCTCTAAGTAATCCTTGGATTGGAATTGATTGGATTTAAGATCCACCAATGGACCTTCTGGCAGCCCCACAGTTTCTATTGTCTCCTCGTTCACTCTCGACAAGGCATCAGGCACCACGTTTCGTGATCCTTTGCGGTGTTCAATTTTAAACCGGTATCGCTGTAACGATAGAGCCCATCGAGCTAGTCGAGAACTGAGATCGTTATTGGACATTAGCCATTTCAGCGAAGCGTGATCGGTTATAATCGTAAAATCATGTCCTTCGACATAGGCTCGGAAATTCTTTAAGCAAACAATAGCCGCTAAACACTCTTGTTCGGTCACAGTGTAATTACGATGGGCCTTATTCAACTTCTTTGACACGAACGCAATTGGACATTCGTCTCCCTCGTCAGACAGTTGCACTAAAACTCCACCCTAACACCACTTCCTGCCTGAGCAGCTTCTCCTTCTGGAGAATGATCTACTCCCATTTCCGAACAATTTGCTGCCAACTTATTCCTTAGAACAAATTCCCAATACGCTATCGCTTTCTATTCAAAACCAACAGATAACAAAAAAAAAAAATTCCAAAAACGCCAAAATTTATCAGATATATCAGAACTTATGTGATCTCAGTCGGATTCAATGCCTTTCGTTTCCCTTCACTGCAGAATACCTTTCATTAGTCGATCTCTCCCTTCCAGTACAGTTATATGTTTCAAGCGAACCGTGACTCCTGGGGTCAATCCGATTCCTTCAGATTTCTTCGCCAGGCGAAACCTTCCACTTGAGGGAACATGGTTATACGCACCACTATCGACGCGGACAGACAACTAATTATTCCTGGTTTATCCGTTTTCCAGCTACCGAAGGTACGCACTAATGTTTCCCTAAGATGCCCAAATCAAACGAGTTTCTCCGCAACCGTGGTTAGAGAATCACTTGTAGGCTGATCCTCCACTTTCCAAAGCGGTTGCTACAGAACCACCTCAGGTCTGGGCGTTAGAATCAGTGAGCGATGCCGTATTTCTTGCAGGGTCAGGTGGTCAACTATGGTCGAGCGCGCTCTGCGTTCCACTGCTTGAATCTACTTGCTTCGCTTAAAGGAAAAAAAATCTTTCTATCATCAAAGACCGCGGTTAGCAGGGAATATTATATCGTGTATTCACTCTAGCTACAATCCAGCAGCTCTTAAGCTTATAGATCAAATCATTTCTTCCTTTGAAGAAAGGGAAAAGAAAGCGGAAAGTATAGAACAAAAAAAAAATTTCGATAATCCATGAGTCCCATTGAATATTAGAACCTACTCAATGGGGCCCCACGTTGGGCGCCACTTTTAATATTATTAATAATCATAACTGTAACGTGCAACGGAGTCAGTTTTATCGGCGGAGGTTCGATCTGTGCTGGCGGGCACGCTATTTATTTTCCGGCTCAGGCTCGTCGGCTTTGGGGGTGGTGATCTTGCCCACACAGATCGGTTTCCTCTCCGTTGCTCCCGATTAATAATAATATCTCAAGAAGTTAGCGTGCTGCGACAAGAACTGGATCCGGTATGCGGATGATCGAAAGGAAGAAGTAAATGAAAGAGGAAAAAAACGGAGAGAAGAGGAAATGACATGGAGAGTGAAGGGAGGGGGAAGGGAGATCGACATCCACAGATGTTGTGTGGCTCTAATGTACCCTACCCTACCAATGAGCACATCTTTGAACTGAGAAAGTTCAAGTGCTCCCTTCTTCTGCAGTTACGGGAACGGCGACACTGAATCCTATCTTACTTCTACTCGGAGACCGAGTTCATTTCGAAAACAACCCACAATGTAACAATAGATATAAATTTCATTATAATGTATTTCAATTCAGTTCAGTCAACAATCCCTACATTCTATTATTTACTTCTAACCCAAGATAGCCGAAAACTAAACGGTCAAATCGTGACTAATTCTAAATTTTGTCGAAGAAACTATACATTTTATATATATACGGGATGGGCTTATGGTAAATAGACATTTAATATTAGGAATGTTTAATAGGTAATGTGATATTAACTTAATAATTCGAGTATGGTGATCAATTTAAAGATAACGTTCGGGATTAACAATATAGGGTAATCATAATAGCCTTTTCTTTTCTCAGGCTTTTTCTAAACGTAGTAAGCCTTATATCCGTGGTAATCCTAGTGATTCGCTAACCCACCGGATAATTCTTAATCGTAGGATTCCTTTTAATCCTAGTTAACCTAATTAATCCAGTAAGATTCTGTTAATCATAATAATCCATTAATTTCTTTTTCTTTAATCACTGAATTCTTTTAAACCATATGAAGCCTAATAATCGTAGTAATCGTAGAAATCCTAGTGATTCATTAAATCATAGGAATCATTATAATTCGGGGAAATTAAACCTAGTAACCGTAATAATCCTAGTATTTAGTTAAATCATAGGAATCTTTATAAATCGGGGAAAGTAAATCTAATAATCGAAGTAACCGTAATAATCCTAGTATTTAGTTAAATCATAGGAATCTTTATAAATTCGGGAAAAGTAAATCTAATAATCGAAGTAACCGTAATCGGCTTGACATTCTATAGTCTCAGTTTCTTTTATCTTTCTTCTTTTAATTTATCATTGGAATCTGTAAGGACTCTATTCGGGTCAGGATCAACTCTACGAAGGTCATATCTACTCACACAAAGACGTTCACTTTATCTCTTGACTCACTCTTTTCATGTTCCAACGGCGAAAGATCGATCTCCCGACGGTGAAAGCTGTAATTTAGAGGTTATTTGTAGAAGCCTGCTTATTTTGTACCATGTATGTCTACTTATCGCTTCGGGTCCATGACCCGCACAGATTCCTTACTCATCCGCCTTACTTAGAGCATCCCTCAACCTTAATAATCAAAGTATTTTTATGGGTATATCCTAAATGTTGAAGAGAGCGATTTTTCTATCGCTTGTTGGTTCGGCCTCTGGCTTCTCGGGATGCGTTGATGGACCTTAAGGTACGTGAGACGAGCGTTTGGCGCGGATCGCAGCGGCGAGGCGCTCTGGCCGGGCGCTGAACTTGGCGCTGATCGCAGCGGCGAGGCACTCTGGCCGGGCGGTCGACTTTGCGAGGATCGCAACGGTGAGACACTCTGGCCGGGCGCTGATTTGGCGCGGATCGCAGCGGCGAGGCGCTCTGGCCGGGCGCTGAACTTGGCGCTGATCGCAGCGGCGAGGCACTCTGGCCGGGCGCTGACTTGGCGCGGATCGCAGCGGCGAGACACTCTGGCCGGGCGCTGACTTGGCGCGGATCGCAGCGGCGAGACACTCTGGCCGGGCGCTGACTTGGCGCGGATCGCAGCGGCGAGACACTCTGGCCGGGCGCTGACTTGGCGCGGATCGCAGCGGCGAGACACTCTGGCCGGGCGCTGACTTGGCGCGGATCGCAGCGGCGAGGCGCTCTGGCCGGGCGGTCGACTTTGCGAGGATCGCAACGGTGGGACACCCTCTGGGGAACTGTCTGGTCCTGGAGGAATCCGTTTCTCCTTTTTCCCAACGCCGATGACACTTTATTTTTCTAGATTTTTTTTTTCCTTGTGATCGCGTGATGCGGTCAGTCAACCGTCGTCTTTCAGATCTCCGCAGGAAAAGGAAGTTTCTAGCCCTCCTGGCACCTGTCACCTTTTTCTTCACCCTTTTGCATATCTGCCTTGATCTGTCAACTTTTGGTCACAGCAACCCTGCATTGACATACCCCCGCGAAATAAACCTTGCGACCCTGCATTTGCCTGTTAAGGTTCGAATTATGTATGCAGTTTCGCAACACTTTTGGTGTCGCTTCAGGCGCCCGTTACATCTTCTTGGCCTTAGTCTGTGGTCAAGATCGGGTAGATCTTCTGGATGTGGCAGATCAAGGATCCGTCCATTCCGTCAACGGTAATCGTGAGGCCCGCGATCACGTTGTTCATCACAACAATCATTATGATCCTCATCATCATTCGGATCCTCATCATCATTCGGATCCTCATCATCATCATATTGATGTTCATCATGATGCTCATCATGGGCATATTGGCCACTAAGGTCGTTGGTCATGTACCGCTTTCACAGATTTCTATTTTTTGTACACAAAATCATTACAAATGAAAGCGTAAATAAAAGTAAAGTTTTGGTTCAATACAACAGAGTTAAAACATCTTTTACTAATAATTATGGTCGTATCCTACCAGACCTCAAGTAGCGTTCCGTAAGTAAGCGTTCCGTACAGGTGCCAGGATCGCTACAGGAAGCGCCAGCGGCCTGGGCCTGTCTGTAAGGCCAAGGCCATGGGTATTTAAATACCCATGAAAATTATGAAACCAAATGAATTTTAGAGCCAATCTAGTAAAATATTTTGCTATAATTCTCCTTGTTTAATTAACATCATAATTTTTCGGGGGTTACCCAAAAAATGTCACCTATAATGTAAATTGGGTCCTTGTATTTAGCGATATGGCAAAACATCTACACTCTAATTTAAAAAACACGCATGCATATGCATATAGAACTGCTAAAAGATTCTATCAATAATTGCCTTTATCTTTTCTCTTTTCAATATATTTTACACATATCATACATATGTATGAATATAAAAACTCACTCAAAAGTCATTGACCTGTCAATATTTGATTACCGCAACGATAAATATTCTGGCAAATGAGTAGGAAGGAAATTTCGCAGTTCCCTGCAGAGTGATACCCTTCTCCTGTTATTGGCAATCGAGCTGTATAAACGTGCATTAATTAAAGGAAATATAATATACGAACATCCATAATCCTAGCGGAAACAGGTTGAAAAGCAAAATGTGATGTGATGTGCATATTAGCAGCAAGCTGTTATTTTCAAAATAAAACGCCTAGAAGTTCCGCTTATCGCACAAAAATACCGATATTTTTTGGTCATCGAATGATTTAATTAACATAAATATCAATGTATATTTAGCATCCCTACAAGACGCAAAAACGTAAAAATTAATATGCTCAATGCAAAAGTTGGCAAAGTTGGCAAAGTGCTGGTTTGTGGGATGAAAGGAGTGGGTAAGACGGCAATAATTGAGCAATTAGTTTATGGAAACCTCAATCCAGACACAGTGAGTAAACAAAACAAGATTTAGCACGGCCTAAGTGGGTCAGCAGCTACGGTGTGTGCTGAATACAAACAAACTACTGCTGCCTCAAAACTATTTTAGAATGGAAATGGATTTTGATTTATTTAATGCAACGTAGACATTCGTGAAAGTGCACTAAAAGGGATGTGTTTATGCACCTACACCTGAAGATCTAAACTGAATACACAAATGTGAAAGCGTGCATTTAAACCATAATTTCTTTGCTTCAGGAACTCCATCCTACCATTGAAGACATCTATGTCGCCAGTTGCGACACAGGCCGTGGAGGGGCTCGGGAAACGTTGCGCATCTACGACACGGCTGGACTGCAGGGCGAGCAGGCGGCGCAATTGCCGCGGCACTACTTACAATTCCCTGATGCATTCGTATTGGTCTATGACCCCATCGATCCACGAAGCTTAGATATGCTGGCGGACATCAAGACAGACATTGACAAGCATAAGGAAAAGAAGGAAATCCCCGTCATTGTACTGGCCAATGTGCGAGCCCGGGGTAAAAGGGACACACCACCAACAACGCCCAATCCTGTCGAAAAGATTATGGACCGGGCAAACATCTGGTGCCAGCGGGAGCGTATCAAGCACTACACAGTCAATGGTATGGAGCGCCCTTCACTGTACGAGCCATTCACGTCTCTGTGCGCTCGTCTTCATCCAGCACAGACGAAAAGTACGTTCCCGCAACTGCGCCAGGTCATGCAGAATCGGCAAAAGAGCGAGGCGTAGACTTCTAAAAATATGTATATGCAGCCTTAAATTGCGAACTACTAACTAATGGGTATGGGGGTATTATTAATGTCTTAAATTTTCTAATGTTTACTTGCCATTCAATGTGCTGCTTAAATTGTACTTATATTGATGTTTGTGAGTGTCGAATTAAATATTTAATATTTATTACAAAGATATTTATACAAAAATTTCAAGATAATCAATCGGTGGGATATTAAGCCTAGTTAATTATAGTTTCTCTTGAGCTGCCCAATTCACCAATTCGATAAGAGAACTACAATACATACTAGAACATTATACGATCGCTACATGCTTTTTCCAAAAGCTTTGTCTCCCTCACTTTAAAATCAAATCGGTAATCTGTATATGAAGAATTGGCAGGATGGGTGGGGGTGGGTGTGACCACTGAACCGAAACGAATATATCTGCGATTTCTATGGCATTTTGAAAATCCAAGGAAAAATAACGGAAAATAGAACAAAAACATATGTATCACGAATGAAACAAAAACTGTTGTGGTAAAGAAAGGGAAGTTTTATTTTAGTACATATTTTATTAGAAAACTTCAATCAATATTTAATGTCTTATATCGTCAAATTTTCCGAAGGTTTCTCCAAAAGGGACACTTTTTACCACATCTATTTCAGAGTATATGCTATACTTATCCGGATAATATACATACATAGTTATATCGGTGCTGCCACAGATCGAATTCCACCTGATATGCTTTGATAACACTAGTCGACACGACTTTTCCGCTGTCGCCAAAAATGACTTTTTCTGATAGATTTGGTTCCGGTTATAACTTAGCCGTTTATTTTTATATTTTTATAAGCGATACCTTAAACGACGCCTAATTAATGTGTCTATCTAAAACCAAAAATCAAGGCATTCAAATATTTTTTTTTCGACTTTTCCTGAGCTTTCAAAGTCAAAATTTCGGGAAAAAATACCGAAAAAAATTATGTAATTTAAATTTGGAAGCTTAATATCTTCCAGGCGTTAAGTTGCAGCTAGAAAGTGTCTGAGTCGGATTTATAGCTGCATTTGTCAGCTTTTTTTAACTGCAAAGTTCAATACAACCAGTTGTAGGAAACTTAAGTTATGTAAAAAATAGAAGCACTACCAATGACAAAAAACACCAAATTTTTTAAAAATTCTTTAAAAAAAAACTACTCCATGAAAAAAAAACATTCTTTAAAAAATTTTAAACATCCAAATGTATCAGAAAAAGTCATTTTTGGCGACAGCGTTCGATTCTCTTTGTAGCAATCAGACGTGTTTTTGTTTTGCGCTCCGCTTACTTTCTACCTATTTTGCTTAAACAGCCGGTGTTTTATGAAAATAACCCTTAAAAAATTCATAAATTAACAACCTACTATATCATCTATTTCTTGATCGCGAGTGCATGCCTGTTTACTGTGAAAAACATAATTTTAAATTATTATTTTTGCATCGCCTAACAGTGTGTTTTTGTTTGTGCTTATGACAGCAGACACGAAGCCACACGATTGATTTTCTCTACCGGTGCGACAGCCAACTTATGCAGCCTTTTGTGCATATGGCCAAAGCCACACGAAATATTTTCGCTGCCGCAGAGCTGCCGATCAGAATTATGACAGCAGACACGAAGCCACACGATTGATTTTCTCTACCGGTGCGACAGCCAATCAGAATTATGCAGCCTTTTGTGCATATGGCCAAAGCCGCACGAAATATTTTCACTGCCGCAGAGCTGCCGATCAGAATTATGACAGCAGACACGAAGCCACACCGGTAGAGATACCGGTGCGACAGCCAATCAGAATTATGCAGCCTTTTGTGCATATGGCCAAAGCCACACGAAATATTTTCACTGCCGCAGAGCTGCCGATCAGAATTATGACAGCAGACACGAAGCCACACGATTGATTTTCTCTACCGGTGCGACAGCCAATCAGACTTATGCAGCCTTTTGTGCATATGGCCAAAGCCACACGAAATATTTTCACTGCCGCAGAGCTGCCGATCAGAATTATGACAGCAGACACGAAGCCACACGATTGATTTTCTCTACCGGTGCGACAGCCAATCAGAATTATGCAGCCTTTTGTGCATATGGCCAAAGCCACACGAAATATTTTCACTGCCGCAGAGCTGCCGATCAGAATTATGACAGCAGACACGAAGCCACACGATTGATTTTCTCTACCGGTGCGACAGCCAATCAGAATTATGCAGCCTTTTGTGCATATGGCCAAAGCCACACGAAATATTTTCGCTGCCGCAGAGCTGCCGATCAGAATTATGACAGCAGACACGAAGCCACACGATTGATTTTCTCTACCGGTGCGACAGCCAATCAGAATTATGCAGCGTTTTGTGCATATGGCCAAAGCCACACGAAATATTTTCACTGCCGCAGAGCTGCCGATCAGAATTATGACAGCAGACACGAAGCCACACGATTGATTTTCTCTACCGGTGCGACAGCCAATCAGAATTATGCAGCCTTTTGTGCATATGGCCAAAGCCACACGAAATATTTTCACTGCCGCAGAGCTGCCGATCAGAATTATGACAGCAGACACGAAGCCACACGATTGATTTTCTCTACCGGTGGGACAGCCAATCAGAATTATGCAGCCTTTTGTGCATATGGCGAAAACCACACGAAATATTTTCGCTGCCGCAGAGCTGCCGATCAGAATTATGACAGCAGACACGAAGCCACACGATTGATTTTCTCTACCGGTGCGACAGTCAATCAGAATTATGCAGCCTTTTGTGCATATGGCCAAAGCCACACGAAATATTTTCACTGCCGCAGAGCTGCCGATCAGAATTATGACAGCAGACACGAAGCCACACGATTGATTTTCTCTACCGGTGCGACAGCCAATCAGAATTATGCAGCCTTCTGTGCATATGGCCAAAGCCACACGAAATATTTTCACTGCCGCAGAGCTACCGATCAGAATAATGACAGCAGACACGAAGCCACACGATTGATTTTCTCTACCGGTGCGACAGCCAATCAGAATTATGAAGCCTTTTGTGCATATGGCCAAAGCCACACGAAATATTTTCACTGCCGCAGAGCTGCCGATCAGAATTATGACAGCAGACACGAAGCCACACGATTGATTTTCTCTACCGGTGCGACAGCCAATCAGAATTATGAAGCCTTTTGTGCATATGGCCAAAGCCACACGAAATATTTTCACTGCCGCAGAGCTGCCGATCAGAATTATGAAAGCAGACACGAAGCCACACGATTGATTTTCTCTACCGGTGCGACAGCCAATCAGACTTATGCAGCCTTTTGTGCATATGGCCAAGGCCACACGAAATATTTTCGCTGCCGCAGAGCTGCCGATCAGAATTATGACAGCAGACACGAAGCCAAACGATTGATTTTCTCTACCGGTGCGACAGTCAATCAGAATTATGCAGCCTTTTGTGCATATGGCCAAAGCCACACGAAATATTTTCACTGCCGCAGAGCTGCCGATCAGAATTATGACAGCAGACACGAAGCCACACGATTGATTTTCTCTACCGGTGCGACAGCCAATCAGAATTATGAAGCCTTTTGTGCATATGGCCAAAGCCACACGAAATATTTTCACTGCCGCAGAGCTGCCGAGCATAATTATGAAATCAGACACGAACCCACACGATTGATTTTCTCTACCGGTGCGACAGCCAATCAGAGTTATGCAGCCTTTTGTGCATATGGCCAAGGCCACACGAAATATTTTCGCTGCCGCAGAGCTGCCGATCAGAATTATGACAGCAGACACGAAGCCAAACGATTGATTTTCTCTACCGGTGCGACAGCCAATCAGAATTATGCAGCCTTTTGTGCATATGGCCAAAGCCACACGAAATATTTTCACTGCCGCAGAGCTGCCGATCAGAATTATGAAAGCAGATGCGAAGCCACACGATTGATTTTCTCTACCGGTGCGACAGCCAATCAGACTTATGCAGCCTTTTGTACATATGGCCAAAGCCACACGAAATATTTTCACTGCCGCAGAGCTGCCGATCAGAATTATGACAGAAGACACGAAGCCACACTATTGATTTTCTCTACCGGTGCGACAGCCAATCAGAATTATGAAGCCTTTTGTGCATATGGCTAAAGCCACACGAAATCTTTTCAACGCCGCAGAGCTGCCGATCAGAATTATGAAAGCAGACACGAAGCCACACGATTGATTTTCTCTACCGGTGGGACAGCCAATCAGAATTATGCAGCCTTTTGTGCATATGGCCAAAGCCACACGAAATATTTTCACTGCCGCAGAGCTGCCGATCAGAATTATGACAGCAGACACGAAGCCACACGATTGATTTTCTCTACCGGTGCGACAGCCAATCAGAATTATGCAGCCTTTTGTGCATATGGCCAAAGCCACACGAAATATTTTCACTGCCGCAGAGCTGCCGATCAGAATTATGACAGCAGACACGAAGCCACACGATTGATTTTCTCTACCGGTGGGACAGCCAATCAGAATTATGCAGCCTTTTGTGCATATGGCGAAAGCCACACGAATTATTTTCGCTGCCGCAGAGCTGCCGATCAGAATTATGACAGCAGACACGAAGCCACACGATTGATTTTCTCTACCGGTGCGACAGTCAATCAGAATTATGAAGCCTTTTGTGCATATGGCCAAAGCCACACGAAATATTTTCACTGCCGCAGAGCTGCCGATCAGAATTATGACAGCAGACACGAAGCCACACGATTGATTTTCTCTACCGGTGCGACAGCCAATCAGAGTTATGCAGCCTTTTGTGCATATGGCCAAGGCCACACGAAATATTTTTGCTGCCGCAGAGCTGCCGATCAGAATTATGACAGCAGACACGAAGCCAAACGATTGATTTTCTCTACCGGTGCGACAGTCAATCAGAATTATGCAGCCTTTTGTGCATATGGCCAAAGCCACACGAAATATTTTCACTGCCGCAGAGCTGCCGATCAGAATTATGACAGCAGACACGAAGCCACACGATTGATTTTCTCTACCGGTGCGACAGCCAATCAGAATTATGAAGCCTTTTGTGCATATGGCCAAAGCCACACGAAATATTTTCACTGCCGCAGAGCTGCCGATCAGAATTATGAAAGCAGACACGAAGCCACACGATTGATTTTCTCTACCGGTGCGACAGCCAATCAGAGTTATGCAGCCTTTTGTGCATATGGCCAAGGCCACACGAAATATTTTCGCTGCCGCAGAGCTGCCGATCAGAATTATGACAGCAGACACGAAGCCAAACGATTGATTTTCTCTACCGGTGCGACAGCCAATCAGAATTATGCAGCCTTTTGTGCATATGGCCAAAGCCACACGAAATATTTTCACTGCCGCAGAGCTGCCGATCAGAATTATGAAAGCAGATGCGAAGCCACACGATTGATTTTCTCTACCGGTGCGACAGCCAATCAGACTTATGCAGCCTTTTGTACATATGGCCAAAGCCACACGAAATATTTTCACTGCCGCAGAGCTGCCGATCAGAATTATGACAGAAGACACGAAGCCACACGATTGATTTTCTCTACCGGTGCGACAGCCAATCAGAATTATGAAGCCTTTTGTGCATATGGCTAAAGCCACACGAAATCTTTTCAACGCCGCAGAGCTGCCGAAGAGAATTATGAAAGCAGACACGAAGCCACACGATTGATTTTCTCTACCGGTGGGACAGCCAATCAGAATTATGCAGCCTTTTGTGCATATGGCCAAAGCCACACGAAATATTTTCACTGCCGCAGAGCTGCCGATCAGAATTATGACAGCAGACACGAAGCCACACGATTGATTTTCTCTTCCGGTGCGACAGCCAATCAGAATTATGCAGCCTTTTGTGCATATGGCCAAAGCCACACGAAATATTTTCACTGCCGCAGAGCTGCCGATCAGAATTATGACAGCAGACACGAAGCCACACGATTGATTTTCTCTACCGGTGCGACAGCCAATCAGAATTATGAAGCCTTTTGTGCATATGGCGAAAGCCACACGAATTATTTTCGCTGCCGCAGAGCTGCCGATCAGAATTATGACAGCAGACACGAAGCCACACGATTGATTTTCTCTACCGGTGCGACAGTCAATCAGAATTATGCAGCCTTTTGTGCATATGGCCAAAGCCACACGAAATATTTTCACTGCCGCAGAGCTGCCGATCAGAATTATGACAGCAGACACGAAGCCACACGATTGATTTTCTCTACCGGTGCGACAGCCAATCAGAATTATGCAGCCTTCTGTGCATATGGCCAAAGCCACACGAAATATTTTCACTGCCGCAGAGCTACCGATCAGAATAATGACAGCAGACACGAAGCCACACGATTGATTTTCTCTACCGGTGCGACAGCCAATCAGAATTATGAAGCCTTTTGTGCATATGGCCAAAGCCACACGAAATATTTTCACTGCCGCAGAGCTGCCGATCAGAATTATGACAGCAGACACGAAGCCACACGATTGATTTTCTCTACCGGTGCGACAGCCAATCAGAATTATGAAGCCTTTTGTGCATATGGCCAAAGCCACACGAAATATTTTCACTGCCGCAGAGCTGCCGATCAGAATTATGAAAGCAGACACGAAGCCACACGATTGATTTTCTCTATCGGTGCGACAGCCAATCAGAGTTATGCAGCCTTTTGTGCATATGGCCAAGGCCACACGAAATATTTTCACTGCCGCAGAGCTGCCGATCAGAATTATGACAGCAGACACGAAGCCAAACGATTGATTTTCTCTACCGGTGCGACAGCCAATCAGAATTATGCAGCCTTTTGTGCATATGGCCAAAGCCACACGAAATATTTTCACTGCCGCAGAGCTGCCGATCAGAATTATGACAGAAGACACGAAGCCACACGATTGATTTTCTCTACCGGTGGGACAGCCAATCAGAATTATGCAGCCTTTTGTGCATATGGCCAAAGCCACACGAAATATTTTCACTGCCGCAGAGCTGCCGATCAGAATTATGACAGCAGACACGAAGCCACACGATTGATTTTCTCTACCGGTGCGACAGCCAATCAGAATTATGAAGCCTTTTGTGCATATGGCCAAAGCCACACGAAATATTTTCACTGCCGCAGAGCTGCCGATCAGAATTATGAAAGCAGATGCGAAGCCACACGATTGATTTTCTCTACCGGTGCGACAGCCAATCAGACTTATGCAGCCTTTTGTACATATGGCCAAAGCCACACGAAATATTTTCAACGCCGCAGAGCTGCCGATCAGAATTATGACAGCAGACACGAAGCCAAACGATTGATTTTCTCTACCGGTGCGACAGCCAATCAGAATTATGCAGCCTTTTGTGCATATGGCCATATGCACACGAAATATTTTCACTGCCGCAGAGCTGCCGATCAGAATTATGACAGCAGACACGAAGCCACACGATTGATTTTCTCTACCGGTGGGACAGCCAATCAGAATTATGCAGCCTTTTGTGCATATGGCGAAAACCACACGAATTATTTTCGCTGCCGCAGAGCTGCCGATCAGAATTATGACAGCAGACACGAAGCCACACGATTGATTTTCTCTGCCGGTGCGACAGCCAATCAGAATTATGCAGCCTTCTGTGCATATGGCCAAAGCCACACGAAATATTTTCACTGCCGCAGAGCTGCCGATCAGAATTATGACAGCAGACACGAAGCCACACGATTGATTTTCTCTACCGGTGCGACAGCCAATCAGAATTATGAAGCCTTTTGTGCATATGGGCAAAGCCACACGAAATATTTTCACTGCCGCAGAGCTGCCGATCAGAATTATGAAAGCAGACACGAAGCCACACGATTGATTTTCTCTACCGGTGCGACAGCCAATCAGAGTTATGCAGCCTTTTGTGCATATGGCCAAGGCCACACGAAATATTTTCGCTGTCGCAGAGCTGCCGATCAGAATTATGACAGCAGACACGAAGCCAAACGATTGATTTTCTCTACCGGTGCGACAGCCAATCAGAATTATGCAGCCTTTTGTGCATATGGCCAAAGCCACACGAAATATTTTCACTGCCGCAGAGCTGCCGATCAGAATTATGAAAGCAGATGCGAAGCCACACGATTGATTTTCTCTACCGGTGCGACAGCCAATCAGAATTATGAAGCCTTTTGTGCATATGGCCAAAGCCACACGAAATATTTTCACTGCCGCAGAGCTGCCGATCAGAATTATGACAGAAGACACGAAGCCACACGATTGATTTTCTCTACCGGTGCGACAGCCAATCAGAATTATGAAGCCTTTTGTGCATATGGCTAAAGCCACACGAAATCTTTTCAACGCCGCAGAGCTGCCGATCAGAATTATGAAAGCAGACACGAAGCCACACGATTGATTTTCTCTACCGGTGGACAGCCAATCAGAATTATGAAGCCTTTTGTGCATATGGCCAAAGCCACACGAAATATTTTCACTGCCGCAGAGCTGCCGATCAGAATTATGAAAGCAGACACGAAGCCACACGATTGATTTTCTCTACCGGTGCGACAGCCAATCAGAGTTATGCAGCCTTTTGTGCATATGGCCAAGGCCACACGAAATATTTTCGCTGTCGCAGAGCTGCCGATCAGAATTATGACAGCAGACACGAAGCCAAACGATTGATTTTCTCTACCGGTGCGACAGCCAATCAGAATTATGCAGCCTTTTGTGCATATGGCCAAAGCCACACGAAATATTTTCACTGCCGCAGAGCTGCCGATCAGAATTATGAAAGCAGATGCGAAGCCACACGATTGATTTTCTCTACCGGTGCGACAGCCAATCAGACTTATGCAGCCTTTTGTACATATGGCCAAAGCCACACGAAATATTTTCACTGCCGCAGAGCTGCCGATCAGAATTATGACAGAAGACACGAAGCCACACTATTGATTTTCTCTACCGGTGCGACAGCCAATCAGAATTATGAAGCCTTTTGTGCATATGGCTAAAGCCACACGAAATCTTTTCAACGCCGCAGAGCTGCCGATCAGAATTATGAAAGCAGACACGAAGCCACACGATTGCTTTTCTCTACCGGTGGGACAGCCAATCAGAATTATGCAGCCTTTTGTGCATATGGCCAAAGCCACACGAAATATTTTCACTGCCGCAGAGCTGCCGATCAGAATTATGACAGCAGACACGAAGCCACACGATTGATTTTCTCTACCGGTGCGACAGCCAATCAGAATTATGAAGCCTTTTGTGCATATGGCTAAAGCCACACGAAATCTTTTCAACGCCGCAGAGCTGCCGATCAGAATTATGAAAGCAGACACGAAGCCACACGATTGATTTTCTCTACCGGTGGGACAGCCAATCAGAATTATGCAGCCTTTTGTGCATATGGCCAAAGCCACACGAAATATTTTCACTGCCGCAGAGCTGCCGATCAGAATTATGACAGCAGACACGAAGCCACACGATTGATTTTCTCTACCGGTGCGACAGCCAATCAGAATTATGAAGCCTTTTGTGCATATGGCCAAAGCCACACGAAATATTTTCACTGCCGCAGAGCTGCCGATCAGAATTATGAAAGCAGATGCGAAGCCACACGATTGATTTTCTCTACCGGTGCGACAGCCAATCAGACTTATGCAGCCTTTTGTACATATGGCCAAAGCCACACGAAATATTTTCACTGCCGCAGAGCTGCCGATCAGAATTATGAAAGCAGACACGAAGCTAAACGATTGATTTTCTCTACCGGTGCGACAGCCAATCAGAATTATGAAGCCTTTTGTGCATATGGCCAAAGCCACACGAAATATTTTCGCTGCCGCAGAGCTGCCGATCAGAATTATGAAAGCAGACACGAAGCCACACGATTGATTTTCTCTACCGGTGCGACAGCCAATCAGAATTATGCAGCCTTTTGTGCATATGGCCAAAGCCACACGAAATATTTTCGCTGCCGCAGAGCTGCCGATCAGAATTATGACAGCAGACACAAAGCCACACGATTGATTTTCTCTACCGGTGCGACAGCCAATCAGAATTATGAAGCCTTTTGTGCAAATGGCCAAAGCCACACGAAATATTTTCGCTGCCGCAGAGCTGCCGATCAGAATTATGACAGCAGACACGAAGCCACACGATTGATTTTCTCTACCGGTGCGACAGCCAATCAGAATTATGCAGCCTTTTGTGCATATGGCCAAAGCCACACGAAATATTTTCACTGCCGCAGAGCTGCCGATCAGAATTATGACAGCAGACACGAAGCCACACGATTGATTTTCTCTACCGGTGCGACAGTCAATCAGAATTATGCAGCCTTTTGTGCATATGGCCAAAGCCACACGAAATATTTTCACTGCCGCAGAGCTGCCGATCAGAATTATGACAGCAGACACGAAGCCACACGATTGATTTTCTCTACCGGTGCGACAGCCAATCAGAATTATGCAGCCTTTTGTGCATATGGCCAAAGCCACACGAAATATTTTCACTGCCGCGGCGCTGCCGATCAGAATTATGACAGCAGACACGAAGCCACACGATTGATTTTCTCTACC
This sequence comes from Drosophila athabasca, assembly GCA_008121215.1. NCBI lineage: Eukaryota > Metazoa > Arthropoda > Insecta > Diptera > Drosophilidae > Drosophila > Drosophila athabasca. The sequence goes on from VMQQ01000015.1 coordinate 466,266, forward strand.
GGTGCGACAGCCAATCAGAATTATGCAGCCTTTTGTGCATATGGCCAAAGCCACACGAAATATTTTCACTGCCGCAGAGCTGCCGATCAGAATTATGACAGCAGACACGAAGCCACACGATTGATTTTCTCTACCGGTGCGACAGCCAATCAGAATTATGAAGCCTTTTGTGCATATGGCTAAAGCCACACGAAATCTTTTCAACGCCGCAGAGCTGCCGATCAGAATTATGAAAGCAGACACGAAGCCACACGATTGATTTTCTCTACCGGTGGGACAGCCAATCAGAATTATGCAGCCTTTTGTGCATATGGCCAAAGCCACACGAAATATTTTCATTGCCGCAGAGCTGCCGATCAGAATTATGACAGCAGACACGAAGCCACACGATTGATTTTCTCTACCGGTGCGACAGCCAATCAGAATTATGCAGCCTTTTGTGCATATGGCCAAAGCCACACGAAATATTTTCACTGCCGCAGAGCTGCCGATCAGAATTATGACAGCAGACACGAAGCCACACGATTGATTTTCTCTACCGGTGCGACAGCCAATCAGAATTATGCAGCCTTTTGTGCATATGGCCAAAGCCACACGAAATATTTTCACTGCCGCAGAGCTGCCGATCAGAATTATGACAGCAGACACGAAGCCACACGATTGATTTTCTCTACCGGTGCGACAGCCAATCAGAATTATGCAGCCTTTTGTGCATATGGCCAAAGCCACACGAAATATTTTCACTGCCGCAGAGCTGCCGATCAGAATTATGACAGCAGACACGAAGCCACACGATTGATTTTCTCTACCGGTGCGACAGCCAATCAGAATTATGCAGCCTTCTGTGCATATGGCCAAAGCCACACGAAATATTTTCACTGCCGCAGAGCTACCGATCAGAATAATGACAGCGACACGAAGCCACACGATTGATTTTCTCTACCGGTGCGACAGCCAATCAGAATTATGCAGCCTTTTGTGCATATGGCCAAAGCCACACGAAATATTTTCACTGCCGCAGAGCTGCCGATCAGAATTATGACAGCAGACACGAAGCCACACGATTCATTTTCTCTACCGGTGCGACAGCCAATCAGAATCATGAAGCCTTTTGTGCATATATATATGTATTATATTCACAAATATGTACATATGTATTTAATTGTATGGTTTATTGTAGTATATAACGATATTTTTTATCAAATTTAAAAAAGTAGTATGCGCTAAAAAAATATATATGTCATCCTTATATGGATATTAATGACATATAAATGGGTCCATACGGATTTTAGTGCCACACTTGCGAGTCAAATTTGAAATCATTTCTGATGCGAATGTCCATACACAGACAGAACCGCAAGTACATTCATATGTGTGTATACGTGTGCAGTGCTACCAAAATTACCAGCAAAATATTTTTGAGAAGATTTCTTTGCGACCAACCTGTAGGCGCTTTCCCATGGGTCCTCTTCGGCGGAGTCGCATAGCTGGAGAAGGCACTCCCGTTTGCTGTCCCTGATGGCGTGTTTCAGCTCCTTCTTCGCTGCTTTGTATGATGCGTCGCGGTCCGCTAGGCGCGGTGTGCCCCGAGCTCGCTGGAGCAGCCTTCTGGCGCGGATGCACGTTCGGCGGAGCTCGGCTATCTCCTCACTCCACCAGAACACCGGCTTATGGTGCTACCGGAACGCCCTCCTCTGCTGCATATTCTGGTCGCAGGCCTACTGCGACGGCCAAGTTGTTGGCCCACTCGTTGGCTCCAGCTGCCTCGCTTGAGTTCGAGCCCCGCAGTGCTCTAGCGAAGGACTGGGCCCTCAGAGTGTCCTGGCGCTACGCCTTCCCTGACCCTGCTCCTGCCCTGTTGAAGATCTACTGGGATCCTTCGTTCAGTAGGACGAGGTCCAGCGTCGCAAAAGCCAGCCCTATGCGTCCTCTGGCGTTTGTGCGAGTGGATCCCCACTCCATGGCCCAGTCGTTGAAGTCACCCCCCGACTACCACATGGTGGGGCTGAAGGCCTCCAGGGGGAGACTAGGCGCCAGGTAGCAGCTGTAGATCCAGGTGCCACCTACGATCCCTCGGGAACGTGTATATGAATATTATGTATGTATGTACATACATATATTAAGATGAACACACAGATACAGATAGACTGATACCAGTCTAAACGCTGCGGACACATACATGTATGAACTGTCCCATCTATATACTATAACTATCTATCTATGTACAAAGACAGAACCTGCAAGAACGTGTGCGTATGCAAGTATGTGTGTGTTCTTGTGCAGAGCATGTCATTATTGAGACCAATGGCAAGGCAGTTGACTTATAAAAAGATAATTTTCTCTGTCCCTTAGAAATATACGTAAATATTTGGTCTCATATTTAAAATATACCGTGTTGAATATAAAAATTAATTAAATTGTCGGAGTTTCAATATCCTTAAAAAATAACATATAATTAATAAATAATAATAGAAACAAGCTTCACGTAGAAGAAGACAGCGAGGGCTCAATGGAGCCTGCTGCATAGCCCATTGGCGCAAGCATACCGGTTCACCATTTTACAAAACGGTGTCATTATTGTGACCAATGGCAAGGCAGTAGGCGAAGCAGACCTACTATATGTGCACACATACAGTTAAAGCTTAACCTCACATACAGGGCTATATTAAACAAAGTTAGCATCTAAAGCATGTACAAAATAACAATTATTCTGCTATTATAAGGCAAGCGTCTTCAAAAAGGGTCGACTCTAAAAATGCTAAAGTGAAGGGTGGCGCGAGCACAAAAATCAAAACAAAGTTGAGAAAGCGCGAATATCAGTTGTGCGCTCATACACGAGCACACATACACTCTCACGACTCGTCGGGTAGCTGAAGCCTGCTCTGTTGGTGGTATATTGTATGGTTAGTGATTGTATGGTTATAGGGTTTTTACACTTGGTGCGTTACCTATCGATATCGGAGAAGACGCAGAGAAGCAGGTTTGCCGTTTACACTACAGCGTCTTTGCGTCTTGGAAGAGGAAGACAAATTTTGTAAACATAGTAAATAATGTTCGAAAATCAACGAAATATGTCAGAAAAAGAGCTAATTCTTTTATCTGCGGTGGCGCAAAATGAAGCGAATCTGTTGAAGTGCATGGAAGTGTCTGAGCTATCCTCAGAAAAGTTGCAATTCGTCTTGCAACTGCAACGTCCTCCTTGCGTTTGGACTCTTGTAGGTAAAGAGCAGACAATGTTCTCTCTTTTCAATTAAATAATGTATTATTCATTGCAATAGCCACGATATGGTTCATTTTGGGAGGAAGATGTTGTGGAGAACTCCGATGCCTTTTTTAAGGAAAATTTCTGCATGGAAAGGAGTACTTCAACATTCTCGTTGGACTATTGCCCAATCTCAAAAAGAAAAAAACTCCTTTTCGACTGACAATCCCTCTGGAGACGAGAATAGCCATAGCCCTTTATTGCCTAGGATCGCCTGCGGAATATCGCACGGGAGTCTATTTGGTGTGTCAAGGGCTTTTGTCTGCCTCATATTACTGCAGTTTTGTCGCGAGGTAGTTGCTCAACTCGCTGACAAGTATCTGCAAGCAGACGTTCTTACCCTGAGAAGATCACGGAAACAGTGAAAGGATTCAAAGACATGGGATTTGCAGGAAAAAATTTTAAATCAACTATATTGTTGAAATGCTTTTTTAATAATAAAATTAGTTTAAACAATTTGTTCTAATCATTACATGAATTTTTGCCCCTTTTTACTCAGTTAAAAATTTTACGCGGCAAAATTTAAACTTGAATCTGCTGTTTTTTGTTGTTATTAGTGGTGATAGTTCCGCTGATTGGGCAGAAAAGTACGAAAATTGCTGTTATGCGCACAGAAATACCAAAACGCAGTTGCGTCGGAAAACGACGCAACTTTTTGCCATCACTAGGGCCCTATGCTAATCCTATGTAAAAAAAACTGCGTTTCTGGGAAGACGCAAAGAATCAAGACGCAGCCTCAGTGTAAACGGCACCTTAGTGGTACGAGAGAATGCATGAGCACACATACACTAACAAGACAGGCTCTGGGAGCCAATACATGTTGCCTCGCTACGGACACCAACATGTATGAACTATCCCATCTATATACTGTATGGTTAGTGGTACTAGGCTTTCGCCGGATTAGGTAGTTAGGCAATTTAGGCTAAAATGTACCGCAGGTTAGTCTGTTTCAGGGCCTACTATTTGTTATTATTACAAATTATTACATCGATAGAATTCGATAGCTCTAATAACACGCGAAAAGATAAGAGGGGTACTTAGGTCAAATAATTATTTTAAATATTAAAATTTCTAATGATTGCATATTGTTGCAAAACTAATTTAAATTATTGAAAATTCCCTATATTAGCTCAAAGGTCAATCGTATTGTACCGTTTGTATTTCAATGTAAAAAACATCAAAATATTGTAACGATTGTAATATCGCGGTTTGTCGATTGTTTCGCGGTTGATACCGATACACCGGTAGTACTCAGATCGACAAACAAACATGACGATATATACTAAACAAAACCAAATAAGGAGAATTTTGGGACGACGACATAATTAAATGAATGAAGGCTGTCGAAAAGAAGGAATTGTTCTGAAATTTAGGGGAATAAAATATAGTTAATTGCATTTCTGTTCGGCGAAAACGGATTTATCCACTTCAGCGCCACTGCGCCAACAAATAATACATTCCTGCTTTTAACTGATTTTATTTCTATAAAGTAACGGTAGGATATGCATACCTGGTCACGCTCGGATGGTAGTATTTTTATATGATTCGTTTTGCTAGCAAAGGTGTTTTCGGATCTCAGTACTAATTCAAATTAGGAAAATGATTTGTCAATCTAAATGTGGGTCCTAGCTAGTCAATAATTTTAAACCGAATATTAAAATCGAGGAATATAATTTCCCCTAATGGACAGCGAACGATAAGCCCATAGAACAACAGTGGGTATGAAAATACACTCCACGAAAGCGTTGAAACTTGAGGAATTTTAGCGCAATCTACGTAGAATACATCACTAAAATTTTGTTTTTAGGGATCGATTATTATTTCCTCGGTTTTAACTCAAGTTGTTTACCTGTTTAAATAGAGGAGGGTTAAGTTGGTGTCTTATCGGTATATTTACGGTATATTTTGAAAATGAAATGGTATATATCGGTATAATTCTGAGGGACAGACCGTATATTCTATCGATAGCTCCACGGCGCTTCCGCTTCTTTCCTTTCTTTCCCACATACCATAATGGCGGTAGGTTTATACAAAATTTTTAGTGGCGTATAAATTTCCCCGCATCGGCCATTATTTAAATATATTTGTGAAAAGTAGAACCGTCAAAACTATGTGGACGTATCCAATATGCCACCCGAACCTATATTTAAGGCGAATACGGCTCCCAAGTAACGAAATTCATTGATTGTTTCAGGCCGTTGCTAAGAAGGAACCTAAAATTAAGCGCGACCCGGCGAAGAACCCGATGCGGGATCTGCACATCAGGAAGCTGTGCTTAAACATCTGCGTTGGTGAGTCCGGTGATAGGCTGACCCGTGCCGCTAAGGTAACTATTCTTTTGTGTACACAAGACTGTTGTTGTCTGTTTAACTAAACTAAAAACTGTCTTCAAACACAGGTGCTGGAGCAGCTGACTGGTCAGCAGCCAGTGTTCTCCAAGGCCCGCTACACAGTGCGTTCTTTCGGTATTCGTCGTAATGAGAAGATCGCTGTCCACTGCACCGTGCGCGGTGCCAAGGCTGAAGAGATTTTGGAGCGTGGTCTGAAGGTGCGCGAGTACGAGCTGAGACGTGACAACTTCTCCTCCACCGGCAACTTCGGTTTCGGCATCCAGGAACACATCGATTTGGGTATTAAGTACGATCCCTCGATCGGTATCTATGGTCTGGACTTCTACGTCGTCCTAGGCCGTCCAGGTAAGCAAAAACAAAAGGCTTCGCCATCAAGCGAATGTGCACTTAATTAGGTATCTCTGCCATACTAGGCCTTGATACTCAGTAAATGTGCGCAAAGAAATGAAGATGTGCTCAAAGGGATTTGCACTAATGTGAATCCATACGGTACAATTTCCACATTATCTGAATTTTTTCCAAATCTTGTTGGCATATTTCTTACCTTTTCTTTTTACACCGTTTCAGGCTACAATGTCACCCATAGGAAGCGCAAGTCCGGAACTGTGGGCTTCCCTCACCGCCTGACAAAGGAGGATGCCATGAAATGGTTCCAGCAGAAATACGATGGCATCATTCTGAACAGCAAGAAACAGTAGAAGCTCCTAATCGTAACAATGTTTTTTTAAGATGAATTCTACAATAAACCTTGGATTCTGTCGAAACGTTATTCATGTTTTATATAAGTTATGATTCAGATTGAGAACACGAAATAATCCACAAAGAAATAGCTCGATAAGCTACGTGTACATACTATACTCGAGCAGTGTTAATGTTTCAATGCCCCATTTGTGGTTCAGGTGTGGGTGAAGTGAGGCAGCGTGGGCGAGTTGGCCAAAGTCAGGCACGAGGTGAACTTGAAATTTCTCTGGCCACTGGGGGTGTGGTAGTAGCAAGAGCTAAAGTTGAAGGCAGTCGAAACTTTCAATAAATCGATGCTTTCACACTGAGGATATTGTTGCCATGGCAGCCCAAAGCCCTTTGCGGGGCCAAACATGTCAGAGCCATCGCAGTGAAGCTTATAAACAATTTCGGCGGATGCCAGTAAAACAGTAAAATGGGAATGTTTCACAATTTGGCCGATTTGATAAAGATCAAAAAGGACAAAATGACGATTCTAGTGCTGGGCCTGAACAACAGTGGCAAATCCACGATAATCAACCACTTCAAGAAACCGGGTGACCAGTCAGCCATTATGGTCCCCACAGTGGGCTTTATGGTAGAGCAGTTTTACAGTAAGTTCCACCAGGCCGAAGGATATTCCTAGTTATTTAATTCATGAATATCTATCATTCTTGCACAGGCATGGCAGGAGTTAGCATAAAGGCGATCGATATGTCGGGTGCCACACGCTACAGGAACCTTTGGGAGCATCAATTCAAGAACTGTCAGGGGATAATATACGTCATTGATTCAAGTGATCGTATGAGATTCGGTAGCTGCCCAGGAATTCACATTGATATCACATCCAGTTGCTCAGCTATCCTTTAACTTTCAGTTGTGGTCAAAGATGAATTGGATCTGGTGCTACAGCATCCCCATTTCTGCAATCGAATTGTGCCAATTCTCTTTTATGGAAACAAATCGGACGCGGAGGATTCCCTGTCCAGCGTCAAAATAGCAGCAGGTGCTCTCAGTTTTACTTATAACTATGTGCTTCCGAAAATACTTAACACCAATAACATTTTAGCACTCAGTTTGGAAAACATCAAGGAGAAACCATGGCACATCTGCTCCAGCAATGCCATCTCCGGCGAGGGTCTCGGCGAAGGTGTCCAGTGGCTGGTCCAGCAAATGCGTTTCGCCATGCTAAGCAACAAAGACGCCTCCAAAGCCAAGGCCAAGCATAGCAAATGATGGTCAAAGCCTGCGAATTCGTTAGTTAAATAAAAGGATTTTTTTTTAACAAGTCATTATTGTCGTTTAAGAAATTAACAGAAATTTATTTTTTCTCGCCTACAGAGACAATCATCCTGATTCATTACAAATTAACACAGGCAAAAATTAGGCTTTATTCAAGTTAGCTTTCCCCTTGTTTAATTGATAATAAAATATATAAAGTTAACCAATAATTTAGCAGTCTAGGAAGTTAGCCGCCATCAAAAGTTCTAATGCGATCTCTGGAGCAATTGGAAACTCGGGTATTTCAGTGGAACTGTTGGTGTAGCGTACTTTGTAAGTGAAGTACATGCAAACCTTTTGTAAGACGTGCGACCTGAAAAGAAACAGTAGGAATATCAGCTCAGTCGGTGGTTAATTAATATATCAGTAACGATTCGATTATCATTTACATCACACTGTATACATTTTCGTCAACATTTGGTGTGTGTTTCAGCACTAATGTACATACATGCAAGTTTATATGTACTTATGTGTGTATGTATTGTGCAAAATCGCCGCCGGTCAATAGGTCAGAATGGGTTATACGGCCCAAGATAGCCCATAGCCCCCAGTTACTAGCGGAGACTGCAGTTTGTACTTACGGAATCTCCCGAAAGTGCACTTCATTAGCCTCGTTCTCGGCAAATTGTCCTGGGCCGGATAACATCGCCTTGATGGTTCCAGAGGTGAGAGCGTGTTCGCGTTTCACAATAAATTCATGGCCGTCCGACGAAATTAGCTTGACATACATGGCGTCCGGCCCCTCGCATCCGCCATAGATTTTGTCGCTGCGCTGCTCATCCATTGCTATCATCTTTTTGGGAACAGGTTTCGGAAAAAAGCATTTATTTGCAAAAATTCGCCCTATTTTATTTATTTTTTCATCTTACTTGTGTGTGTCAGCAGAACCTATCGGTAAAATATACGGTCTCACCCTAAGACTCTTAAAATATACCGATAAGAAGACCAACTTAACCCCCTTTATTTAAATGGCTAAACAACTTGAGTTTAAACCGTGGAAAATAATAGTCCTAATAATAAGTCAAAAATTTCCATGATGTCTTTTATCTGAACTGCGCTAAAATTCTTAAAGTTGCATCATTTTCATGTAGTGTATTTTAATACACACTGATTAACAAGGGGTTAATCGTTCGATGTCTATGATAGGAAATCATATTCTTTGATTTTTATATTCGGTTTAGGATTATTAACTATCTTGAGCACTCAGCCCTGAAAAACATAATTTTCTCCGATGGAAAAATCAATATTCTACAAGACTAGCTAATTTGAAGTGCTCCTTTTTATTTGATTTCGCCTAAAATCGGTTTTAAGGGTAAACAAAATACATACATGGTATCTACACGTTTGCTACATATAAACTACATATTGATGGAAAAGGCAAATTGTTGAGATAAAAATCGAAGATCGACTAGATAGTCAATAGAGCTGCGCGCTAAAGTGGTATTGTTGAATGTGATTGAATGATTGAATGATTTTAATGCAATCAAGGGGAATAAATGCAGGGATGCACAATATTAGAGAACGAAAATGAAAATATAATATGTTCTTTAATATAATATACCGTAAATCGAGATGATTTTTTCTCAATTAAATTCCACATCTGGTAGTGTGAACTGCAATTCTTTTTTCTTGCACTTATGATGAATCCCTGGATAGTATAAGAGTATAGTATCTTATACTATATACTTATACCATTTTTCTGACGTCATACGTGGCGAATATAAATTAAAACTCATTGTAATAAATCAACATATCTGATTTATGATGAAGGTTGGCCGCTTTTGGAAAGAAAACAAAATATAAACACCTCGAATCCAGTCCGACCCAGTCCTGAATAATGGACATTTTCTTATTAATATAAAGTTGGGGCAGGTTGAAATCTAATGATTACTATAGTTATTAATGGGCCATATTGATCAATGACCGTGTTCTTAGCACGCCCAACTACGTGAAATTTGTACATAGACCAGACTACACTAGTCAGCAAACAATCCGATTAAGCCTTTATGTAGCATAACGGATAAAAATGATTTTAGTCCATTGACCCCAATGTAATGCTCAATGCCCACAAAAATATGGAGAATAACAATTAGACTTGTGAACAAAATGGATCTGACTTTATTGATTACGTTGTTAAAAGAAACATTTTACAACTGAACTTTTGTCCTGGTTTTATTTTTCGCAAAACATCGAATTGAGAATTTAGTTCTCATCCACCTCAGCCTCTTGCTCTTCCTCGAATTCGGCATCCTCGTCGGCAGTGGCTTCCTGGTACTGCTGGTACTCAGAGACCAGATCGTTCATGTTGCTCTCGGCCTCAGTGAACTCCATCTCGTCCATGCCCTCGCCGGTGTACCAATGCAAGAAAGCCTTGCGACGGAACATAGCAGTGAACTGTTCGGAGATGCGCTTGAAGAGCTCCTGTATGGCGGTGGAGTTGCCAATGAAGGTAGCAGACATTTTCAGGCCACGGGGAGGGATGTCGCACACGGCAGTCTTCACGTTATTGGGGATCCATTCGACGAAGTACGAGCTGTTCTTGTTCTGAATGTTCAGCATCTGCTCGTCAACCTCCTTCATAGACATACGTCCACGGAAGATGGCGGCGACAGTCAGGTAGCGACCATGTCGGGGATCGCAGGCAGCCATCATGTTCTTGGCATCGAACATCTGTTGGGTCAGCTCAGGCACGGTGAGGGCGCGGTACTGCTGGGAGCCGCGGGATGTGAGGGGAGCGAAGCCGGGCATGAAGAAGTGGAGACGTGGGAATGGAACCATGTTCACGGCGAGTTTGCGGAGATCAGCATTCAGTTGGCCGGGGAAGCGGAGGCAGGTGGTAACGCCAGACATGGTCAACGAGACCAGATGGTTCAAGTCGCCGTATGTGGGGGTCGTCAGTTTGAGGGTGCGGAAGCAGATGTCGTAGAGAGCCTCGTTGTCGATGCAGTAGGTCTCGTCTGTGTTCTCGACCAGCTGGTGCACCGACAGAGTGGCATTGTAGGGCTCCACAACGGTGTCCGACACCTTGGGCGAGGGCACAACCGAGTATGTGTTCATGATTCTGTCGGGGTATTCCTCGCGGATCTTGGAAATCAGCAGGGTACCCATACCGGAGCCGGTGCCGCCGCCAAGGGAGTGTGTGAGCTGGAAGCCTTGCAGGCAGTCGCAGGATTCAGCCTCCTTGCGCACGACATCGAGCACGGAATCGACCAGCTCGGCGCCCTCTGTGTAATGACCCTTGGCCCAGTTGTTGCCGGCACCAGACTGTCCGAACACAAAGTTGTCGGGCCTGAAGATCTGGCCGAAGGGGCCGGACCGAACAGAGTCCATGGTGCCGGGCTCCAAGTCGACAAGGACGGCGCGGGGCACATATTTGCCTCCGGACGCCTCATTGTAGTACACATTGATACGCTCCAGCTGCAAGTCGCTGTCGCCGTGGTAGGCACCGGTGGCGTCAATGCCATGTTCGTCGGAGATAATTTCCCAGAACTATAAGGAAAAGAAACCAAAGAAAATGCTTAATTAACAATTTAGTTCAAAAAATGTTGGAGTAGAGTATTGATTGATGGTCTGACTAATTTTTGGGACATTCGAGATGTCTGCGCTGTATTCAATTGTACAATGTGTATCTACTATATACATATGTATGCCTGTGTACCTATGTATGGCCCGAGCTCTGATTAACATATTTCAGGCGATGCCATTTTTGGTGCGTAGCTTGGCTCATGAGACTCCGCCGACACAAACAGACAGACACACACCGGCGTCGACAACGATAACGTCATCTGGCGTGGGCCCATCTCGGAGCGCAGCTGTCGTGTCTGGCATTGGACTCTGCAATTGTCAGTGTGGGCCGGCGACGGAAATATCAGCCCCGCCCATTCTCCGTTTCCCTGACACCCCACGCACCATTCAGGGCGACCTCAGGCTTGGCTTGGCTTTCCTTCTGTCCCCTTCCTCCTCCTCATAAATTTCCCCGGTACGCTTACATCACCGGCGCGGGGGCAACCACAAACACACAAGCAGCCCACACACACATTTAGGCCAGACGGCGACGGTGAGCGGCAATGGCGTTGGCGGTGGTTGAGGTTAAGCTGCAACTCTGGCTCAGCGTACCGACCATATGGCGCATAAATCGACTATATTCAGGGCATTGCGTCACCGCGAATGACAAATAAAGTTTGATTCGTTGTTTATGTCGAGTAAACAAATAAAATAATTAACTAAAATAAGTCGATAGAAAGGCGAGGACAATATAATATTGCATACAAACATACAGAGAAAACTGCGTGGTCGACATTCATAAAAAGAATGTTCGAGTCCGACTGTGTGGTAGCTCTTCTACATATACATGCACACATACATATATACAGTTCTCCGACCCGACCCTCTTTAAGCCGTCTCTGTGATACACACACATACAGTCCTAGATTGAGCACAACAATTGTTATGTTGCAGCTGCCAGAAGTTTTAGGCATCTTAGGGGTTGTTTTCAGGACATGGCTATTGATTTTCCCGGAAAGGACTCGAAGGAGGCGATGACACAGCGGATTCGTCATCAATTTTCCCCGTACCAGTCTTTTTCGCACGCATGTGCAGCACCGCCCTTGTTTCTGTGCGAGTGTGTGTGTGTGCAGAAGAAAATATGGTGATGGAAGGAGAGACAGAGAGTTCGCGAAGTATGCGGCAAATTCCTCTATATGGTTACCCCCATTTTCGCCGCCTCTGCAACTGAAAAGTTTCTCGCTCATAAAAATAAACCAAAGTTGCATTTCTGCAACTCCACACAAGCAAATGCAGATTTTCCCCCTTACATACACTTATACAGATGAGTGTAGGTGCGACTGTTTGTGTGGACCGTCATGAATAAAAAATAGAAAATTTGTTCATGGAAGATAAGATAGAAGCCAAGCCGCTACAAGAGTGCCAAAATAGCGATCTTTATGAACTTTCAAATGTACATATGGACGTGTATGTGTACACATAGCAGATCGATAGAATGAGTACATACTTATACACAAAAATATGTATAGTTCTCTCTTATACGACCGGTCACCGACAACCGGTTCAGCCATTTTAGGTTAAAATGACGTCATGTTTTCTCTTTAGAAGCATAGCGGCAAAAACCGGCAACCAAACCAGTAGAAAATGTATACATATGTATGTATATGAGAGCTCTATGCATGGAAGTATGTTCATATGTATGCGATGTCTATCCAAACCCTTCACCATCTGCGAGCCCGAGTTGCTTTCACATTCAAGAGGAAAATTGAGAAAGTATTTGTTTGAGTGAAAATGACTCATGCATAGGATAGCGTTTATTTTTCTGTGCATGTACAGATGAATGTAACTGCAGACACACCCAAAACTATAATTACAGGCTTATACAAGACAGACTCCCAGAAGTTTTGGGCGTGTCGGAGTTTTTTAAAGGCACTCACACATATCAACGGGAAATTGCAAACGAGAAAAGAGCATCATTGCGGCGAGTGGAGCAGCCGCACAGATGCCGGTATACAGGCAAACATACATTTTCATATATACATAATTATCCGTGTGTGTGTGTTTTGTAGGCAAATGCCAGCGGCGGTCTCAATCATTTTTGCCACATGGGCAGCAGTGCAAAAAATGACGCCATTTTGGCAACTGTACTTAATTGGCTGCTCTTCTAAGAGTATAGCATTCACAGAATCTAGTGGCAGTTACATACCTTGGCTCCGATCTGGTTGCCGCACTGACCAGCCTGGATGTGTACGATTTCCCTCATGTTGTATATGTATGGATTTTTGAACTTTTAACTTAAATTATCTCTTTTTGCTTAAAGCCTTGTCGAGCACGGAGAACACTTCGGCGACGAAAAAAATACTGTCTGAATTCTCGGCAAGGTGCACTGCTATTTATACAATGTAGTAGAGCCAGTGTTGCCAATTTCGCTTTTTTCCCGTCAAATCTGGCTTTTTTTGATGCCTAATTGCGGGATTAATTTTGCAAATGCGGGAAGCGGGAATTCTGGAATTTTTTAGAAATGTTTTTAGCTTTTTTTCCGCTTTTTTGTTTTTGGCCAACATTAATATAAAAGTTATGAAAAGTAGTAACTTTATTATCGATACTTCAATGTTCCACATCTAATTTAAGCAAACTGTCATCTTTATTATTTATTATTTCGCAAATTGAGCGCCAATGTAAAGACTTAGTCTTAGTCAATTGGGAAAACGTGAGCGACACTACAAACTTTTGGAAAGAAAAATACCTTTATAAAGATTCGGGAGGTAACCGTCCATGGTTGCATTTCAAATTCTGTCGCTGCCATGGTCTAACGCAGAGATAGAAAGAGTTTTTAGCCAGGTTAACCATGTTAATAGCATACTCAGCATAAGGTCAATTTTTTTGTGAGTCAACCCCGTTTAACTGATTTTTATTTCGACCTTATGTACATATACATAAGTGGGCTACGAAGGAAAGGAAAATGCTGTTATAGCTACGAGCTGCCTTCTAACTACCTCCGTATGATTGGTACGAATATGTCGTACGAGAAGGAGTCCCAGGCCGATTGAGATTTCGACGAAATTATGGAAATTCTTTCTGTAAAATGACTATATAAACAATTATGTGTAAGACATAAAAAATAGATGTTTTTTCAGCTTTATTTTTTAATTTTTCACCTTTTTATAACTTTTCTCCCCGTTAAAAACCCCGTTTTTTTCCAACCAAAAGTTGGCAGCACTGAGTAGAGCTGGAGAAACAACGATGTGAACATCGATATAATCGATGTTAGGGTCCTAACTGCAGACATCGATAGTTTTTTCAAAAATCCGCCAGACGGCTCTGGTGAAAAATTTTTTCCAATTTGATATACCGTTTAATATTACTAGCTAACTAGGACCCTCAGGCCTGAGCACATAATTTTATACAATAGATAACAAAATTTTCTACAAGACTGATCAATTAAAACAAAATCCGCTCATTGGATTCGGTCTGAAATAAGGTTTAATCAGGGAAGGTTGGTATTCTCACGCATCTAATATTGCAGTTTATGGCCGCAAATAATAGATTTAACCATTTTACAATGACTGGTGGGGTTTTGTTTTGGGGGCTATTGTTTTATTTGTTCACTATAATTTGGGCTATAAAGTCTTGGGGCTACTCCTTGGAAGGAAACCCATAAATTATAGTAAAAAGATAACATAATCGAATAACTGATCTCCCATGAAACAGTTTACTTTGATTTCAGCAATTTATCCCCTATTTTAGGAACTCTCTTGCTCATTTCAAATCCGCCCGCTGTAAAAAATCCTCGCCGTCCTGGGAAGTTTATAATATTTTTCCCTGGGAAATTGCTGAGGATCTTCGGAAAAAATCGGGTATGAAAAACAGCCAAAACGGAACAGAAAATGCAAGGCCTGCAAGGTAAAATCCACCCCACCTGATTTACAGGGCATGTGGGCTTTCCCTTGGCTGAATTTACCCGTTATCCATACCTTTTTTGGGTCAACCCAAGGTATACTAAACAAGGTAGGCTT
Source organism: Drosophila athabasca (assembly GCA_008121215.1). Lineage (NCBI taxonomy): Eukaryota > Metazoa > Arthropoda > Insecta > Diptera > Drosophilidae > Drosophila > Drosophila athabasca. Next base: position 481,400 of record VMQQ01000015.1, read on the forward strand.
ATCGGCTCTCTCGCTCTCTGTGTAACTCCTTAAATTTCAGTCTGCCTGCAGCAGTTGTGAGCGAAGCATCTCCGCGGACGATTTTTCCGTGTTCTCTCCCAAAAAAAAAAAAAAAAATTGTTAAAAATTGTATTATAAAAGAAATAAAATAAACATTATTTGCAATTTATAATTTTGTCTGTTATACTCATTATTTGCAAACGCATTACTCCTTTGAGACTCTTTCTCACAACGCATTTGTGAGTCTCTCTCTCTCTCTCTCTCTGTTGTCATTTTGAACAACTTCTTATTCCTCTCTATAAGCCTACCTTGTTTAGTATACCTTGGGTCAACCCAAGCTCAAACCAAAAAGTTGTGTCTTACCGATTGGTTCGACACTAAACGCGCTCTTTTACTCATTTTCTCCTTAATGTATGAGCTCTTACTCTCTTTTAGTCTCACGGTATGAGTTTACTGTCATCCGCTTATATGAGTTCGAAACGATCATGCAACAAAACATCGATAGCAAAGTATATTTGGTGATGTGGCGGTTATATTGAAAATTTTCGAAACTCGTATTCCTCGCTTTTGATATTCCGTTTAATATTACTAGCTAACTAGGACCCTCAGGCCTGAGCACATAATTTTATACAATAGATAAAACAATTTCCTACAAGATTGACCAATTTTAAAAACTCCGTTTGTTGGATTCTGTCTAAAATAAGGTTTAAACAAAGAAGGGCAACAACTAAGTCCCTTTTCTTACGTGACAACTACACGGTAACTACATATTTTCTACATATCAAAAACATTTTTACGGAGTCCATTATATATATATATGTATAATATATATATAATGGACTCCGTAATATATATATATATATATATATATATGTATATATATATATATATATGTATATATATATATATATATGTATATAAAAATGTAAATAAAAATGTATATACATAAATGAATTAATTTTAAATGATTAATGTTTCCAAGTCTTTTCTCGTTTTTGACCTATTCACGCATTTAATTACATTCCCGTGCATCTATTCCCGTAGGTCTCGATTCCGACACACATATTTGGTATCAGTAGGAGAACTTCAAAATTTCATTGAGCTATCTTAAAAATATGGATTTTTATTGCTTTCGTTGGACAAACATTTAATCAATTCCCTTAGATCGACGTCGCTACCTCGCAAGAAAAACAGGCATACGGTTGTATGAACCGAATGCCCCACAGGGCATGGTGCACACATCATCTTGTTTTTTTCTGATTAGAAAACGCCCCCAACAATACAACAATCACTGCACTTTCAGTTAATTTTTTTTTTTTAATTTAAGTTGAATTGAACTTTCAAAATTGGCGCCTTGTACAAACGTTGTTTGCGGCACGAAAATGTTTTCAAGTGTTGGTAAAGATTTCCAGGGCTGCAGATATTGACCAAAAACTGCAACATTTTCTCAGATAGGGACTGACTAGTTTCTGCATTCATTGAAACCTTGGATGACAAACATTTCCTAAATTCTACAATATCCATTTGAAATGGACCATTTCCCAAGGGGTATGCAAAATGTTTCGCATTTCGACAGAAAAACTTAAGCAGCGTGACAACGGATTTGACCATAGAATACCGTCAGAACCTCAGAAATATACCGTCTTATTTTGTAAATATACCAAAAAATTGAAGTATGATTGTATATTTAAATAAAAAAACACAAAACAGCTTTTATTTTATTCATTCTTAATTTTCACAGATAAAACGCGACGGTTAACCTTACTTGCATTTTACCAAGTACCGAAAAAAACTGGAAATTTCATGGATTCTAGAGAGATGAGACTTGCCTAGTAAAAAACGCGCAAAATCCCAAGCGAACCCAACAAACAAATTTATTGTACAAAAGCTGTGTATTTTAAAGCAATAGACATTTTTTACCGATAATAATATATATACAAAACAAATATACAATTTTAAAGTTATGTTGATTCGATCGAAGAGCCAATGGGTGTAATTTTACCATATGAAACATTTCCATATTTAGCCTTTCGTTTAAACGAACAGCTGCGGATAATTTTGTTAGCATTTCATAATGAAGGATTGTCATTGAAAAAGATAAAATATTTCCAAAGAAATAAGAAATAAGTGTACAAAAAAGGCAGCAACGAGAAGTATATTAATGTGTTAAGCTACAGCTATTAAAAACAAACAAAAAAATCATGATTAAACAAAAATTAAAGTGTGCTGCAAATATGCCGTTTTTTAAAAACAACCAGTTCGACAACAAATTTTTACTAGAGCATATTTAATTATTTACTGCATATTATTATATATTACTATTACTATTTTTTATATTACTATATTTACTACATGATTCGCCAATAAGGTTTCTATATCTGGTCTCACTGCATTAGCTTGAAATTTAGTGGATACGACCAAAATAAAATAATAAATTCTGGTATACTTAGCATGATAGTATTTTTCCCACAACTGTGTCTAATGTTGATTAATGTTCGTCCAAATTTGCCGAAATGTTTGAATTCCTTACATCAAAACAAATCTACAATGAATGTATGTATGTCAACATACATACGAACCTAAACATCAATGTAAAAATGCTCCAAAGGGTACACATCCATATGTAGATATGGTATGTACATAGAAGGCTGCAAAGAAACCTGACGAATTTAAACAAAAAGAATTAAATGCGGCAAATAGCATATGTTTTTAGCTACGTTTAGATACGTGTTCATATATTTATATGTGTGTGCATACATATATATATGTACATATGTATGTAGGTATGCTAGCCACTTTTAACTGCTTTATAAATTTGGACAAGAAACCGTAAATTTCTGCGTTCACAAATGCTGAATAAAAATTATCAAAAAATGGTATCATTGGAATTAGGGTGCTAATTGCAATAAAAATAATTCCAAAATACAATCGCTACTCATGCGTTCCCCTATGCGTTACATTTGATTTCAATTATACTTTTCATTAATACAACAGCATTTCCCCCAACTCGCGATTCCAAATTATATACAGTAGAAAATCATTTTGTATTACTCATGCGCCTTTAATATGATAGTTTTATTTTATTCGTACAATTGAAAAGTTCACTAAAAATAAGGAGAAAAGGAGGAGTAACAATAATTAATAAATAACAATAAGGAACTTACAAGCCCAAGGAGAGTGGAGTGTCGACGATCCCCGATTACCAGGCGCTTTTTCAAGTAAATGGAAATTTCTACGCGTAAACATTACATTTTTCCCGTATCTGAATCGTATGAAATGTCTGTGCATATGCACATATGTATGTACATGCGTTTGTTTTGGCCAATGTGAGATTTGTTTTAATTGTGTGACAGCTCCAATAAGTGCTGTGTCTGCTCTCTACGATTTGATTGTTGTTAGATAATACATACCTGTGCATATTATCCGTGGCTTATTTTTACGTGCGGATACCTACACATGTTCCTGCACAAATGCACTCACGCATGTACATACATACATACATACATACATAAGTGTATGAAGATTTTTATGAACGATATTCTATTTAATGATTTTGTATAAAGTGCCGATGCTTGTGTTCTTACGTATACACATAAATACGTACATATCTACATTTATGAATCGAAAACCGTTGCGAACACAGAAAACACATTCACTGCTGCCATCCAAAATAACAGAGGAGAAAAGAAGTGATCATGATAAGCTTAGATGCAGATTCGTTTGAACGCATGTATGTATGTATGTGTGTACATAGATATATATGTACATTGCGTGCAGTGCAAATAGTTACAGATTTACAATCATCCGCTAGGTAAATGTACATATCTACATTTGATATTATCTTAAGAGAAAAATGTATTTTGGAATTTCTATGTACCCATGTTAGGACCAATGATTTGTTGGCTTATACATATATGAAAACTCTTCTGAAATGGCTAAATTTTTGATTGTCGAACAAGAGAATTGATTTACTGTATCTTATTTTTCCGTGGAATTGGGTCATGTTTTTTAAGCACTCTTTATTCTAAGGGATGTACCCAAACCAGTTATTATGCAACCGATTACATAAGCGCTGCTGAAAGACTTATCTATTAATGAGATTTCAAAAGATTCCAAATTGAATAAATCCATTTCACACGCCCTCTCATATGATATCAGTAAGCTATAAAATACTTGCTGTGATATAACAAAAACATGACTTAGGCGTGGCGTGACCTACTTGGGTTTTCTTCTAAAGAGTCGATCCTAGTGAGTTAGTCTCTGGAATTACGAACGGAACTGCAGATTATAATAGATATTGATATAGATGTATTTCAATAAAATTATCTCCGCGTGTTATTCTAGTAGCAGATGAAAGTTTTTCATTAACAATATTTTCTAATTTTTCAGAGTGCCTTTGAATAACAAATATGCCAGATAGATTTCAAGTCACAAAAGCAGACGAAGACACCGTTTTGGACTATCATCAAGATGAATCGGCAAGTGGAAAGCTTTTAGGAGATATCCACGATGAAACACTAGGTGAGAATTAAGTAACGTTACGTAAGTTGTTGCGATAAAAATTCAAATTTTGATGATCTTCTTTATGTTAATGATGAAAGTACATAATCAAACAATTGGTGGGGATGTTCGAATGATTTGTGTATGTATTTATATATTTAGGACATGCGCATCTTCTGTCTAAAGTTAAGGGCTATAAAATATTTTTATTGATAGGCGTTGTAAGTGTCCATGCCTCATTGGTGACTACTGTACTGTCGTATAGAGCTTATGGGCTTGCATTTCAATCTCATTGTGCCCCAATTGTGAAAATCCAGAGTGCCCTGCTGACACATTTTCTCTCAGCTGTAAAGCAAGCTCAGGGGGTACCTGTGAAAAGCTTCGAGAGCCAGCCAGCTCAGCCGCCCGCCCAGACAGCGCAGCTTTTGCCCTGGCATTTCCAGCGGATGGATGCTGTGCGAGAGTGCTGGATTGTCCTGGTAAATTTCGTTGCGAGTTAGTGTGCGAGTGTGTGCCGTAGGCCGCGAATTGTTCACCTGCAACGGCTCTCTCTCGCTCTCTTTTCGCATCTCTCTCGCCAAGAGTGTGTGTATAGAAATTGTGTGTAGACAAAAGCTTTCGATTTCATCTCAATTGAACGCTCAGGGTCCTGGGCAACATAATTTTTATTCGGCCGAATACACAGTTTTCTTAGTTTTTCTATTAATCTGGACGAGAAGTAGCATACATTTGAGCGTTTTCGCTCGCCTAAAATAATTTTAGAAGGAATATTCTTTCAAATAAATTTAAAAAAACATGAAAAACTAGTTCTTTTTGAGCGCTAATAATATGTAACATACTTTTAACAATCGACGAAAATCCAACAATAATCAAATACACACATGAATAAAAGTGCGTTCAATTATTAAGTGTTTGCAAATTGAGAAGTCATAATCAGAGGGCCTGCGTTTTTTTCTGCCATTCGTATACGAATGTTTCAAGTGCTGTTCTCTTCTTCGTTTCGTAACAGTTCGAAGAAGAATATTAACATTGATGGGCGCTCCGCCAGGCTAGGCCAGGCCAGGCGAACGAGCCACATTCCAACATAACACCAATTCACTGCCGTTCAGCTAGCAAGCTACCTACGCACAAGGAGGGGCTGAAAATCCTTGACCTAAATTAATCGGTTACATATTTTCCGTCCGCGATGCCACTGTGTGAGCATCGAGCATCCTGCCTGCCCTCTGTTCTGTTCGCATAATGTCCGCACTTCACTCTGGAGCACCCGTCGTGGCCCTTTCCTTGTTTTGATCTCCTGCCTTTAATACTCATTCAAGTAGCTCTCCACAGACGAGCAAATGTATGTGTGCGAGCAAATATACTCGTACAATCCCAAGTGATTCAAATCAACCTATGTATTTGAAAGGAGGAGAAAAGAAAAACCTGCCTCTGGCCCGAACCCGCACCCGCACCCGCACTGAATGGACCACGCCTTTGGTTATATAATACATATGTATATGTACAATATATAGGTTTTCCAATGCTATGCCTACTAAATTCTCGTTCAAACTGCTTTCTAGTGTTACCTAATTTTAAGTGAAAAAGTGCAATCTAGAAGAAAACTTTAAACCCGAACATAACGTTAACATGCAAAGTAACAGTGCAAAAGATGATTCGGATGAAATGGAAATAATATCATCCGAACACAATGGCACAGTACACGAAACAAAAAATGAAGGTATGCTGAGAATTACCGACCATACAAGTACACCCACTCGTACCACTTATTTATAATCGTGTCCCACTTTAAAATTTCGATCTATACTTAAGTAATCGTTTATACAAATTTAAGCGTATTTTGTACATAGATCGCGACAGATCTTGCGCCTCCTGGCGCCCTTTCCTACTACATTCAATACATTCAATTAATGTATCCCTTATGAATATTTGCAGACTCAGGTGATATCCACAGGGCTGAAGAAAACCAGAAGTCTAATATCGACCCAAACCTCTATCTATACGATGATGATTTGGCGACCAGGCCCCATATATCAACATTCATTTCATCAATTGCCAATTATGAAAACACGATACCAGCGGCCACTGATCCCGATGCAAAGCCACCAGCACCATCGGCGCGAATGGGTATGTTGTACACAGATTAATTAACTTGCGAGTACTTGTGAGAGTGTCTCTCGTGAATGGAAACCATTGAAATGAATGGAACCAAAGGGTTCCGCCAACGCCACAAAATAATCGCAAATAAATTATTAACTGAATCGTGGGACATTCTCAACGAATATGCCGCAGTGGGATAAGTTACACACACGTTCGAATTGGCTTTCTATTTGTAGGTACCCTAATTGGAGTGTTCTTGCCATGTATTCAAAACATCTTTGGAGTAATATTGTTCATTCGGTTAACATGGGTTGTCGGTACGGCTGGCGCAATATGTGGATTCTTAATTGTTTTGACCTGCTGCTGTGTGGTAAGAGATTGCGACAGTTTTTCGGCCCACTATAGCTCCATTAATACAATTTTCTTAGACTATGCTTACGGCGATCTCAATGTCAGCCATTGCAACAAACGGGGTAGTGCCGGCGGGAGGGAGTTACTTCATGATATCACGGTAATTTAATAGCCCTAAATCTGCGTTCTCTCCCACTTAAATGTATTGTGTTCATATGCAGATCCCTTGGACCTGAATTTGGCGGTGCGGTGGGGATGCTGTTCTATACGGGTACCACACTGGCGGCGGCGATGTACATTGTTGGTGCTGTTGAGATTGTATTGGTAAGTACCGCAAACATATATATATAGTAGTACTATGAAAATAGATCTACAACGACCCACACCCATTCACTATGCACAGACTTATATGGCACCTTGGGCATCGATCTTTGGGGACTTCACAAAGGATGCCGATGCCATGTACAATAACTTCAGGGTATACGGCACGGTATTGCTAATTTTTATGGGTAAGATTCAATCCGATGAGGAAGGAAACGAATAGAGTTAATTGTTGTCTTTCAATTCCTCTAAGGCTTAATTGTGTTCGTGGGCGTGAAGTTTGTCAATAAGTTCGCCACGGTGGCACTGGCCTGTGTAATATTTTCAATCATAGCAGTGTATGTCGGTATTTTTGACAATATTCATGGCAACGAAAAGCTATAGTAAGTGCAGTCGACGTCATCCTATCTTGTGAGTATCGAGAATAACATTGTACTTGATTGCAGCATGTGTGTCCTTGGAAAGCGACTTCTGAAGGACATTCCCATTGACAATTGTACAAAGGATGACTCATTCTTGCGCGATATCTATTGCCCGAATAACCGCTGCGATGATTACTACCTAAGTAATGAAGATACAAACCGCCTGAGGCAGAAACCTTTTCAAATCTGTCCTCTGTTTCTCAATAGATAACAACGTGTCCAAAGTGAAGGGAATCAAGGGTCTTGCCAGCGGTGTTTTCTACGATAACGTCTTCCCCTCGTTTTTGGAGAAAGGACAGTTTATTTCGTATGGCCACGATTCGGTTGACATTGAGAACATCGGAAACGAATCCTACAATCAAATTATGGCCGATATAACCACTACCTTCACGCTGCTTATCGGCATCTTCTTCCCATCGGTCACTGGTATGTTTTGGTTTCTTGGTTTCATATAAAAGTCCACCATATTTGATCGAGTTTTTGGCCCAAATCAGGCATCATGGCTGGATCCAATCGCTCGGGCGACCTTGCTGATGCCCAGAAAAGTATACCAATTGGAACGATATGTGCCATCCTGACAACCAGCACTGTCTACTTGACCAGCGTTTTGTTCTTCGCCGGCACAGTGGACAATCTTTTGCTGAGAGACAAGTAAGCTGCCAATAGACCCATTTTGGATGGAGGTAATGAGGTTAACTTCTATCCTATTTCTAGATTTGGACAATCGATCGGTGGAAAACTGGTCGTTGCAAATATCGCCTGGCCAAACCAATGGGTTATATTGATTGGGTCGTTCCTATCGACCCTTGGAGCTGGACTACAGAGTTTGACTGGCGCCCCCCGCTTGCTCCAAGCAATAGCCAGAGATGAAATCATACCCTTTTTGGCACCGTTTGCCAAGTCCTCCAAGCGCGGAGAACCCACCCGGGCCCTGCTTCTGACCATAGTCATTTGCCAGTGCGGCATTCTCCTCGGTAGGCTTGAATTTGCTTCATTTTCTTATAATATTTCATACTTTGTTTGTATCGTATCAAAAGGTAATGTGGATTTGCTGGCGCCGTTGCTATCCATGTTCTTCCTCATGTGCTACGGATTCGTGAATTTGGCCTGCGCCGTTCAAACTTTACTGAGAACACCGAATTGGAGACCGCGCTTTAAGTTCTATCACTGGAGCTTATCCCTGATAGGCCTGACGCTCTGCATATCAGTCATGATCATGACTTCCTGGTACTTTGCACTGGTTGCTATGGGAATGGCCGTCGTCATATATAAATATATAGAATACCACGGGTATGAAGGAATATCAAAATATTCGTATGTGATTGAATTCTAAAATGTTTGTACCTTTTTTTTGCGTCTGCAGAGCCGAGAAGGAGTGGGGTGATGGCATTCGTGGAATGGCTCTCACTGCCGCGAGATTCTCGCTTCTCCGTCTAGAGGAAGGCCCACCGCATACGAAAAATTGGCGTCCGCAAATCTTGGTGCTTTCGAAGCTCAACGACAACCTTTTGCCAAAGTATAGAAAAATATTCTCCTTTGCTACTCAGCTAAAAGCTGGCAAAGGATTGACAATTTGTGTGTCTGTGTTAAAGGGCGACCACACAAAAATTGCAAACAAAGCCGTCGACGCAAAATCGACATTGCGCAAGTACATGACCGACGAGAAGGTAAAGGGATTCTGTGATATTTTGGTGGCCCAACAGATCGGAGAAGGTCTAAGTTCAGTGTAAGTTGGTCTCTGAACCGCGAGAGCCTAGCAGCGAGCAGTGAGCATCAGAATATAATCTTTCTTACAGCATCCAAACAATTGGCCTGGGGGGAATGAAGCCAAACACAGTCATCATTGGCTGGCCCTATAGCTGGAGACAAGAGGGCCGCAATAGCTGGAGGACTTTTATCCAAACAGTGCGAACAGTGTCTGCCTGCCACATGGCTCTGATGGTGCCAAAGGGAATCAACTTCTATCCAGAATCAAACCACAAAGTAGTAAAGAGAAAACCATTTCCTCTGGGCTCGTCGACTAATTGTATACGATTTTCAGATTGGTGGCAACATTGACATTTGGTGGATAGTCCACGACGGGGGTTTGCTTATGCTGCTGCCATTCTTGCTAAAACAACACCGCACATGGCGTAACTGCAAGCTACGCATCTTCACAGTTGCTCAAATCGAGGACAACTCGATTCAAATGAAGAAAGATCTTAAGACATTCCTATACCATCTTCGAATTGAAGCCGATGTTGAAGTGGTTGAAATGGTACAGCACACCCCAAGAGCTAGCTAATGCATAATAAATCCTATAAATATCTTCTTTTTTTTTTCTTTGGTAAACCATTGCAGAATAACAGCGACATTTCTGCGTACACCTATGAGAGAACACTCATGATGGAACAGCGCAATCAGATGCTGAGAGCCTTAGGTTTAAATAAAAAGGAAAACTCCAAAGTGGTGAGTATTTGGTTTTTGTTAAGAAAAAAAAAACCAAAAATAACAATAACGTTTCATTATGCCCATAACATCTGTACTGGATCTTTACTGTAAAGTTCAGATCTTCATACCAACATAATATATTTTTAGTTCAAATGATTACAATTCATACTGCACATTAAGTTATTGATTTTTTTAAATCTTTATTAGCATAATTTCTATACGAAAATAAGTTATTTATTTACTTGAACTGTAGAAAAAAAAGTAGAAACCGTTTCGGCTTTTGTTTCCCATTAATATACATATCTACTTCTTACCCATATGAATATTGAGATCCAAATTAAAACTTTACACTTTGTATATTTGAAAATCAAAAGGTTCAGACTATAATGGATTTTAAGGAAACACCCAGTGATAATAAATTGTCTTTGGTAAAGAATATATACAGAATCACTATACATAAAGATACATATAAAGACACAAACTTTTCATTAGCCCAAACATTCTGTGTATATACTATTCTATGTATCTCATCAGACCATTAAATACTATATATGTATGTAAATGAGCATGTGTGATTCGATTCTCATTGTCATCCTCTCATATCATACATTTCTATGTTGTACCAATACATGTACATTATTTGTGGCTAAAGAAAACACCCCATGGATCTCGTAAAACCCTCTCGAACTCAATTGTATTTAGACACATATATATTCAAGGAATACTACTCTACTCTACTCTTGCATCTACCAAGAAGAAGGGATTTCTCAGGACTGTTATTCATTAGAAAGTAATCTTCATCAACAGATCATCGGCAGTTGCTGGGCTGACATGGTCGTGTCCAGTTTCCTGAATCAGCATAGCCTTTATATAACATAAAGTACATTATTATAATATTTGATATAATTGACCTAGACCGTGCTCCGAATATGAGTTACATTTTAATGTTCTTTTATAAAATTTGGTTTGCTGCCCAAAGTTTGAGCTCGTATCATTACCCCATTATATTATATATACATACATATATACTCGTACTCGTACTCCAGTGTGCTGCGGTTTGCGTCATGTGTAATCATTTGGATAGCTTCTTTTTATTCACATACGGCACTTAAGTGGTTTATCCAGCTTGGTATCCTCGAGCTTTATACAATCTTGATATTTGTTGCACTTTAATAAATAATTTCGGCATGCGGATCCAATTGTAATACTCAAATGATCAGATTAGCTGAAAATACCCAGATTGTATAACAGATAGTTCCTTTGTTGTGTGAAACCCGAGACTACTTGTTACCTACCTTATTCATTTGAAAAGTATTGGCCTCTCTTTCCCTTGATCAACCGTTTTTTCATATGCATCATGGTAACATTTCCAGGTCCAAACAATTGTAGACCACCATTATGACGCCACCAGAACGGCGTCGAAAGTTCGGTTTGCCGATCCAACTATAGAAGAAACACAGAATCACGTATGTACTCTTTTTAAATTATTATTTACCATTACTTCCAGTCTGTCAAAACAAGTACAAGTTGAGCGGGATCAACGAACACGTAAAGAGTAAAACCTATAAAGACCTTTGTTTCCATTCCTACATCAAATTAGTTGTAATTGTTATGGTTATTGTTTTTATAAATATTTTTGCTTCTTGACAATGAGTTTACATAAACTTTTCTGTTTTTTTAAATCAACGGCACTGGTCATTCGAAGATAGGTCTACATTTAAATTTTCTGATAATATTTATGGTCGTTACTTCTGCAGGAGTCTCATAACGATGAGAAACGTAACTCAATTGATTCGGACGGTCCCGAGGAGACGGACGCACCCGAAGCGACTTCTAAAAAGGATGAATCGACAGAGAAAGACGACGGCAAATTCAAGTCCAATGTGAAACCGTAAGGCACAACTCGAAACAGTCCGAGGCAACAACCAATTTAAACAAAATAGTAATAATAATAATTTCAGGGACGAGTTCAATGTTCGTCGCATGCACACAGCAATAAAACTGAACGAGGTTATTGTGGAAAAGTCACAGGATGCCCAGTTGGTCATAATGAATTTACCAGGACCACCTAGGGAAGTGAAAGCGGAGCGTGAAAGCAATTGTAAGAAGATCGATCTACCGAGAGATGGTTTAAACCTGGCAGGTGTGACTTGACTCATTTTTGACTCTACTCTCTATTTTAGATATGGAATTTCTGGAAGTATTAACAGAGGGCCTTGAAAAAGTGTTAATGGTTCGTGGAGGAGGCCGCGAGGTTATAACAATTTACTCTTAAGAGCATTAATCGCTCAGTTTTATAAGAGTTCGCAACACTAGACAAGTTTAAGAATCAATCAAATTTTTAAAAGAAGGTTATTAATTTGTTATATTCAATCATATGTCCAAATATTTTATTTTTACGTAAATAAAATATCAAAAAATTGTAACAATATTTAAACGGTGTACACTTTTTGTCCTTTGTATTGGTGCGAAGGATGTTACTGATCGAATGTGGTATGCTTTGCACTCCACTCAGGCTGGTGAGGTTTGTTCAAACTAACTCGAAGAAAATACATACGAGTACATTGGGATACACATAATTATCACAAAGTATCGTTGCGTTGGTTACCTCGTCAATGAAAATTACAGACAATAAATAAATCATTGTCTAAATTCTTAAATTCTTACCAACATAATATGTATGTACTTTGTACGAACATATCATTTGGATGTAAAAGATCTATTTAAACGTTATCCAACACTGCATCTACTGTCTCGTCTCTCTCAAATATGTATAAATAATTGAAGTTGTACGGCCTATTACCATCGATCTGAGGGGAGGGGGCTTGGTGAACAACATAGTTTGGTTCGGAATACCTGAAAATACTCTATTTACAATTTGAAATTACAAATAAAGATAAATAAGATAAAAGATAAACTCATCATTCATGAATTCTGAAGCTAAGGACTTGGAATTAAGAAAGGTAAGACGCTGTTTAGACCTATTGGTTTATTTTGAACACGCAAGCAGTTTGTTGGCTGCCAACAAAAGAATAAAGCCACAAAGCCCATAAATATTTGCATATATGTATGTACATATATATGTAGTATAGTTATGGTATGCATTGACTCCAGCATTAAATAACTGTTCAGATAATTAATCAAATTAAATTTCTCTTTGCCAAAAGGGCGATGCAGAACGGCCCCACTTCGAAGCAGTTACCACTTTGTCCGACTCGCAGGCGATTCGAAGTGTCGATTTTCATCCGAATGGAAAGTTGTACGCAGTTGGTTCCAATTCCAAGACGTTTCGCATCTGTCAGTATCCACAAGTTTCCAAGCTAAGGTAGTATTTTCCCGCTAGAGCCCTATTAATTAAGAATCTGAAATATATGTATATATATATTTTGTTAGAAATGGCCAACAGACCATAGCGTATCCCCCCTCCGTTCTGTGCAAGCGGACGAAGCACCATCGAGGCTCAATATACTGTACTTGCTGGTCCAGAGATGGGGAGATCATTGCCACAGGATCAAATGACAAAACAATCAAGTATATGAGGTTTAACAACGATACAAACCAGCTGGTGGGGCACGAGATGGAGCTGAATATGCACGATGGAACTGTTCGCGACATGTGCTTCCTTGACGACTCGTCCACAAAGTCCCGACTCTTAGTGAGCGGTGGAGCTGGGGACTGCAAGATCTATATTACGGACTGTGTTTCAGGCACCCCGTTTCAGGCGTTCAGTGGCCATTCCGATCATATTCTGTCCCTGTTCAGCTGGAATAATGCAATGTTCGTGTCCGGATCACAGGTAATCATGAACCCGTCCCTTTGACATTGATATATGTTCATAGAAGTTGACTTTGTATTCAGGATCAAACGATACGCTTTTGGGATCTTCGAGTAAACGTTTCGGTAAACACCTTAGAGCATGAGCGCAAGGATAGCACACTGGAGAACTCTGCTGTGACAGCAGTTTGCGTTGATCCCACAGGTAGGCTCCTCGTATCCGGACATGCAGATAGCTCGTGCGTACTGTATGACATCCGTGGAAATCGGCCAATACAGCGGTTTTATCCTCACAGCGCTGAAATAAGGTAATGCGAATGCCCATGGGATCTGGGATTTATAATTTCTCTATTTCTCGTATTTTTAAAGATGCGTTCGGTTTTCTCCCTCCGCTTATTACATGCTGACATGCAGCTACGACAATACAATCAAGCTCACAGATCTACAAGGGGATCTGGCACATGAGCTATCCTCCGTGGTGGTGGCAGAGCATAAAGACAAAGCAATTACCATTCGATGGCATCCAACAGAGTTCTCATTCATCTCAACGTCCGCGGACAAAACTGCCACATTATGGGCCTTACCTCCCTCGTAATAGCCGCGGAGCGGAGCCCTACTCTGTTGACGGATCACGAGTCAATGCATTCATTTCGTTGTCAATATTGTATTTGTGCAGATGGATCAATGCATTTGTTGATCAGACTGATCTAATTTATGAAATAAACGAGAGCTGGAATAAATTCCATGCAGCTGACTCGCAATTAATTTAAATCTAGGACTTTACCGACCATAAAATCCGGCCAAAGGCTACTTTACAATACGTTACTGGGTGCGCGGCAATCGTTGTCTCTATTGGAATTAATAAATAAATAATTACACATCCACTCAATATGACTATTCAATGCCCGAAGTTAAGACAAATAAAAGACCAGGCCTTAAGTTTTATATTTGGTATATATTTATTTAATCCTTTCTTACTAACCCACAGTTCCATTAATGTTTTACTTTCTAAAGCAAAAAATTTGATTTATGTTGGATTCAATGTTGCAGTTGCAAGTAACAGGGCTGGCTTAGCGATTAATACACGAATGATAAAGGTAGAAAAATTTGTCATCCTTCACATTCATTTCCACATACGTATCCGGTTATGGTGCGCAAAACCGTTACCACTTGTCGACGACGGCGTCAGGAACTACATTTTGTATATGCAAACAATGGTGACGATTATTACCAAATGGTTTTTCATCAAAAATATTTAACCGACTTAACGCATGAGCAAACCAAAGCTTGATGGGGATAAGTACTGGGGATGGCACTTCTGCGGATGGTACTGCATTGATTGGGAGGACCAGGACCAGGTAAGCAGCTTCGGGGAGCGGAGGTCTTGAGCAGTTCGGTGGGCTTACGCTTTACACTTGCAAAAGCAAGATATATGGGGGAAATTGCATACGACCAGTTTCGGATTTCTTGTTTTATTGTTTCGTTTTTACTTTTAGATATCTTACATGCTGAATTTCAAATCTGTGTTTTGTTTTTTGTTCGTTTATGCCATTGAGTGCGATAATGTAATAGACCATAATGCACAGCGACAGCAACAGCGACTGTTCGTTCTGTTTTTTACATTCACCACAAATTTGGCGCACTCTCGACATAATATAATAACTGCACGTACTTTTCTAAAGCAGGGATGGATTCATTTTATGTAATGGTAATTAATCGGGGATCCAATTAATGAAATCTGGGATTGACTGTATAAAAAAATAAACAATAATTCATTGAGAATGTGTATATTGGGTTGGTTGGTATCGGGGTATTTATATCATATCAAGTCGTTGGTACTAAATTGCCAGGTCGATCGTTCTTCGCACCAACGACGTGCACGTGCAAGCATACAGAAATATAAAAAGGAATTTTCAGCAGCGCAGCCAAGGGAAGCTTATTTTGGGTGGAGGGACACCAGTGACGTGGCCCTTCCCTTTCTTCGGGTTTCGTAGAGCTCAGCATGTTTTAGTTCTGCATTTATTTTAGTTTATTGAATTAATGTTAGGTAATTGTGTGGGTAATTTTTGTTTAATCAATTCACAGCGTCTCTAATTGTATAACAAAATAAATTATGTATTATGTTAATTTAATTAAGTATTCGCTAAAAATGCTAGAAGGATTACTTAATTCCATAGAACTGAGACTGACATAAATTACACAATTTGATTCCAAGTCAATTGAAAAATCCTCAAACATGTTCAAACTGATTGCCCCAGGGTGCCGCTCGTAGTCGTGGTCCCCTGAGTACGGTATGCCATAGACGGTGGTGTTCCTAAGCATTTGCCCAAATACATACAATACAATGCAAACACAATCTGAAGCCGAGACGATACGATACGAACGCGCCCAATACGTTAGATAGTGTTATAGCTGCGGTGCGTACTGAATTATTGACTTTATTCAATATCTTGTGCTCAAAAACAATCCTTACAGCTACGGAATGAGTTTACCAATATTTTAGTTTATTTATGAAATTATTATTAAACATTTTTGTATGTACCCTTGAAAAGATGAATTACGTTAACCATAAACTGAGTGCGGATACGAAACACGTTAAAAAAAATTAGATTCGATTTCGAAAGGATAAACAAAAATGCCCACAAGTAATGGGGTCTAGCACGAATGCGTAAACGTAGCTTGAGATAGTAAATTTAAATGTTTTTGTTCTTTTGCATAACTAAACCTACAGATAGATTAGTTTGTCAGTTACTCAACGAGGAGACTATTTTTTAAATCGTTTTTCTATCCTGTTCAAAAAGCTATCTCATTTACAGCGAACTTTTGTATACGCTTCTTGCTAACAAGCCAGTAAAACATATTTGGATAAAACCTAACTATTACATTTGAAAAATATACCCGGTTTGGAACTCTTATGTATCTACAGCATTGTATGTACAAAAAGCATCCTGCTATAATTTAATAATATACAAACACAAAAATATATATGTGTATATTTTTTGGGTATATACGTTTGGTTTGGTGTGTGTTAGTTGAATCGTTAGGTCAGTGGGTGGTAGGTAAATAGTCTGACGCTGTTTGTTCAATGCCAAAAGCAGGGAGTGAGTCAGTCGGCGACCCCGTATTTTAGTATCACTTCTAGTCTGATCTGTAATTCTGTGATACCGGGGAGTAGTAGTGGTATGGGTAGTGTAGTGGTAGTGGAAATCATTAATAATTGGGAGCAATCTTTATATTGGTTATGTCGTTACGTTAGATATTTATAATTGTGGTTTCTGTTTGTTTCTGTTTATATTTAGTAACATTTTATACTAGAAATTAGAATAATGAAGTTGGGCTTATGGATTATCATTATATTCTTAAAGCATCATAGCGTACAGCAGGCCAAAGTAGACAGCCCACATTAACACAATCCCATGCATCTTATATATAGGACTCTCACCATCTGCGATTTTTCTAGCAACAAACTTCAATGTTTCATCTAATAAAACTACAGGAATTGAGAATTTCATCACAGTTATCCATTCCTCTGCAGACAACGGTGTCACTTGGAAGACGGTCTATAGACGAAAGATGTCGAGTTCAAAAATTTAGTTTTGTGAACATATGTAGGTATCTTTCTTGAATACTTACGGAGAGGACATCAACGTAAAGAATAACGAAGTGAAGAGTGAAGGAAAGTGCCATCGATCCAATC
Source organism: Drosophila athabasca (assembly GCA_008121215.1). NCBI lineage: Eukaryota > Metazoa > Arthropoda > Insecta > Diptera > Drosophilidae > Drosophila > Drosophila athabasca. Next base: position 498,992 of record VMQQ01000015.1, read on the forward strand.
AGCCACAAGTTGCACCATGGGGGCATGCTGATCAGGGACTGATTCTCAGACAAGCTGCATAGATAAACGTCGTAAGTACACGTCATATTTACACACATATGTACATATGTATTCGGTTCGTTCAGTTCGTTCTTACCTGTTCATTGCATTCAACATCTCAATTGTTACGAGTACGGACAGAGCCATGGTCATCGCCTTGGGATCGCTGAAGATCTTGCAGTCGACACCCTTGAACTCGTCGCCGCCTCCCAAGCAGGACAGATGGTGAGTGAGTTGCCAGTATGTCAGGCCAGGACCCTCGCTAGAGGCGATGAACCACCAGGCAGCTGCACCAACTGTTGCTGCGCCGACATAGAAACCAATGGCCATATAGCTACAATTGGTTAAAATAAAAACGAACAAATATCATATATGAGATGAAGTTCCTTCATTTGCTTATGAAGTAGTCCTACCGGAAGAACAACCAGCCGGAAATGAGACCTTCGTCGGCCTTTCTTGGGGGCTTGTCCATGATGTCCAGATCAGGTGGGTTGAAACCAAGAGCTGTAGCTGGCAGACCATCAGTAACCTGACGAGACAGAATGAGTTAGGGTCAGGTTCAATTCAAAGATCCAATAAGCTTTCACTTACCAAGTTGACCCAGAGCAACTGGACGGGAATCAAAGCTTCGGGCAGGCCAAGGGCAGCGGTAAGGAAGATGGATACGACTTCACCAATGTTCGAGGAGATGAGGTAACGAATGAACTGTTTCATGTTGTTGTAAATAGCGCGACCTTCTTCAACGGCAGACACAATGGAAGAGAAGTTGTCGTCAGCCAAGACCATTTCGGCGGCAGATTTGGCCACAGCAGTACCGGAGCCCATGGCAATACCGATTTCGGCCTTCTTCAAAGCTGGAGCATCATTCACACCATCACCAGTCATAGCAGAGATTTCGTTCATGCCTTGGAGGTACTCAACAATCTTGGATTTGTGCTGTGGCTCCACACGGGAGAAGAGTCGGGAGCGTGCAACGGCAGCCTTCTGTTCCGCGATAGACAGATCATCGAACTCGCGACCGGAATAAGATTTGCCAGTGGTGTCCTCATCCTCAGTGAAGACGCCGATTCTGCGGCAGATGGCTTCGGCAGTGGCCTTGTTGTCACCAGTAATCACAATAACGCGAATACCGGCAGCACGGCAGCGGACAATGGCATCAAAGACCTCCTTGCGGGGGGGATCCAACATACCGACGACACCGACGAATGTCAGATTAACCTCATACTGATAGAACTTTGTGGAATCTCCCAAATCCATGTCCTCTGGGCGAATGGGGCTATCAGCAACAGCGAGAGCCAGGCAACGCAGGGTGTCGCGTCCAGTACCATACTGTCCAGTCAGGGCAAGAATCTTGGCCTTCAGCGCCGAAGTCAGTGGCACCTTGGTCGTGCCGACACGAGCGTGTGTGCAGCGATCCAGCACACCTTCGGGGGCGCCCTTGACGAAGAGTTTTGGTCCAGTGCCCAGGCGGGAGGCCTTCAGTGGGGTGCAGTACGAGGACATGGATTTACGATCGCGAGAGAACTCCAGGGTGAATTCCTTCTTCCACTTGGTCTCGATTTCACCGCGAGCGGCAATAGCGGCGGATCGGCGGTCTAGGCCAGACTTGTTGACGCCGAATGCGTTCAATTTCTCGGCCAACACAATCAGGGCAGTCTCTGTGGCCTCACCGACCTTCTCGAAGGCAGCCTTGAACTCATTGTAATCGATGGCAGAGTCGTTGCACATGATGCAAACCGTTGCCAGTTCCTGGAGCGCCTCGTAGTCACTGGCTTTCACCCTCTGGCCGCCCAAGAAGAGCTCGCCAATTGGCTCATAGGTGGATCCTGTCAATTCAAACTCAAGGAAGCTGCTGTCATTGCCCTCAACCTTCTCGAAGATCAACATGCGGGAAACGGACATCTGGTTGGTGGTGAGAGTGCCGGTCTTATCAGAGCAGATGACGGAGGTGCAGCCCAAGGTCTCGACAGATGGCAGGGAGCGTACAATGGCATTCTTCTTGGCCATGCGGCGTGTACCCAAAGCCAAGCAGGTGGTAATAACGGCGGGGAGACCTTCTGGGATGGCAGCGACAGCCAAGGCCACAGCAATCTTGAAATAGTAGATGGCACCCTTGATCCAGGAGCCACCGTGGGCGGGATCGTTAAAGTGGCCAATGTTGATGGCCCAGACAGCGACGCAAATGACGGAAATAACCTTGGACAGCTGCTCGCCGAACTCGTCCAGTTTCTGTTGCAGTGGTGTCTTAATCTCTTCAGTCTCCGACATTTCGGTACGGATTTTACCGATAGCAGTGCTCAGTCCAGTGCCAATAACGACGCCACGGGCCTTGCCAGCGGCCACGTTGGTGCCCGAGAACAGAATGTTCTTTTTGTCCTGGTTGACGGCACGTGGATCGGGAATAGCGTCGGTGTGCTTAATAACCGATACAGACTCACCGGTGAGGATAGACTGATCGATTCTGATGGTGGTTGAGTAAATGTGGGTGAGACGGATATCGGCAGGGATCTTGTCACCAACAGACACCTCGACCAAGTCTCCGGGGACAATCTCTTTCGCCCTGACCTTCTGGATGCCAGATTTGTCTTGACGGATTACCTTGCCCATCTCTGGCTCATACTCCTTGAGAGCCTCAATGGCGGACTCGGCGTTCCTTTCCTGCCATACACCAACCACCGCATTAGCTATCAGAATAAGTAAAATAACTAAGGGCTCTACAAATGCAGTGAACGTCTCTTCGTGTTCTTCAAATAGCGCCAATACCTGTGATTAAATGAAACGATAGCAAGTTTATATGCGGAACCGAGTAGAGTAGTTTTAGTTTACACAACACCGGAATGACGTAGACTTACAAATGAAATGATGGCTGCCAAAAGCAAAATCTTCACTAGAAGATCGTCGAACTGCTCTAAAACTAATTGCCAAATACTCTTTCCTGCGAAATAAAACAATGGGTAAATGTGAATGACATTAGGACGGTTTTGTTATCATGAGCATGACCATGAGCGCAGCACGTATTGCACTCGATGATCAGAGATTGACTGCGCACCTTCCTCAGTTGGCAATTCTGAAATGATAAAGAAGTGAACGCAGGTGAGTCAGTGTTGCTTTGGTGTATTGATATTGAGCAATTGTAATTACCGTTCGGTCCATATTTCGCCTGGTTCGTCTTGATCTGCTCAAGGGTAAGACCGCGCTCTCCGTCTGTACCAAAGAAGTTCAGAGACTGTTCGACGGTTTTCGAGTGACCGTCTTCCATTTTGATTTGTTATCCTCTTCGTTCAGTAGCCTTCACTTCATGTGTATAGATTGAAAATAAAAACAGAGCCAAGCAATTTTTATTATTCTCTGATAATAGGTTTGTGCTGACAGGAATAGTAATTGGGAATACAATACCAATATGCATATGCATACGCAACTGTGTTCATATGCAGTTAAAACTACCTCATTAGATTGCGTATGTATGTACATATGTATGTGCAGGCGAGTATGTACCTGAATGCATACATATGTGCAAATAATGTACGTTTGAACATACGTACATACATACATCTTTACTGTAAAGTAAATATGCAAATTCATAGACATTTGGATAAAGTGAATGAAAAGGGGCGGGAGGAGCTATGGACCAGTTGAGACGTTTAGTGGTCGAGCAACTATTACTAATTATTTAAGTACTAATTAAGAGTTTGTAAGAATATTGGCATTACCGCTAGAGCCAGACTAGTCTAATCTCCACTTATGAGATTCACACACGTGTCACTTTGCACAACAGAGGCAATATTTGCCAAGATCGCCAACACGCAATTTGATTTCTTTACGTGTGTATTGATTCAGTACAAATCATATAAAACAACGAACGCACTGCGTGTTAAGTACTGAATTTTCACTGCAACTAGTTATATATTATACGCCATGGCGCTTTTTTTCTAAATATGTGTGCTTCTGATAATATTGCACTAAGTCTCGAGCCGCTGATTCTGTGAGTTTCATCGGCGTTCGTTTCACCTGGCGACTATGACACGACATTTATTGGTATCAGGGTTGCATGTAACCAGTAATTTATTAACATATCGATAGTGCAGTAATCGCATTGTTCTATATATGATAATTAGGATTTTTGTTAATATATTTGAAAATATTTGCCTTTGATCAGTTGCTGTATCACCGACACAACAAACCAGGTCGAGACGAGCCACTACTGTCAACTGAAAACACGCCGTAGGGAGTTTTCTCCTCTACCCAACACTGTTCTTTCGCGCTCTTTCACATTCAAATAACTGAGTCCACTCGTAGAGCAGAGACATTTCACTTTTGAACAATAAAAACGAGACATCCAGAACTGTGGACTAGATATACATCAGGCGATGCGGAAAATTTTGAACCGGATCCAACAATTTTAATATTGTTTGGATTATGTGAGAATTACGAGGCACGGTCGAAATCTAATTATATACTTGTCACATGTGTCAAAATCTAACGGTATTTCGACTGTTACAGTTCCAACGATAATTTGATAATTCATATTTTAAAGACATTTTAAGTTCGCTCGAATGTGCCTGGCTAAAACGCATTTATATATGTATGTGCTTCTAAAATATATACCTATATCTATTCTATATATTCAGTTTATACATACATGACATATGCATGTATAAGTCTATACGTGTGCATTATGGAGCAAAAAAAAAATTGCCTCTGTCCGAGATGAGCTAAAAATAGCAACCTAGCACCCGAAAAATACAAGCTTAATTTTGAACACGTATGTACATATATAAATATGTACTGGGAACACATAAATAAGTATGAATGTACAGACAGACAAACATACATATGTACTGGCAGACAGACGATCGTAGGGTGGACTTTTATATGAATATGTGTCTTTAGGCATAAGTATATTTTTACGGCTCAAGATATTTAGAGCACACATATCAGCATTCTGATGGATGTCGACAAGTGTAGAGGAGAGCTCTCCTCGACATGAATTCTTTAATTCCAATTGACAGTTGGGCAGAGCAGAAGAGATCTGCTATTGAATTGTATAATTCATGTATGGTACATATCTTATATGTATAAGTATTTTATCCTTTCGGCGAGGAGACCCTACGTAAGTAGGTCCACAGCCTGGTCGGTCGGCTCTTGTAAGTTGCTCAGATTCAGAATTATTAATTTGTCACAAATGAATTATTCAATCATATTTTGGAATGGACACAGAAAGTCCTGGTATAACCAATAAATAAAACGATATGATATGACATTAAATGATATGGCATGTATGTATATACATATGTATGTATGGATGTGTATCTACATGATAGTAGTGCAAAAACGTAGCATGCATACAGTTCCGTTCCTATTCGCCTCGGGGGGCTGACACAACGGTTGCATAATCAGTTTTTCTATCACAGATCAGATAGATGCTATGCTATGCTATTTAGGACACAAGTGAAAACTTTACATCAGTGTGTCTGTGTGTCTATTTGGGACTGACTGTGCATTGGTATTGGTGACATTCAAAAATTTCAATATGACTACGGAGGTCGAGGTTGTTCACTGTTTGTCCTCTTTACGGGTAATTTCCATTGGATATCTGTAGGCGAGGCGGGGGGTTTCAACTAGTAATCTTATAGCTAAAACTGTGTAGACACTTTAAAACACCAACTCTCAAGTGTAAGTATGTACGGTACGGTACGGTACGGGTATATGTAGGTATTTTATATAAATTGTTGAATTTTCCATGATTTTAGGCGCGCGGTTGAACATTTTTACATTTTGGGAGTATTTTCTTTTTTTGGATTGGTTTTTTGTGGAGTTTGGAGTAAAACACTACTTATTTTGTTTGGAATTGTTGCAAAAAAATCAACAAAACTTACAATTATTATTCTTAGTAAAATTTCCGTTATTATATAATAAATTTATTTCAGTCGGAAGACCAAGAGCTAACACAAAGATCGCGCTATTATAACGATCAACGGCAACTGAACGCAAGGAGAATGCTGCTTGATGAGAGTGTCTATTTGAATTACAAAATTCATATATTTTGGCAAAATTCCCAAAACTACATACACTCTCTATTTTGGCCCGGGAAAATACTTTTAGCACGCACAAACTTTTGAGCACTTACCACCTATCCGATTGTTGGCGGTTGTGCTCGTGTTTTCTTCTGCTCGGATCTCACAGAAGGAAAATATATTGTCGGGTCGGCCGCAGATACATATACGTAGGTAGATACAGATGCAGATACATGCATACATACATTCGACACATCCATATGGTTGTATAAACCATCGTGTGCTCAAAGATACGAACGAACAGACGAAGCTGTGTGGGGCAATATGGGGAGATCATCGGTATTAGTGAGTGTAGAGCGTATTTCAAACTGCACGTGTGTCTGTTTAATATTTAGAAATCATTATTTATAAACTCTGGCCCGTGAATAGTAGTATGTTAGTTCAAAGCGTTTGCTACACACAGGATTTTTTGGATAACAGCCTGCGATTCTGGATTTATCAATGAACAGTTTCAAAGGAGACTTGTTCATTGCTAACTGACTTAAAACCATTTGACTTAAAAAACTACATACATATAGTACACCCTGCCTGTTTAAAAATTATTGGAATTACCACATCCAAATATAGCTGGGTCTTATATTTGTCTACACATGAACATTGTCCGGTTTTCCGGTACTGCAGATAGAATCCCAGAACCGAACGAACAATCGTACAATTAAAAGAGTATGCACGTTCCGGATATTTCTGCTTTTTTTCTTCTAGTTTCAGCAGAGACTGCCAGCCGTCGTTTAGCCGCTTAAAATAGTCTTGTAATGCCTCTATGGCCTCTCAAAAAGTTGGCAGGAGCGCAATCGCTCTCCGCACATGTTCTTTTCTGTATTATATCCGCCTTTTGCAGCAACTATAACGAAATTTCAGAGAGCACCCATAAATATGCATTTGTCTACTATTTTACCTTTTCATATACATACATATGTACATATACATATATGGACACTATTTTGTAAACTACCTGAATAACTTAAAGATATAAATATGCAATCAGGGTCACGGTTCCGGTGCTCCGGTTCTAAGCTTAATCTGAATCTGATGGAGATCTAAAAAAGGGAATTAATTCAATTGCAATTACCTTGTTATTATAAGGAATATTATTTGCACGATATTCATATTATAATTACCATTATTTACACGTACAACTTGCTTATTTCTAAAAGTTCTGCGTATTTTAAAGAACTTATTTGATTTCTCAGATTTTAGGGTTCTTTAATATCTAATATTTTATCTTTTCAGAAATGCTAATATTCATAATCTAGAATATGTATTAATTAGTATTCTTTGACTGAAAAGATTACAATTGTGTTGTGTTATGTAACAATTGCATTCGCAGTTTGCTTTGTGTGTGTAACTCCGACAAATAAAAGCAGTCCTTCCCCAAGAAGTACAATTCCGCCTATAAATATATTCAATGTAAATGTGATGTGCAACTATTCCAAAAAATAATTTGTTTGTTTTTTTGCAATGACATATATTTTTATTAAAACATATATATGTACACACACTTTCATTGAAACTGTAAGGTCTGGTCTGCATTGTAAGGCTATTTACGTCTTGGTCGAAAAGAGGTAGGAATCTTTTTTTCCCGTGGTCAATTTAAGTGCATTTTCGCTTCCAACGATGTTGCTCAAACTGAGAAGATCATACTTTGTATAAAGTATATTGACACTCATTTCATCTCCAAAGCCATCTCGGGGATTCTGGTTGGACTCGAGCATCAAATTGATTAGCTCTGAGTAAAAGTGCGGAAAGTTGGGCGGTTGGTACATAATTAAATTTCGAATACCCTTGATTCGGGTACGTCGGAAGAAGTGAGCCCTTTCTGAATAGAGCAGAACAGCCGCTCCGCTGTGGAAGAATATGTCTCTCGCCCGAGAAATTTTTTCCTTCTTGGTATATTCGCTTATCTGAACGAAACTGATCATATCAGTTTTGAACTGGTTGCGTATACGTACGAAATCGAAGTAGCTGGGCACGTACAGCATACAATGGGAAAAGCCGGGCTTACTAAACTGTGGCATAATGTGCTTCACAAAATGCTGAAAGCGATCATCAAATGTTGATTCCACATTAGTGCAGTTAATTCGGCGGAAAACTTGTTGAATTGGCGTGATAACATTTCGTATATCGCCATGTTCAACTAGATTTGTGATCCGCACTTTGCCTTGGTAGTTTTGGCATTTACTGTTGATCACTGCCCGAAATTCCGGAAGTTCGTGAGATGAGAAGAACAGGGTTTGGCGGTAGAAGCTAGAAGCGCCGCTTAGACACCAAGTTCGAACCCTTTGGCAATTTGTGTCCGGCAGCTTCTGCGGTTGCAGATGAAGGTGGTCAAGTGAGTGCAGTAGATTTTCCCAGTTCTGGGCTAAGAAAAGTTCAGCTTGGTCGATTATAAGTAATTCAATCGAATTTAAGAAGTCAAAGTCACTGTCCTTGTCTGTGACAAGCATTCGAAGCCCTAGTGGAGAAGCAATCAGTATGTCTGAAGAGTTCATATCAGAAAAGAGGGAAACAGCCTTCTTTGTGAAACGCATTCCAATTTTAAAGTTGTCATCTGTGTTTCCACTGAAAGTTTGCTCATAGTCATATGGTTTTGGGTTCGTTTTGGGGAAATATATCGTGTTTCCCGAGTAGTCTTGTAGGAACCGCTCATAATTTGTCATTGAATTTTTCCTGGTTTGATCTGCAAAATAAAAGATATATTATTTGCTTTGGTCTTCAATTTACAATTCTTACCATCTTGACTGCCAAATAGCAAGTCTCCGATAACCTTTACTATCTTCAAAGCCGACTCCCTGAAGGGCACTATAAAGAGCACCTTCATACGCTTTAGTCCTTGGTCTCTAAATGTCTCCGGAATAGAGATTTCATTCGGTGACAACTTCTGTGACTTGGCGAGTGCTGCCACTTTTTCATTATTACGTAGTATAAGGGATCTGACCTTAAGCATATGGTTCAGCGCATGCAGGCAGTACATGTACCGGATCTCTTCGGCATTGCTGTGTGTTCGGTGAGGATAGTATAGATCCTGATAGTTATTCACAATATGAAAGAGTTCCGACTGTAGCGCAGAAAGGGGAAACGCTACCTTTGCGCTTATGGACACTTTGACTTCTAATTTTTGGAGGTCAGAAGAGTTCGAAATGTCACTCGGTGGACTGCAGTCGGGGTTATGTGCATTCGAATCTAGTCGGGGAATCTCAAACTTTAAATTTCCCACTGCCGGCCAAGTGCTCTTAATCAATGTGGTATCCGTTCGCGAAATCAAATCGTTGATATTGTCTGCAGATAGGTCAAAATCGAATCGCTTCGAAAACGAATTGTATGTATCAAAATCGTCATTTGATTTGATAGGATTTTTGCTCTGTTTTTCAATAATTTTTACTGGTGCAGGCTCAGTGGTGGCGTCGCTCTCGTTTGGGATGATAAAGCGACCTGCAAAAAACGATTCACGGTTAAGCAAAGTGGTATGGATATACAATTCATTGTTTATATACTTGTTGGTACGTTGTTGTATCCATTCACAAGTTGCTCATAGAATCCAGTGTCGTCGACTTCGTCCTGTAATTCTGGAAGGAGATCTGCTACAGGTTCAAAGGAATTCCCTGTCAGGGCTGGGATTCGTTCCTTTCTGTGCGATTCCTCCATTTGCTTGCTTCTCTGAATGTAGCTATAGTTTTTAGAAAATTTCTCATTCTTGCGGACGGGGGCCACTTGCCGATATGGCTTTGATTTATGTTTCGAGTGTTTCTGCTTCATTTTAACAGTTGAATTGAACAGTTAAAAACACGCACGTGCGATGGGCTGATAAACATAAACATATGTTTCATAGAAATTTTAGTTTATATCACAAGTATCGATAGCATGGTACATAGTGATGGTAAAAAAGTAGGCACGAGCTAGTTCGAAAATATATTTTTCACAAAACGAAATGCGAAATAAACGGTTTTTTATAACAGAACGATTCTTAACGCAAAAAGAAAAAATAGATGTCTTTATGATTCATTAACATAAACTTGACACCATTACCAGGGCTATTTTACTTATGCCTTCTTTATAAATAGTGCAACACTTTTCGTTTTCGTGACAGCTGAAAGCTGATCCAGCCCGATTTGGTTATCGGAATGTTGGGCGCAACAGCTCAGATTGTGCTTGTAACATGCGCTTAACATAACAGCTTGGTGGAGAAAGATGGAATTTATTAAGTGTTTGTCCAACGAACGCAATAACTGATTTTATAAATCAGTTTTTTGTATATTTATTAGGTATGCCAAAATAATCTCCACATTTTTAAGCTATATCAATGAAATTTTGTTGTTTATAGTCTTCCTACTGATACCAACTATGTGTATCAGGATCGAGACCTACGGGAATATGTATGTATACGGTAATCTAATTAAATAAATGAATAGGTAAAAAAAAATTCAATAGGAGAAAAATGCATTAGTACTTTGCTTGGGAAACAGAATTTTAACATTAATTCCGAAATAGGGAATACGGAATGTCCATACTCCGTAAAAATGTTTTTGATGTGTAGCAAATGTGTAGTTACCGTGTAGTTGCCTTGAAACAAAAGGGACTTACTTGCTGACCTATCTGGTTTAAACCTTATTTTAGACTGAATCCACTGAAAGGAGTTTTTTAAAATTGGTCAGTCTTGTAGAAAATTGTTTCATCTAGCAGTTAAAATTATTTTTTCAGAGTTCAGTATCCTATTCAGCTAGTAATATTCAACAGAATATCAAAATCGAGGAATATGTTATATATTTGGTATATTGCGGTATATTTTGAGGTCAGACCGTATATTTTATTAGGACTTTTTGAGGGATTTTGTGGAGGGATTTTGTTGAGGCAACATCATCTCAACAATTTCCTTTTTCATCGCAACAATTTCCCTTACATTCCATGCTCACTTACGTTTTTTACCGTTGGCAACATTTTTTTGTATGGGCCAGCAACATGTGCCCCGAAATTAGCGACATTGTCCCACAACATTTGCTCGGAATTTCCTAGTATCCTTAGGAAAGGATACTATAGAATTTAGGAAAAGTTTGTTTTACTGGAACCAATATTGCAGAAACTATTCAGTCTCTATCTTAGAAAATTTTACGGTTTTTGGCCGTCATGTAAATCAGGTGGGGTGGATTTTACCTTGCAGGCCTTGCATTTTCTGGGCCGTCCATACCCGATTTTGTCCGAAGATCCTCAGCAATTTCCCAGGGAAAAATATTATAAACTTCCCAGGACGGCGAGGATTTTTTACAGCGGGCGGATTTGAAATGAGCAAGTAAGTTACTAAAATAATGAATAAATTGCTGAAATCAAAGTAAACTGTTTCATGGGAGATCAGTTATTCGATTATGTTATCTTTTTACTATAATTTATGGGTTTCCTTCCAAGTAGTAGCCCCAAGACTTTATAGCCCAAATTATGGTGAACAAATAAAACAACAGCCCCCAAAACAACTAACTTCGACACGAGCGTTACAGAGCGATGCCCACCAGCCATTGTAAAATTGTTAAATCTATTATTTGCGGCCATAAACTGCAATATTATATTAAACAGAATATCAAAACCGAGGAATATGAGTTTTGTCGGTATTTTTACGGTTTTTTTTTAAGATGAGACCTAATTTTCGGTATATTTCTGATAGTCGGACGGTATATCTTGTCGATAACCGCGGTCACACTGGCGGTATTTGTTAATTTATTTTTTATTTTACATTTTTTGGAATGGGAAGTGATCGCTCTGCAAAAAAGCTTAAGATGTCGGTTCTACAACAACTAAAACAAGTGACCACAATAGTGGCTGACACCGGCGACTTTGAAGGTACTTAGATGCATATATTATTTATGTTTTGTTTTACCGGGATTGCGGTGTGGCTGAAAGTTAATATAAAGATGAGTTTGATCAGAAATATACACACACACATGTACATAAATAAATCGAAACATGCTTTCTGAGGTAAATGTTAGTACAGCTACAGGTACAATGATAGTCATAAACACTTATGTACCGACGTACATCAAATGAATCTCTGTATTCGAGTTTTTTGTTATCTTCTTCTGTGAAGATCAAATAAAAGTGACGAGCAGACCTGACTTTAGTTTGACCTTATGTGCATACGTAGTATGACCGCTGTAGTGATAAGGTTTCAAATATTCCATACAAAAATTTATACATATGTATGTATGTACATATGTGATGGAGATCTTTGGCAATGGAAAGTAAAGGATTTGTTCATGTAAAATGAAAGTCGGCTCAAACTGGTTTAAAGGTCGTTCTACATCAGCAGTCCGAAAAGTGAAAAAACCAGCCTTTTATGCAAATTTGATTGTTCTAAATATTCAATTTTATTTTTAGCCATCAATATCTACAAGCCAACGGATGCCACGACAAATCCTTCTCTTATTTTATCGGCGTCGTCCATGGAGCGATACCAGCCCTTGGTACAGAAGGCAGTGGATTATGGAAAGAGCCAAAAGGGGTATAAATGAAGACTTTATTGCTTATACTATGATTTCACTATATTCTGCTATCCATCATCAGTTCTTTGAATGATCAGGTTTCCGAGGCAATGGACTATTTGTGCGTGTTGTTTGGAACCGAGATTCTGAAAGTTGTGCCTGGAAGGGTGTCTACCGAAATAGACGCCCGACTGTCATTCGACACAAAGAACAGTGTGGAGAAGGCATTGAAGCTGATCAAGCTGTACAAATCCCTTGGCATAGACAAGGATCGCATTCTGATCAAATTGGCATCCACTTGGGAAGGAATCAAGGCGGCCGAAATTTTGGAAAACGAGCATGGTGTCCACTGCAATCTGACCCTTCTGTTCTCATTCGCGCAGGCAGTGGCGTGCGCAGAGGCCAAAGTCACTTTAATCTCCCCTTTCGTGGGCCGGATATTGGATTGGTATGTGGCCAACACGGAAAACAAAAAATTCGAGCCACTAAAGGACCCTGGTGTGATTTCGGTTACGAAAATTTACAATTACTATAAGAAGTACGATTACAAAACCCTGGTTATGGGGGCTTCATTCCGGAATGTGGGCGAAATCAAAGCGTTGGCTGGATGTGATTTGCTGACAATTAGCCCGGCGCTGCTGCAGGAATTAGAGAACGAGATAGATTCGGTGACAACATATTTGTCGGTGGACAATGCAAAGGCGCAGGACATCGAAAAGATTTCCTTGGACGAGAGTAAATTCCGCTGGTTACTCAATGAAGATACGATGGCAACTGATAAACTTTCGGAGGGCATTCGAAAGTTTGCAGTGGACACTGTTAAGTTGGAAAATTTGATCAAGAGTTACTTTAAGTAAGTTACTTTCTCCGGTACCAGTTTCAAGCCAGATTCGGTGGTGGATAAAATATGTTTCAAAAAACGTATAATTTTGTACTTGAATAAAAATTAAAGATTCAAAATTCATGTGTCAACGACAGCTCAATAAGACATTTTAAATTATATTATTAGAGTTAAAAAAGAAGTACTAAGAGAGGTAAAGCGGCGGAGGAACGCCGGAAGAATTGTGTCGCGATTCCTAAATACCTTATTCATTTTAATCAGAGTTTGAGTTTAGGCGCTTATACGTAGAAACTCTTAACAGATGGACCGGGCTGTTAAATATACAAATTTGATAGAGCTGTGGGTGCTGGCAATGTACGTGTTGAAATGTCCGATAGCGGGCAGGGCTGAATACATGACCGCCGCATACCAGTGTCTTAGTGTGGAGACTACAATGGAATTCGATTTTAAAGCAGAACACAATTAAATGGAATTACATGGAAACCTCTTGATTCTGCGGCACGAAATGCTGTTCAACAGGATGCTACAGGAAGACATCGGAGAAGGCGAGCTTGGCGCTGCTACCGGACCATAGAGCGGGTGTAAATCATGCGCTTGGCAGTGCCCAGAACGATAGCATCTCGAACAGACAGGCAGCATCTTGGGCAGCATGGTGCAGGCCGGATTCAGAAGACATCCAATAGAGTAGAGTACAAAAACTTTTTAAAAGTGCCTTTACAACTCAACTGTAGAAAGCAAGCTTTTTTCCATCCACTTAGTTTTAGAACTTATGTAGAAACAAAACATAAGCAAGAGACATTTCTTTTGAAAGAAGTTCGTTGGTGTTGCTATTAACACATTTGCTGGTATGCCATTTCATTAATTTTGATTGGAACAAACTGCTAAAAATTGCGCCACATGTTACGCATTTCACTTTCTTTCGCTTGTGAATTCCAACTGAGGTGGTAAAATATATTGTTTAGGATTTAGGTTTATGTTGAAGTAAATTTTATAATCCTATAACACAATTCCTTAAGAAATGTTCCCTTTTCTTCAAAAACATTGTTCTTTATTTGTTTTAATTAAACTGGATATTATGACAGTTTGAAATATTATAAAACGCTTTCCATTTGGCCGAATGCAATTGAAATCAGATTTTGATGATGATCGTCTTCGGGGACCAAACACCAAACCAAAGGGACCTGAAACTGATAATTAATTGCAGAATTACGACTGCCAGCACCATCCACAGTAGGGCTGACAGCTGCACAGGTTGGATCAACCTTCAGGCCATCAATTGGCCAAACTGAGCCACCGACTTTTCAGGACTGTCAAAGGCACGCCCTGGTTACAGGTAGTGGCCCGTGGCCCGCATCACCACAACACCTGCAGCAGCTACCTCTGAGGCCACATCAGTTCCATCCCAGCCTTGACAGTTGTCGTTAAGTTTCTTATTTGCAGATCCGCGAGTTTAATTACCTTTTCATTTCGCACTGGAAGTGCGGTTACACCACCTCCTTCTGGCTCCCGCTCCTGCTAGTGCTACTGCCTTTTGCTTCCGTTCTGTACCGTTGTCATTTCAATTTCAATTTTCTGACGGAAACTCGAAGCGTTGCCCAGGACAACGACAACGCCGCGGCGTCAAAGTTTTTGGCATCGCCCTAGCGACATTTTGTGAATAGGAAGAATGCGTAGCGGGCTGAAGAAAGGTGGAAGAAACTGTTGAATTCAAATGGATAAAACAAAGCAGCCTCGTGAATTTAATTGACATCTTTCTGAACGTGTGTACAACGGTTTCATTTGCTACACTCTCCTGCATATCGGCTGCAACAGTTTGAATCGAATTAAATCTACCGCCAGGGACGATTTTTGTTTGGTGCAGTAAGAAAAGCATTGAAATTTCCATTTTTAGAAGCGTCAGGTTTTTTTGAAAAAGTTTTCTTTCTTCAACCCCTTTTGAAAGTTCTAATATAAAGCGCATTCATCAATATAAATCAAGAAGGAAAGATAGTCATCAGAATTTCTTATAAATTTACTTTGCTTCTATGGCAGCTTAATTGCATGTCTCGGCAGCGTCCTAAGCAATGTGCAAAGGCCACGGGGCAGCGCAGTCGGCATACGCGCAGTGTAAACTTTCGTATAGCTTCGGCCCTGTGCACACGCGGCTTCGGTATTCTGCTCGACTGAGCTCAGACAGAATTCTGATCGGCAGCGCTGCCGCAGCGTGAATCGTGTGGCTTCGGCCCTATGCACAAAAGGCTTCATAATTCTGATTGGCTGTCGCACCGGCAGTGAAAATGAATCGTGTGGCTTCGTGTCTGTTGTCATAATTCTGATCGGCAGCGCCGCGGCAGCGAAATGAATCGTGTGGGTTCGGCTCTATGCACAAAAGGCTTCATAATTCTGATTGGCTGTCGCACCGGCAGTGAAAATGAATCGTTTGGCTTCGTGTCTGTTGTCTGTTGTCTGCGCACACAAATGCACTAAGAACAAGGAAGTGTATGTGCCGATCCCTGGTCTAGTGAGCGGATCTTTATCTTTAAGCTGCGGACAGACAGAAATTAAATCGAATGTTTACGGATCGTTCCAAATATTTGCTACAAATCAAAAAGGCGAAATAAATGAAGCTTTAACTAATAAAACACACAACAACGATATAGACACACAGACGAGAACGAGAACGTATAGGGAAATGGATATTGGAAATTGCAACTATTTTTTGGGATAACTATAATATATACACAGTTAGCATTGCCGAACAGATAAGTAATTATATTTTATGCAATTGAAAAACCAACAATGGAACAGAAAATATTGTCACAACTAAAGTTTTGTTGCAATTTTATGTGTAGGTTTTTTTTGTGTTTTGTTTTTGGTTTTTTGTTTTTGGATTTTTGTTTAACCAACTTACCACACAAAATTTTGTATCGGTTTCTTTTCATTTCATTTCTTTTTTTTTTGGTTTTCGTTTTTTAAGTAACAGTTTTTAAGAACAGAACTGAACAGAAACTTGATCTAGCGAATTATCATAAATGAAATTGAATTTGAAATTAATTGAAATTGCATATTGAATAAAAAGGAGCACGAAATTGCAAAGAGAGATAGATATATAGAAAGAGACAGTGGCGTAACTACCACCGGTATTACCGGTCTCAGAAACCGGAGCCCCGAGCACCAGGGGCCCCCAAAAGTGGCAAGAGAGAAAAATTTGTTTCATCTTTATATCAAAAAAATGTTCAATATGAAAAAATAAAAATTTTGGTGTTCTTTCGTTATAAATATTCGTTGCCAGCTTAATATTATATTTCTATCGTGTTTTTCATTTCTCAAATTTTCGCGCTATTTTATATGAGCTTATTTCATTCTGGATGGGTAGAGTGAGAAAAGTTTGAATGATTTAAAGAATTCTTCTGATAAGGGCCCCTTAATGAAAATCTGACTGGGGCCCCCATTTCTATAGTTACGCCACTGGTGGGAGTCGAAACAAAGGGGAATTGTATGCTGCATTGCATGTAGATGATTGCTGCAAATTGTTAACACAGTTTCGGCCTTTTGCGTCTCCACCTGTCCCCAGATATCGAAGATGACATTTATTGACCATTTACATATGTCCTTTTTTACACTCTCTATTTATGCTTTTTTATACCCGATACTCAAAGAGTATAGGGACTAGTCCGTCCCGATGAGCACTTGATCTATATTAGCTAGAGCAACCAAACTTTCTATCCAAACTCCTGTGATATCACAATATTACTAGTGTATTTGGATATGTTGGATTACTAGCAAGTTTAGCCAGAGAGATAGGGACTGAGCCTTAACCCCCATTGAACAGCTGACCTGTTTTTGTGTTTTTTGATGTTAGACAAATATTCGAGGAAAATTACGAGAAAGGTATGTGAGTATTGGTATTTAATGAAGAAAATTATATAATATGGTAGAGGCCATTATAATCCCAACCCTAAACGGTTCATATAAGGAGTAAATCGATCTAAAAAACGGAAGGATCAACGGTATGTACATAGGTTTAAAACAGTGCTATATAAGTCACCCTTGATCAAGTTGGACATAAAAATCACACCTACGATTATCTAAGGATGGAAGAAGAGTTTCTCTGGACTGATTCTATACGGTCCTGGTGTACTTTGTACTGAGGGCACCATACACAAGACCCGTTTTCTAAAATCGAACGAACTAGCGAGATATAGAGAGTCTTTGTTATATAGGGGTCGTCAAATTTCTTTGACCATCTTTCTATAAGCCCAAGAACTTGAACTTGCGATCTAATACATAGAACACCAAGATCATCAACTAGGGTATTTTTCTCAAGAGAACCACCGCATAGGGTGCTAAGAAAGGCGCTGGATATCGTGGAAAGATATTGAGATCGAATTGCAACCCGGATTGAAATGGAGTCTCCTTATACTGGACACAGAGCTTAACATCATCCGCATACATAAGTACAAAGACGTCATTAAATAAAAGTGTAATGAGTATCGTGCCTAAATGGCTTCCCTGTGCCACTCCTGAAGTAAGCATAACTGGTAAAGACAGGTACTTTTTAAAGAGGACTCTTTGAGACGTATAACAATGGTAGCTAGAAATCCATCTCGGGAGATTGGGCGGAAACCATAAAAGATCAATTTTTGTGCTAGGAGGGAGTTGTTTACAGAATCGAACGCTTTTCTGAAATCGCTGTAAATATCATCCGGCTATTGCCTGATCATTATTTACCGAGGTATTAAGAAATGATAGCGAAGATGGAATAGGTCTGTGGACGTTATACGCCTACTGTTTACGAAGCTGTAAAACTGTTTAGGCCCCTCGGAAAACCGTTACCTGCATCTAGATAGTTAATTCTTATAGCATTGAGAGTTAAGATCGGAGAAATTCGACCAAGCTTGTAGGCCTTGAATACACTCCGCCGCAGTGGTACTGTTAAGAAAGCCAGATTGTCGTTCAAAAATATGCAGCAGAGGGAACCAAAACAAAACAAATTTAAGCAGGCTTCCATGTAGTGCTGTTAAACGCGCAGGAGAAGGAAAGAAGGGGGGCACCACCCACTCAATTGGTTACAACCATTGTTGGGGTATATGCTCTATTAGTAACGCCAATGACCAGACATTATGTCTAATTTGCATAATGATGAACGAATTAGTGGATTAGGCCTCTTGGGGACACCACTTTAAAAAAAACGCACCTTAATCTCTACCTCTTGGGTGATGTGGAAAAGAGATAAAAAAATGTTCAATATTTTTAATAATGAATATATTTTCATGAAATTTAATTTCCTTAATTCTAATACTAATAATAATACAAATAAAATGATAAAAAATAATAATTAACAATATTATATATTATATGATTAAACTTACAATTAATTACCACCGCGGCGGCCAGTTCGTTTTTCTGAAAATAATTTGTATAATTAATGTAAATATTATTTCATAATATAAATGCATTACTTACCTACACTTTTGTATGTGTAGTAGAAAGTGGTACAAGTATTTTTACAACCACTTATCTTGTCTTTCGGCTCCCACATTTCTCTGGGTTCTCCCCATACTTGAACGATTTCTTCAATCATTTTATTAAAATCTTTTGGCATATATTTCAAATTATTTCTAACCAAATACTCGGCCACTTGGTGCCTTATAAATCTTCTCTCCTCATTGCTGAGGAGAGCTTTTTTATCCTTCTTGGAAAGTATTTCGATAACTTGTTTTCTTTTAAAAGAATTCATCCTCTCATTATTTTTGAGAGCATATAATATACTAACCACTTCAACACTTTTGTTCGACTGATACGATCTACATTTAAAGCTGTTGTTGACCGCATTGATGTCCGCCTGGCCGGCCTGCACTGTGTCCATTTCTAATTCGGCGGGCAGCGAGGCAGCGACTGTCACCATGAAAGGACTAAGGGTTGGACAATTGAGTTGTTGATGAAGTTAATAGTTTTTTGTTATCTTCTTCTGTGAAGATCAAATAAAAGTGACGAGCAGACCTGACTTTAGTTTGACCTTATGTGCATACGTAGTATGACCGCTGTAGTGATAAGGTTTCAAATATTCCATACAAAAATTTATACATATGTATGTATGTACATATGTGATGGAGATCTTTGGCAATGGAAAGTCAAGGATTTGTTCATGTAAAATGAAAGTCGGCTCAAACTGGTTTAAAGGTCGTTCTACATCAGCAGTCCGAAAAGTGAAAAAACCAGCCTTTTATGCAAATTTGATTGTTCTAAATATTCAATTTTATTTTTAGCCATCAATATCTACAAGCCAACGGATGCCACGACAAATCCTTCTCTTATTTTATCGGCGTCGTCCATGGAGCGATACCAGCCCTTGGTACAGAAGGCAGTGGATTATGGAAAGAGCCAAAAGGGGTATAAATGAAGACTTTATTGCTTATACTATGATTTCACTATATTCTGCTATCCATCATCAGTTCTTTGAATGATCAGGTTTCCGAGGCAATGGACTATTTGTGCGTGTTGTTTGGAACCGAGATTCTGAAAGTTGTGCCTGGAAGGGTGTCTACCGAAATAGACGCCCGACTGTCATTCGACACAAAGAACAGTGTGGAGAAGGCATTGAAGCTGATCAAGCTGTACAAATCCCTTGGCATAGACAAGGATCGCATTCTGATCAAATTGGCATCCACTTGGGAAGGAATCAAGGCGGCCGAAATTTTGGAAAACGAGCATGGTGTCCACTGCAATCTGACCCTTCTGTTCTCATTCGCGCAGGCAGTGGCGTGCGCAGAGGCCAAAGTCACTTTAATCTCCCCTTTCGTGGGCCGGATATTGGATTGGTATGTGGCCAACAAGGAAAACAAAAAATTCGAGCCACTAAAGGACCCTGGTGTGATTTCGGTTACGAAAATTTACAATTACTATAAAGTACGATTACAAAACCCTGGTTATGGGGGCTTCATTCCGGAATGTGGGCGAAATCAAAGCGTTGGCTGGATGTGATTTGCTGACAATTAGCCCGGCGCTGCTGCA
This sequence comes from Drosophila athabasca, assembly GCA_008121215.1. Lineage (NCBI taxonomy): Eukaryota > Metazoa > Arthropoda > Insecta > Diptera > Drosophilidae > Drosophila > Drosophila athabasca. The sequence continues at coordinate 519,400 of VMQQ01000015.1, forward strand.
GGAATTAGAGAACGAGATAGATTCGGTGACAACATATTTGTCGGTGGACAATGCAAAGGCGCAGGACATCGAAAAGATTTCCTTGGACGAGAGTAAATTCCGCTGGTTACTCAATGAAGATACGATGGCAACTGATAAACTTTCGGAGGGCATTCGAAAGTTTGCAGTGGACACTGTTAAGTTGGAAAATTTGATCAAGAGTTACTTTAAGTAAGTTACTTTCTCCGGTACCAGTTTCAAGCCAGATTCGGTGGTAGATAAAATATGTTTCAAAAAACGTATAATTTTGTACTTGAATAAAAATTAAAGATTCAAAATTCATGTGTCAACGACAGCTCAATAAGACATTTTAAATTATATTATTAGAGTTAAAAAAGAAGTACTAAGAGAGGTAAAGCGGCGGAGGAACGCCGGAAGAATTGTGTCGCGATTCCTAAATACCTTATTCATTTTAATCAGAGTTTGAGTTTAGGCGCTTATACGTAGAAACTCTTAACAGATGGACCGGGCTGTTAAATATACAAATTTGATAGAGCTGTGGGTGCTGGCAATGTACGTGTTGAAATGTCCGATAGCGGGCAGGGCTGAATACATGACCGCCGCATACCAGTGTCTTAGTGTGGAGACTACAATGGAATTCGATTTTAAAGCAGAACACAATTAAATGGAATTACATGGAAACCTCTTGATTCTGCGGCACGAAATGCTGTTCAACAGGATGCTACAGGAAGACATCGGAGAAGGCGAGCTTGGCGCTGCTACCGGACCATAGAGCGGGTGTAAATCATGCGCTTGGCAGTGCCCAGAACGATAGCATCTCGAACAGACAGGCAGCATCTTGGGCAGCATGGTGCAGGCCGGATTCAGAAGACATCCAATAGAGTAGAGTACAAAAACTTTTTAAAAGTGCCTTTACAACTCAACTGTAGAAAGCAAGCTTTTTTCCATCCACTTAGTTTTAGAACTTATGTAGAAACAAAACATAAGCAAGAGACATTTCTTTTGAAAGAAGTTCGTTGGTGTTGCTATTAACACATTTGCTGGTATGCCATTTCATTAATTTTGATTGGAACAAACTGCTAAAAATTGCGCCACATGTTACGCATTTCACTTTCTTTCGCTTGTGAATTCCAACTGAGGTGGTAAAATATATTGTTTAGGATTTAGGTTTATGTTGAAGTAAATTTTATAATCCTATAACACAATTCCTTAAGAAATGTTCCCTTTTCTTCAAAAACATTGTTCTTTATTTGTTTTAATTAAACTGGATATTATGACAGTTTGAAATATTATAAAACGCTTTCCATTTGGCCGAATGCAATTGAAATCAGATTTTGATGATGATCGTCTTCGGGGACCAAACACCAAACCAAAGGGACCTGAAACTGATAATTAATTGCAGAATTACGACTGCCAGCACCATCCACAGTAGGGCTGACAGCTGCACAGGTTGGATCAACCTTCAGGCCATCAATTGGCCAAACTGAGCCACCGACTTTTCAGGACTGTCAAAGGCACGCCCTGGTTACAGGTAGTGGCCCGTGGCCCGCATCACCACAACACCTGCAGCAGCTACCTCTGAGGCCACATCAGTTCCATCCCAGCCTTGACAGTTGTCGTTAAGTTTCTTATTTGCAGATCCGCGAGTTTAATTACCTTTTCATTTCGCACTGGAAGTGCGGTTACACCACCTCCTTCTGGCTCCCGCTCCTGCTAGTGCTACTGCCTTTTGCTTCCGTTCTGTACCGTTGTCATTTCAATTTCAATTTTCTGACGGAAACTCGAAGCGTTGCCCAGGACAACGACAACGCCGCGGCGTCAAAGTTTTTGGCATCGCCCTAGCGACATTTTGTGAATAGGAAGAATGCGTAGCGGGCTGAAGAAAGGTGGAAGAAACTGTTGAATTCAAATGGATAAAACAAAGCAGCCTCGTGAATTTAATTGACATCTTTCTGAACGTGTGTACAACGGTTTCATTTGCTACACTCTCCTGCATATCGGCTGCAACAGTTTGAATCGAATTAAATCTACCGCCAGGGACGATTTTTGTTTGGTGCAGTAAGAAAAGCATTGAAATTTCCATTTTTAGAAGCGTCAGGTTTTTTTGAAAAAGGTTTCTTTCTTCAACCCCTTTTGAAAGTTCTAATATAAAGCGCATTCATCAATATAAATCAAGAAGGAAAGATAGTCATCAGAATTTCTTATAAATTTACTTTGCTTCTATGGCAGCTTAATTGCATGTCTCGGCAGCGTCCTAAGCAATGTGCAAAGGCCACGGGGCAGCGCAGTCGGCATACGCGCAGTGTAAACTTTCGTATAGCTTCGGCCCTGTGCACACGCGGCTTCGGTATTCTGCTCGACTGAGCTCAGACAGAATTCTGATCGGCAGCGCTGCCGCAGCGTGAATCGTGTGGCTTCGGCCCTATGCACAAAAGGCTTCATAATTCTGATTGGCTGTCGCACCGGCAGTGAAAATGAATCGTGTGGCTTCGTGTCTGTTGTCATAATTCTGATCGGCAGCGCCGCGGCAGCGAAATGAATCGTGTGGGTTCGGCTCTATGCACAAAAGGCTTCATAATTCTGATTGGCTGTCGCACCGGCAGTGAAAATGAATCGTTTGGCTTCGTGTCTGTTGTCTGTTGTCTGCGCACACAAATGCACTAAGAACAAGGAAGTGTATGTGCCGATCCCTGGTCTAGTGAGCGGATCTTTATCTTTAAGCTGCGGACAGACAGAAATTAAATCGAATGTTTACGGATCGTTCCAAATATTTGCTACAAATCAAAAAGGCGAAATAAATGAAGCTTTAACTAATAAAACACACAACAACGATATAGACACACAGACGAGAACGAGAACGTATAGGGAAATGGATATTGGAAATTGCAACTATTTTTTGGGATAACTATAATATATACACAGTTAGCATTGCCGAACAGATAAGTAATTATATTTTATGCAATTGAAAAACCAACAATGGAACAGAAAATATTGTCACAACTAAAGTTTTGTTGCAATTTTATGTGTAGGTTTTTTTTGTGTTTTGTTTTTGGTTTTTTGTTTTTGGATTTTTGTTTAACCAACTTACCACACAAAATTTTGTATCGGTTTCTTTTCATTTCATTTCTTTTTTTTTTGGTTTTCGTTTTTTAAGTAACAGTTTTTAAGAACAGAACTGAACAGAAACTTGATCTAGCGAATTATCATAAATGAAATTGAATTTGAAATTAATTGAAATTGCATATTGAATAAAAAGGAGCACGAAATTGCAAAGAGAGATAGATATATAGAAAGAGACAGTGGCGTAACTACCACCGGTATTACCGGTCTCAGAAACCGGAGCCCGAGCACCAGGGGCCCCAAAAGTGGCAAGAGAGAAAAATTTTTTTCATCTTTATATCAAAAAAATGTTCAATATGAAAAAATAAAAATTTTGGTGTTCTTTCGTTATAAATATTCGTTGCCAGCTTAATATTATATTTCTATCGTGTTTTTCATTTCTCAAATTTTCGCGCTATTTTATATGAGCTTATTTCATTCTGGATGGGTAGAGTGAGAAAAGTTTGAATGATTTAAAGAATTCTTCTGATAAGGGCCCCTTAATGAAAATCTGACTGGGGCCCCCATTTCTATAGTTACGCCACTGGTGGGAGTCGAAACAAAGTGAATTGTATGCTGTATTGCATGTAGATGATTGCTGCAAATTGTTAACACAGTTTCGGCCTTTTGCGTCTCCACCTGTCCCCAGATATCGAAGATGACATTTATTGACCATTTTACATATGTCCTTTTTTACACTCTCTATTTATGCTTTTTTATACCCGATACTCAAAGAGTATAGGGGCTAGTCCGTCCCGATGAGCACTTGATCTATATTAGCTAGAGCAACCAAACTTTCTATCCAAACTCCTGTGATATCACAATATTACTAGTGTATTTGGATATGTTGGATTACTAGCAAGTTTAGCCAGAGAGATAGGGACTGAGCCTTAACCCCCATTGAACAGCTGACCTGTTTTTGTGTTTTTTGATGTTAGACAAATATTCGAGGAAAATTACGAGAAAGGTATGTGAGTATTGGTATTTAATGAAGAAAATTATATAATATGGTAGAGGCCATTATAATCCCAACCCTAAACGGTTCATATAAGGAGTAAATCGATCTAAAAAACGGAAGGATCAACGGTATGTACATAGGTTTAAAACAGTGCTATATAAGTCACCCTTGATCAAGTTGGACATAAAAATCACACCTACGATTATCTAAGGATGGAAGAAGAGTTTCTCTGGACTGATTCTATACGGTCCTGGTGTACTTTGTACTGAGGGCACCATACACAAGACCCGTTTTCTAAAATCGAACGAACTAGCGAGATATAGAGAGTCTTTGTTATATAGGGGTCGTCAAATTTCTTTGACCATCTTTCTATAAGCCCAAGAACTTGAACTTGCGATCTAATACATAGAACACCAAGATCATCAACTAGGGTATTTTTCTCAAGAGAACCACCGCATAGGGTGCTAAGAAAAGGGCTGGAAGGATTATCGTTGGAAATTTGGAGAGATCGAAAATTTGGGCCCAATTGGCAAACCCGGGATTGAACATGGAGTCTCCCCCCTTATATACTTTGGATGGAGACACCAAGACATCGTGGCCGATCCTTATGTAACTGGATACTCGCTACATCCAGATGATTAAGAGAGACTCTTATGAAAATAAAAAAAAAATAATTAACATGTACTCACATCGCAGATACATATAGTACACAAAAGATACGGAGTCATTTAAAATAAAAGTGTATTGAGTATATCGTTGCAACTAATGGCTCCCCTGTAGCACTAAACTCCTGAAGTAAGCCATTAACTGGTAGAACAGGTACTTTTAAAAAAGATGGACTCTTGAGTACGCGAGTACTAACTCGGTAGCTAAATATCACCATCTTCCGGGATGAATTGGGCGGAAACGTCATAATAAGATCAATTTTTTTTGTGCTAGGAAGGGGTTGTTTTAACAAGAATCGAAACGCTTTTCCC